>CM031627.1:3756234-3766234 GCA_018398815.1 Conus ventricosus
TCTCCCCAAGCGTGCGGGCGCGCGCATGCTTAAGTGAAGATGAAAATGCTGAACAAATTAAATAAAGCTGCAGTTCAGCCAACAAGTCCAAAAAAAAAAAAAAAGAAAGAGAGATAGAAAGATAGAAACTCGTTACTCTTTACTCGTGACTTTATTGTGAGGCCATCAGCCAATTCAGAAGATACGCAACAAGAAAAAGAAAGAAAAAAAACAATACATATAATTAGAACAAAATGTACCATGACTGCAACAAAACATCCTTCCATGACATAATGCCTATGTCCATGCAAAATTCATCTTAATTATACACAAATGCTCCTTATAGTACTTACATTTCCTTTTAAACATAATATAGGTATAATATTAAATTTTTTAAAACTCAAGATAAGAAGGCCCGCCTATACCAGCAGGCAAACACGTTATCTATTACATTTCCTGCCCATCGTAATTACCGCTGCACACAGCTAAACCTTACCACATCTGCGTCGCCAACTCTCCCAGAATGCCGTTCTAAATATAAGCATCTTATTTTACTAATGATTACGCATTCGCCCTCAACCGTGCAGAGGAAAGGAAAAGCCCCGAAACTTGGGTCTGCCATGATAACCTTTGACCTCAGGTGTGTACTTCTGTGGTCCTGTTCATTGGTGGTGTTGGACTTGTTTGTATTCGTGTCCGTTGGATTAAGCAACCCATGGATACAATACTAAAACCTTACCGCATTCCAGGTTATACTTCCTTCGATTATTTTCACTTTAATGTAATTTCCCAAATTCTTCACCATTTTTATATCATGTTCAGTAGGACCCTTGTCGACACTTGCCTCATAACACAAGTGCCTAAATTGCCGAGTAGGGGGCCGTCGAGAGGAGTCCATCTATAGTGGTAAATTCCCAGCAGCATTAAAAATTGAATAATTCCAAAATCATCCGTCGGCAAATAAACCACAATGCATATAATATGTTATCATTGGACAAAAAGTTCAAAACCACACTTATGATCTACGGTGCAGCCAATTCTTAGTCAGAACATCCATCCTCCTTCCCGTTCACCTCACGCCCCCCGCTCCCCCCTACCTTCTCTATAAGCAGAGATGCGATATAGAACGAAAGGAACGACGCGAGCTCGCGATAGGGACATGGTTGTGTCTGCCTAGTGCTCACGCGACTGCATGCTGTCCATCTGAATTACATGATGACCTACTGCACTAAAGCACCTTTTCCTACCTTATATTTCTGGTTCACCTTATTATGTAATACATCATCACTAAATTCAATTAATTGTCTGTGTTACCATTTGTAAATCATTACGTAGTTTTACATGTGTATGTAAATACATGATACCATTACTATTCAAACCTTCCACTTCCAAACATGTTTCCTTATATTATACATTGAAAGATTATTTATATATTTTTTTTGAGAAAAATATACACAATTAATCATACTCATTTGACTTAGACCATTCATATTCCTAGCCTAACCCCCCATGACCATCGTTTATTCCCAAAAGGTGGTAAGCCAGTCTCTGCAGTTGCTTCCTCCATGACCCCTCCCACCCTATTCCAATTTGCTTGTTCGTGTCATTCTTGATTTCATATCAATTTAGTTATAATTACACTTATTTCCTGCTGTTTAACCCTTAATTTGTCCTATACTCCTTGCTTACCTGCATTATTATTTAGTTTTTACATCAATACTACCACACCCTTAATCTCCAAACATGCTCAATCCCTCTCAATCTCTCATACACACTCACACATAAGTATATATATACACACACATACAACACATTATACATACACACATATATACATACATATATATACATAAAAAATACATACACATAACATACATAAATATTTACAACACACACATACTACAATGTTATACATAATTATTCCCAGTATGAGTATAGCCCATACATGTACACACACACATGCACACAAATACAAAATATATATAATATTACAATACACATTGTAAATGTGTACATTAACAACGAACCTTGATCCTGTACATATGAGAATACCTACTACCATCATCCATTTAAAACGAGCCTCATCTCCATATTTACATTCACATTGTACAAAACCATTCATATTCATTTCATTTCACATATATTTCCTCCTCAAAACATAAACATTTCCATAATTCCCATTCTTATCATATTATATTACATTCACGTCTCCCTCTTCTTACAGACCCTGGTATCCACTTTAATAGTAATAAACATTCATCATGCATATAATATTACATGGACTATGTCACGCTTCACACTGAGGATACATGCAAAATAAATTTTGTGTTCAGTATAACATCACATTCGTAAATCTGTTTATAATGACACCCCCCATCACACATATCATGCTCATTCAGTATTCATGTAAACTATCCATACCCAGAACACCTTCCGAATTAAAATCAAAGATTCAACATCACAGATATATTATCACCACACTCCATGTTCATTTATTATACACATAACTACTCATGTATCGTATGTATATCTACATAGACATCACATACTCACACATATATAAATGTATATATACACACACATACCACCAACCCACCTAAATATATAAAAACATACATACACCACACGCAACAACACATGCATTGATGTACACCCACACATATACACAAATATATTACAATACACACACATAAACACAAATATATTCATACCCACACACATGCATATATACACACACACGTAAACAATAAAAACACATTTTTGAATTCAGCTAAAAATTCCACAGAAGCAAAAACCAAGTCTCCTTTTCATTGTCTTAATATATAAATTGTACATATATATAAACATACACACACATCACACATATACATACATTACACAAACATAATATTATATATAACAATATGTATATATATATATATAAAGATATATAAATATATATATCTATATATAAATATATAAAATACCATACATACACATACACACACATATACATATAAACATATACACACACATACAAACATACTATCACACAAAATATACACACACAGACTACACATACACCTATATCAGCACACATGCACATTAAACAGACTTGTTCATGTTCTTAAAAAAAATCTACATCCAACATCCAATTATAATAGCCTCATTCTCCCTCATCTTCATCATAGTTGAGCATTTCCAAACATATTCATATTCATTCATCACACAAGTTATTCCACAAGACATATTCAATTCCATAATTCCATTTCCTTCCAATTATATGACCTTCACATTCCCTCATATCACAACCTTGTAATCAGTTTTATATATTTTATCTTTCATCAGGCATATGTACATAGTCCCTGTCCTAGCTACACTTTCTGAGTATAACAATTGCAATTGTTCATGAATATGACATCTCTTCGTTAATCTGTTCATATTGTATCAACACCAAACATAAAGACGAACTCAAACATGTAGTCAAATTAACTAACCATAAATTGAAAAAACACCAACAGTAGGATAATTCCATGATTCAACCATCACTAAAGATAAATTATAATTCACCACACATGTTTTCATGTGTTATGCACGAAGAACGTCAATATATTCATATATTTTATACATAAACATTCACAAAACATGCAAATATAAACACATTATACACAACAGTTTTTAATTCAACTAAAAATCACGAGAAGCAAAACCAAGTCTCTTTTCCTTTGTCTTATAATTGTGTTTCTCTGTATATAAAAGCATAAAAAGTATACAAGCTATTGTCCCCCGTGTCCTTTCCATATTTACAATATGTAATAGGTTTCATTATAGTAAAAGTGAACCCTTATTCTAAAATGCTAATAAATATATTTCTTCACCTTAAATGTCCTATAACATAGGACATAACATAAACAAGTTGAAACTCAGTTTCTTCTCTGATGGACAAAAAGGACATGTTTAATTGCATCCTTGTTCTGTGAACTTTTGTTTATGGTAATTCGTTTACCCCAAAACTTATTCTGGTTAGTTGCTTATTCTCTAATTTCGCTATCGTGATGTCAAAAATATATTTCAGTAATGAAAGCACGGATTTGAAAGAGCGGTAATAATAAAACTATTCGCTATATTCCATTTTATCAGCCAGATTCTGCTTATGACAATCAATCATACTTTGTTTTTAAATCCTGAAATAAATCTGTTCTCATCTCCTACCCCTTCGTTACAGCCATACTTCTGATAAGCCATGAATGTCTAAACCCGTGTTTATATCTATTGCCCAAATTTTGAGTTTATTTATCTCAGCTTTCTCTTTTTCATATGCTTGTTTGGGGAGTCTTGTTTGGTTCCAATTTATAAAGCTTAAACCAATTACCAAAATGCCCATCTTGTGGCTATCTATGCATATAGGGTATCTACCCAACGCTCCATATATCTACATATTTGGGTTTTTCTTCCCACGCCCCATAATTTTTTACAGCAACAAGTTATATTTTCTATTGCTTTGTATCAAGTTAGACCCCCTGCTTCTGCAGCAATAAGAATGTAATGGATTAACTTGATTTCAAACAGTTTAAAGTAAATAGCCATATCTATATCCTAAACAATACATAGTTTTATATTTTCATATTTCCATAATATTGCCATTCGCTCTACCTGCCTATTCAGAAGTGAAATGTCCAACTGAAAGTTTGGTTGTCAAGGTTGAAACCTAAGTACTTATAACTATAACTGTTTACTACTTCAAGTTACTTGTCTATTGAGAACCATTTCCCTTTTGCCAAAATAGCCCCCTTATCCAAAAAACCTTAATTTTTGTTTTTTTTGTAATTTACTTTTAAACCTATGGAAACTGAAGGCTTGGATGTAGGTACATTAAATTGATTTTGTAAACCAGCTGGTTGATAATGATATCAGGGCCATGTCATCTGCAAATAGCAGTGTGTAAATTTCTTCTGCACCAAGGAAGAAATTGAAAACCATGTCTCTTTTCTTGTGAACAATGTCCGCCACTGATTCTGTTATTAATAGAGAAAAGATCAAGGGAGACAACAAACAACCTTGTTCACTCCTTCTGGGCATTCGAACAATTCTGTTAGTTTCAGTTCCATATCTAACACAATCTTGTACAGTTTTGTATATTACCTTTAAACCATGTTGATGCATTTTTGTAGAAACTTTGTTTTTCTGTAGTATCTATCCATATTAGTGCTCAATATACAGTAACAAAAGTCTTATCTTATTAATCCTAGATAAGCCACATAAAATTTTACAACTACACGACTGTGCCAAAGATGCAAATGTTAACAAAGTTGTTAAATGTGAAAATGTGGTCTAATGTTGAATATCCCCATCAAACTCCTTCTTGTCGTTTGACCATACAAATTTTGTTCTCGATTTTTCTGCCCATTAGTAGAGACTTTAGTTGAATATTGCTGTAAAAAAGCTTTACTTTATAAATGCATAACAGTGAAATCCCCTCTATAATTTCCTGGAATTTGCTTATCGCCTTTCTTGTGGATTGGTACAAATAACTGCACGAGACCATTCTAAGGTGGTAAGTAAACTTTCTTGAACAGTTTTGATTATATAACATAGTTAGATAAGGTATTATTTTGCTAGCTATTTGTTTTTAGAAATTCTGGGGGGAATTCAATCTATTCCTGGTGATTTACTGATTTCAGTTTGTTTATTGCTAAACCTACTTAATTGTTCAGTTATATTTCCCCATCTAACTCATGTACAAAAATCTCTAACCATAAACACTTTCTCATCTCTTACAGTACTCCTAATTGTGGTTCAATATGCTTTCAAAATGTTCTTTTCCACTTTTTTTATTGTACCGATGTAAAAACAGTTAAATTTATATTTCTATTTCTACAGTTTTATATTGTACTCTCCCCAGAATTCAGCTATCCTTCAGAATTTGCATAATGTATCAAAATATCTGTTCCCTGTATTGTTTTTTCATTCCTCTAATCATTTTTTGATAAAAATTTCGATTGTTATTATATATTACCTTTCTTCCTTTCTTCATATTTAATAGGGTTTTTCTTTTTAAACTATAAAATGAGTCTACACAGTGTCTTGACTTGTTCTTTTCATTTTCCATCATACATACATTAACAACCACCCCATATTTGGTTTATAGACCCCTCCAGCAACTGGATATTTTGCACATACATTCTCCAGCATTCATTTAGTAATTGATTACATTAATCTATACTTTGTACTATGTCCCTTGGATCATATCCTCCTTAATTTGTTCTAAGTGTGTTGCTTGTGCTCTTTCAGATTCCATTAAAATTATGTAACTTTGTACGTTGGCTGAGTCCCATTTTAATTTCTTGAAATGTTTTTCTCTTTTTTTGTCTTTCTGAATATCCATCACTGTACTCAGAAGCTCCCATTCCTAAATTGCATATGAAGAGACTCACTTCTTTCATCCACTAAAGCTGCTACAATATCGATTAATTCTATGGAGCATACATAGAAATCTAAGGCACTACAACCGCCTTTCGAGAAGAAATGTGAATGAGCACTGTCCAAGTTTTTTCATATTTAAGCTGGTCCATTCAGGGGAGTTAAATTAAAACTTGCGCAAAGTTCGATGTAGGCCTTTTTCTCCGAAACCATTTGATGATGATTTATCCTTTTACTTGCTAGCATACACATTCTGTCACTGTCGAATATATCATTTTCATCCTCAATATTTAATCCCCAATTCCCAATACGAGCATTTTAAGTCCCCTCCTATAATAATATAAATGTCATCATGTCCCTTGTTTCAATTTTGAAGTTACAAAAAAAATATGTTCAATCATTTCCTATAGAAACAATCATAATCCATGTCCTGCCTAATAACGGCTACCAACCGGAATGTACATACACACCAAGAATAATACATCTCTGTCCGCATTGAACAAATTTTTTTGTAGCTACACACATATTACATTTCCTAAATTAATATTGATCAACTGCATGTCCCTCAATAAATTCATGCTGATCAGCCAATAACAATCCGCCATAAGGTCTGCCCATTTTAGACATATTTTCTGGCTGGTACAATAAATATGTAGAAATACCCTGGAACTTTGACTCAAAATCAAAATTTTTAGAGTGAATGTCTCAGATAAACAAACAGATTGTCAAAAGCAGTTATAAATTCAAAAAAAACAGATCTGACCATTTCTCCAGCAAACCATCGACATCCAACACATGACGTAGAATTTCCTTATTCTTTATTCCTCTACTTCCTTATCATCTTGTATTTGTGAAGGCCTTGGTCCATCCCCTCTTTTTTGTCTTTTTTGCCCTTCCTGTGTGTGTTTAGCTTAGTTTTCTTTTCCTTGTTTATATTAGCCCATTCATTGTAATTTGCTTGCGTTGGATCCTAGTGTGTGCTTGCTTGCTGTGCGTGTTTCATTTTAGCCATTGTCCCCCTCTTATTGCCTCGTACCCTTTTTTTCATTCTTCATGTATCGTCACTCATATCTGACAACACCCTATATTGTCTATCCCTTCTCTCTTTCATCCCACTGACCGTCTCTCTTCATTCCCCCCCATACTTCCTTCACCTCCTATTCTCATCAGTGTTTTCTTCTCCCGTCCACCTGCTCTCGTCTGAAAGAGACCCCCCCCCCCCCCCCCCCCCAATTCCGCAACAAATTCAATTTCATTCCAAACCAACTGCATGTCAAATTCTCACTAATCCGCTCACCACCATTCACCTCCATCGTTTCATTCATCTTTCAGCCTTCTATTCTGGCAGATTTCTCATTCTCTGCATCCATTTCCTGTGCGGTTCCCACACCTCACCCGCTCACTCATTCCTGTCTTTCTCTTCCCCTGTCTTTCTCTTCCCATTCTTTAATATTCTTCCCTCCATCTCCTTTGCTCTCTCTCTTACACTCTGTCCTGTCTCTCCTCACCATACTTTCTCCCCTCTCGACTCACCGCCTCACACACATGTCGTCCCTCTCTCCATCCTCTCTCCTCCCTTCTCCACTCATTGTCCCAGTCCCTCTCTCGTTATCTCATAGCTTCCCACCCCACTGTCTGTCCTCCGGTCTGGTTCCCACGTCGTCCTCATTCCTCCTTCCACCCTTGGTGGTTCCTGAAAGTGTAACTCTCCCTCCTGTCTACCCAGCTGCATTCTGTAAGCTCCAACGGGCAGAAAATATTGTTCTGGGGTGTCCATTGACGTATCACCTTTCCCCTGTAAATGTACCCAGTACTGCCTTCTTCTCTCAGACTTTTCATAAAGCAGCTGTACTGCCTCCTTGTTCTGTCGGAGTTGTGCCACCCAAATTCATTTCCCTCTCATCCCTCTCTAGCTCTGTGTTCTGCATTATCCTGATATTGTATCCTTTCCACCTCAACATATTACTATTAGGGGGTCGCGGATTGTGGCTTGCAGTAATTGTGGCCTCCCAGTCCTATGGGCCCTCTCTACAACATCTCCACCCACTCCTCGTCCTGCATATATGTTTGCAGTAACTCTTTCACTAGTTTTCTTTTCACAGTCCTCAACCAAGGTTTCCTTAATTTCCAAACAGCTACACATGTATTCCTCCTGGAAAAAAAACTTCCTAGCCTATCCAGTACATCGACAATGCCACCAGTTTATCCCACGAGTTGCTCCCGTTTTCTTCCTAACGTTCCTACGCTGCCAAAATTTCTCGTGTGTTCCTTTTATGTTTCTGCCAGTTCTTTGTGTAGTTTATAAAGCGTAACTTCCATTTGTGTTTGTTATTGATCCATTCTGTTTATCGTGTCTGACTGGGTGCTGAGTGAATCGGAGAGCCGCATTCTGAGAGTCATTTAAGTTCCTTAATAGATGCGAGTATCCTGTGCCATTTGATATTTCCATATTTTGTGAAAGGGTTCTAAGTTTCGTAGTATCTCTGCTCCTCTTCTATCTATCATCACATTGAATTGCTGCTACTCGGGCGAGAATTCGGATCCGGGATTCCGTTCTACAACATTGCTCCGCATAAACTTTCCGTAGAATTAAGATAGGTTCACACCTCAACAAATAATGTCCCCAGGCACACGTAAGCACACTTGGACAGGCCCTCATTTCCATACACTTGCGTTGTTGTTAGCCAGCGTAGCAGTGTGTTGTTTACGATTCAATCCAAGACGTCCAACATATCGTGCGTGATTACATAAAATCACGCCGTTCGCGGTACCAGAGGGGACAGTTTTCTCCATAGTCGACGCTGGACTGCATTCCGGCCAAACCGCGACCAAAGTCATCACCAAAGCACAAATACTTACCATCAGCGCAAAATAGCACAGTCCAATGCATCCCAACAGAATCCCCTCCGCCCCAGCACCTATAGCGATCGTATCGCCATTTCACTGCTTATTCAGTTTTGAAGACACCACCAAATAGTGCCTATCCTGGCTCACCAACACGCCAGTTCCACCATTCATGTCCTAATACACTTTTACTAATATTTGCTGTCTTCTTCCCAGTACTAGAACAACTGCATAGACACATCACAAGTAGAAACACTGATTTCAATCGAGACCTCATCGATCCACACTTGCAATTCTTATCCGCCAACATGTTGCGCACCCTCGAAAAGAGAGAAGATATAGAGAGAGAGAGGGAGAGAGAGAGGGAGAGAGAGGGAGGAAGAGAGAGAGAGGAGAAGAGAGAGAAAAGAGGGAGAGAGAGGGTGAAGATGGAGAGAGAAGAGAGAAAAAGAGGGAGAGAGAGAGAAAGAGGGCGAGAGATAGATTAGAGGATGAGAAAGAGGATAGAGCGAGAGAGAGTGTGGTAGAGGAAGAGATATAGGAGAGAGAGAAAGAGGGAGAGAGAGAGATGAGATAGAGAGAGAGAGAGAGATAGAGAGACCGAGGGAGAGGAGAGAAAGAGTGAAAAGAGAGAGAGCGTGGGGGAGACAGAGAGAGAGAGAGAGGAGAAGAGAAAAGATGGATGAGAGAGAGAGAGAGAGATAGAAGAGAGAGATGCGAGAGAGAGAAGAGAGAGAGAGAGAAAGAATAATTTTGATAAATAGCCCGACCAAAGGAT
>CM031627.1:3767735-3799527 GCA_018398815.1 Conus ventricosus
GATCTTTGACGCCAAGAAGCTCATGATTGTAGAGAGCCGAGGAGTACGATAGAGAATCTTACCCTTTATTCATCCACTCCTTTCCGACCTTCGTCTTTCATTTTCTGAAAATGTCGGCAGCCTTTCTCACATTGTCCTCATCGTAGTTGCTAACCATGTTCCCATCCTTCGTTTTCTCACCTTGTCTTCATCGTTTTCTTTTTCATGCCATTTAATCTTTCCTTGGTTTTGAACCTGTGGCGTCCTCGTCCGCCATTTTTTTTTTTAACCCTCATCATCTCTTAATCGTCCGTTCATTCCTCACAATGTCTCACAATTTCCTTCCCTATCATGTTTTCAACCACCATGTTTATTCTTACAAGTGGAATTCTCAAATAGTCTTTTCTTTCTTACCATATCCACGTGTGTGTTTTTTTTCTTTCTTACCATGATTTAACCCGTTCCTTTCTCTCGCAATCTTTTTTATCTGTCCTTTCCTTTGTCTCCTTTTTTTGTCTTTCCGTCCTTTTTTGTTCTTGTGATTTTTCCGTCTATATTTCCCGCATGTCCTTTTTCCATGTTTTCTTTCTTACTTGTACTTCCCCATCCTTCCTCTCTACAATGTCCAACTCTGTCCTTTCCTGTCTGACCATGTTGTCAGATACCAGTTCATAATGTCCTCATCCATCTTTCCTTTCTCATGATGTCCTCATCCATCTTTCCTTTCTCATGATGTCCTCATCCATCTTTCCTTTCTCATGATGTCCTCATCCATCTTTCCTTTCTCATGATGTCCTCATCCATCTTTCTCATGATGTCCTCATCCATCTTTCTCATGATGTCCTCATCCATCTTTCCTTTCTCATGATGTCCTCATCCATCTTCCCTTTCTCATGATGTCCTCATCCATCTTCCCTTTTTATGATGTCCTCATCCATCTTTCCTTTCTCATGATGTCCTCATCCATCTTTCTCATGATGTCCTCATCCATCTTTCCTTTCTCACGATGTCCTCATCCATCTTTCTCATGATGTCCTCATCCATCTTTCTTTTTATGATGTCCTCATCCATCTTTCTCACGATGTCCTCATCCATCTTTCTCACGATGTCCTCATCCATCTTTCTCATGATGTCCTCATCCATCTTTCTCACGATGTCCTCATCCATCTTTCCTTTCTCAAGAGAACTAATAAATACCAATCCTGACTCAAAACCGCTCTCAACCAGTTCGAGCGGTTTTGAGTCAGGAATTGGTATTTATTAGTTCTCTCCTAGTAAACCAACAAACAAACATACAGGCAACTCACACACTAAGACACACACACACACACACTAACACACACACACACACACACACACACACACACACACACACACACACACACACACACACTCTTTCTCTTTCTCTCTCTCTCTCTCAATTAAATGACATAAAATCCGCACACTTCTTCTGACTAATTTCTAACTACAAACTTTGTACACAGACAGGCAGACACGGGGCTGAAACCTGAACACTTAATTTACGGCTCGCGGCAGTTTGCAACCAGAGCGCCTAGCCTGCGCTGTGTAAACGAAGCACACTCGGCTGGGTTGCACCACATTGCCACGTCGACACACCGTATCGAGGCCGTCACGCGACACGACCGGGGTCGTCATTGTTGTTTGAGCCACCGCACAAGAAGGCTGTGTTTTGACTGCGCTCTGTTGTGACCACTGTGTTTTACTTGTGTTATTTTAAAATGGCTAAAACGTTACTGAAGAACAGGTTTGTTATTCGAGGCCATAAGTTTTACTTTAACTGCATGTTAGAGTATTTGTTGAAAGAATTAGGCGAAGCATGTTGTGAAACCGGAGAGATTGTTTTTCTAGAAAACGAAAAAGTGAACTAACTGCTTTGGAAATGAACGACTATCTTAAAGGTTTGTTGGTTCAAGGAAATGAAACAAGATGTAGCCAGTTTTAATACGTGTTTGACTATTGATGAGATGGTTTCTTATCTAATAAATGGCGCTGCATTGTTGAAAGTGGCCGAAGCAAAACAAACCATCACGCGTTGATTGTTGGGAGCTGGCTTGGGACAGCTAAAGCCATGTTTAAAAAACATGGCGTTCATTTCTTAAGGCGGAGGTAAACATGGCTGATTCGTATGCTAAAAACTTATATTTGAAACATTTTTGCTGTTCTCCCAAGTAAAAATGTTCTCAGTTTGTATTAGACTTGATTGATTGTTAACTACAGATTCAGTGTTTATGTGGCAAGCTGATCTGTGTATTAAGATGTGTATACTTTTTTACTTTTCTATTCTAACCAGTTCATCTGCCTTCAAGGGTGCCCTTATGCAACTGAATGGCGATTTTCGAATGTTCTGGCAAACAAACTAGATAGGGTTAGACAGACCTTAGTACATTTACCAGTATGGAGAGGAGTAGTGTGTGGCTAGCACTATCTTCATATAAATGCTTTAAGTTCCAAATATCCGGCTGAACCTCAACTGTCACAGCCCTAGTCACACAATGTTTGTTTGTGTGGCGTTTTAGCAACAGTGCGCGCGACTGTAAGACCACTGCAGTCCTACCACTGACGTAAGATCTATTTTTAGATACCGCTCATGCAGGAGCGGTCGGGGTTGTTTAGAGTTGGCTGCTTTAGCAACAGTGCGCGCGACTGTAAGACCACTGCAGGCC
Organism: Conus ventricosus; assembly: GCA_018398815.1. NCBI lineage: Eukaryota > Metazoa > Mollusca > Gastropoda > Neogastropoda > Conidae > Conus > Conus ventricosus. The sequence goes on from CM031627.1 coordinate 3,770,399, forward strand.
TACCACTGACGTAAGATCTATTTTTAGATACCGCTCATGCAGGAGCGGTCGGGTTTGTTTAGAGTTGACTGCCTTGAATTTCCACCAAGCACTTCATGACTTTGTATATATTGCTGTGATTACTGGCTTCACTGCTTCGCTTCAACGTCCTGCTTCAACTTTTTTGGCTGCCTTCGGGCGGCCACAGAATGTACTTTATTCAACTGTCTTGTTTATTAAATCAAGCTTTTGATAAATGCACTTGGTGGCTGCTTTGAATAATCTTCAGTTGACAGAGAGACCGGCAGCTGTCTTGAATTTACGGCGCTTAAGCGCCAACCATAAAACCCTTTCCCATTTCCCTATGCAAGCACTTCCCTATTTTTTAAATGTTTGTGCGTGTGTGCTGTTATTGTTGTTGTTTACTGATAATAACTATATTATATTCTGAACATTCGTTTTGTATAAATAATTAAAGGTGCGCGCACACACACGCACGCACGTCCCCCCACCCCCACCCACGCACGCACGTCCTCCACCCACCCCCCTGTGTACACCACACACACTCCTACCCCCAAGTCGCCCCAAGTTCTTAATTAAGTTTTTAATTAAGTCACCCAAGTTCTTAAGTTTTTAATTAAGTTACTTCAAGTTCCTAATAAGTTCTTGATCAAGTAACTTCTAAGTTCTTGATTAAGTCACCTCAAGATCATAACTAAGTCATCCTTTAAGTATTCAAGTTATCTTATAATTATCAAAAAAATACAAGCTATGTTTTTATCTTAAATAGTAGATGTCTAATATAGTACACACACGCCTCAAAAAACGCGTCATCGTTGAGGATGTCTTGCTCAGCGTTCTCTGCATAGATCTTAATGAAGGTCTTACATCCTAAGCAACCGCATTGATTACAATTCTGGTCTATGGAAATGTCTTTTATAGACTCCATGTCTTTATTTATTGACTTTATCATTTTATAATACGCCATGATCTATTTTTATAAAAAAAAATTAAAATTAAGTTCTTAAAATATTATTCCATCTGAAATGGATCAAAATGATGCTTTGTTATTGGCGGTTTTGGCGTGCTGTTGCCTTCTGTATTTAGTGGTTCAGATTTTTTTGATTGCTTTTGTTTCTGCTGCCATTGTGTATATATTTTATAACCGTAATAACTGCCCCCAACAGCAGCAATGGCGCCAAAAATGGCAACAGTTTTAAGTTCAATATTCCATGAAGACTTTGGTGCCCTTGTATCACATGGAGTTTTTATAGCGGGCATTGAATCAACTTGTTCTGGCGCTGGCGGTGTTATGTTTTCATGATGAGTTATATTCTGTAACATTAATTTTTTTTGTCTGTTCCACTCTGCTAATTTTTTTCCTGCTTTAACACGTCCAGGATGAGGACACTTTTCACTGGCCCCACCTGATTCAGTGTTTTCTGATTCTGCTGATTTTCTGGCTTGGTTACTTTCTCCACCTGATTCAATGTTTCTGATTCTGGTTCTGATGATTTTCCAGCTCGTTCATTTTGAAGGGAAACAAATGTATATGATTAAAAGTTATTAATCCCATGATTAATGGCGATAACAATGTTCCAAATCTGTAGTATAGATCACAGCCTAGAGACTCTAATGACTTTGTTAAAACTGGATCTTGCGTTAAATCATACGTAAGATCTTGTTCAGAATCAATGGGAGCAAATCTATGACTAGTTTAGTGTACAAACTAAGAACCGTTTGCCCCACACTTTTTACCATTCTAGACCCCAGCTGCGCTTCATACCTGTTATGATACTTTATAATGTCTTGCGGCAACATCTGTTGAATTTGTTCAATGCTGAATTCAGTTCCGAGGAACTGTTTTGTTTTTCCACACGCTGCCAAAGAATACAACCTCTCTTTTGGGGCATAACAGCTTGGCCATCAACTTGGTCATTCATAAGTTCGGGAAGGTTTAGGCCGCCTTGTAGCTGTAGTAGATCATCACTGTTCATGTTTTTTATTAAATTATAATTATTTTATTTTATAAAATGAGCACCGAAAAAACTACCAACCTTGTATACCATTCTGCTGTTATTGGAGGACTAAGTGTAGGATACTCAATGCTTGGTAAAAGCCTGTTAAAAATAAAACCAGCAGATCTTGGCAAACTAGACTTTGAGGATTCAGCAAAGCTTATTGCCATCATTGCAGCTTCGGTTGCCACGAAAGATTTTCTAGTCAAGCAAGGAATAATTCCAGACAGTATAAATATGTAAATAAAAAATACATTTATAAAAAATGGCTTCACTCGTAATGATGATAGGCGGCGCTGTGGTTAATGCGCTCGCTTTTAGTGGAAGTAATTACGCATTTAGTAAACTGCGAGATGAAGGCGAGAGAGAAAAGACATAACAAAGCTGTGGAGCAACTAGCTGCAGCACAAGATCGCTATGAAAAGCAGAGAATTGAGCAGTTAGATTTTATTAATGATACTCTGAAAAAACAGGGCCATGCGGCTTACACATTTAAAGATGTTGATCAAGCAATAAAACAATATTATCTAGTAACAGGCAAACCAATCGAGACATTGCCCCCACCAAAATTCAGCAACTTTTATCAACCATCAGAAAAACAAAAGATGCAAGAAATCGCGTTTATTGTCGTTGGTATGACTGTTGTCTATTTTGTTGCGCATAATATTGGCTGAATAAAAAATGAACAAAATCTATTATTCGCCCAAAGGATATTGGAAGGGAATCACAGCAATTAAAAAGCTAAGCCAAGCAGCGGGAGTCAGTGAACAAACAGCAAAAGAATGGTTATCTAAACAAGCGATTTGGCAAATTTATTTACCTGCACCTAGACGAATACAGAGACCCCACTTTGTGAACACAATACCGAACGACACCCATCAAATGGATCTTCTATATTTACCCTCTGATAGGATTAGACGAAAAAGATTTAAGTACGCACTCACAGTCATTGACATAGCTTCAAGGTACAAAGATGCAGAACCATTAACACAAAAGAGTGCTTCTGCTGTTGCTGTTGCCATACAACTGATATATCAACGAGGCCCTTTAACTTATCCTCGCATGATTCAAGTCGATGATGGAAAAGAATTTAAAGGGCAAGTGAATCAATTATTGTTGAAACATAGAGTTACCATTAAAAGAGGCATTCCGGGAGTTCACAGATCACAGGCTTTAGTTGAAAACTTTAACAAACAGTTAGCTGAAAGACTTTTTTCCCACCAGTATCACAGAGAGCTGATTGACAATTCTCGCAACACAGAATGGGTTAGAAGACTGCCCTCAGTTTTGCGCGCAATGAATAATGAAGAATTTAAAGGGCTAAAGCCAGTACAAGCAATCAAAAAACAAACAATAAATGTTGCTGAAGGAGAGTCTTCATCCAGCAAACTATTACCATTTGGATTGAAAGTAAGGTACCTTTATTTACCGGGGGAAGCAGAAGGGGACACTCGCATCAGGGCAACCGATCCAATTTGGAGTGTTGACCCGTACGAAATAAAAAGAATTGTAAAAATGAATCCGCCCGTGTATTATTTACGAGAAACTGACACAACAAAACAACCAGCTCCTCAAAGATCTTTTGTGAAAGAAGAACTGCAGATAATTCCGCCAGACACAGTTCCGCTTTAATTAATTTACGGTTCTCCAGTGCCCAATTGCATATGAAAACTCTGGATTAACAAACACCCGTTTTGTGTTTGTTCTATCTAATGACTTCTTTGTTACAACAGTTGTGTTGATCTCATGTAGATTAGATCGCAGTTTTACGTTGTCATGATGAAAAGTCTTATTGCCAAACAATGCTTCTTTGTAGTTGTCATGTGATATGTTTGACTGCACAACGCTGCGAGATATTCCTTTGCTTTCTTAATGATTTTCTCCTGGCTCGAAATACTGTACATTTTTGACCTTAACCCCACATACTCCTTGATCACCTTTCCAGATAATTCATCCTTCATCTTTCCTAAAACCTTCTTGTTAACAGTTGAATGCAAAGGCGAATCTTTAGGGTAATCAGATGTGTCGTACCACCCGCATGCCCTTTAGCTACTTCGGTTTCCATGTCTTTATAGATGTCTTCAGTAGGGATATTTATAACAAAACTGTCTGTATCTGTGTAAAGTACTCTGGACTCAGGATACGAGGGCTTAAAGTAGTCATAAAGAAACTCTAACATCAAAAGCTTTGATAATTCTAAAACAGTAAACCCAATAAATACAGGTTTGTCCAATTTGACTTTCTTTTTTTTCATCATTATGCCAAAAAGCTGATCATGAAATCTTCTAAAGTCCTGATAATTAGGTTTTGAAGTCAGCTTAATTGCTTCGTTCTCTTTGGTGATAATCTGACATCTTTGCGCTTGTGCGGATTCTCCATAGTCTTTCCAAAACAGCTGTTGTTCATCAGCTTGAAAAAGTCTTTTTGAAGCATCTGTGGATTTGGTTCTGAGATCAGTGTTCTTCATGATGTATGGTTTCATGAACTGTTCTTGATCAAAAGCAATTATGCGATGAACTGCTGTCAACTTCAAACCATGTCTTAAATAAAATTGCAGAAGTCTGTAATGACAGACATAATTTTTTTTGCCTCGAAGATTAGGCACAAGTTTAGGCGGCTCTCTTGGATCCATCTTTAGGCTTTCTGCTGCTAATGGATAGTCATTATGCAGGTCATGGAGTTCATGAGGATATTCTAAGTCAACTTCTAGAATGAAACCACGCTGTTGATCGGGCGCCAAACTGCTCAACCACTTTAATGCCTTTTGAATATTTTTCGGATCGCCGCCTGTGTACATTTTAAAGTTACGTAATGGAAGTGATTGCGCCATTGCCCAACCATACAGATTGTTTGCATCTAAATACATGAGATAGTTAGACCTTTTACTTGGATCATAGTCGTCCAAGTATTTGTTGTTTGCTTTACAGTAATGGTGCGACGCCATACTAATTCCTCCACGCAATCCGTTTTCAATCATCTGAATCATTGGTAAATCTGACAATAAATCAATCTGTACTCCAGTAAACTTTAAAAAGCATCCCAGCTCATCCCGGGCGCAGAAATATAATGCGCAGGATCCAGGCTATAATGTTTCATGCAGGTCTTTCTATAATTTTCAAAGACGTCCGCCAACAAACATACATCTGCCATCAAGTATGAATCATGATAGTCTCCCATCGTTTTACACTCTAACTTTTGCCACGCATCTTGAGCATGCTGGTAATCAGAATCACTGATGTCCTTTCTCTAAGACTAGAAAAGAACGCGCCTTTAGGAGGAAGTGTATCTTCGTCAAACCTTTCCCAAACTGTTCATGTACTCATAAGGATAAACGCCTTTCTAACGAGAGTTGGGTCAAAATATTCTTCCGTTATTGGGCAGGACTTTAAGGACATAGCCAGTGCCTCTAATGATCCATCATGTGCTGCATAGAGTCATAAAAAGACATGTTATTCAGATTAAAGCACATGTACTTTTCTGATGACTGTGCAATGCATGACACCTGAAGGCATCGTCCACTGCTTTCATTATAAGATGAGAGTCGTAACCTCGCAAGTTATGAAAGAAGATGGGCAGCTTCCATGTCTTTGGATCAAACTTTAGTTGAAGATTGCATTTACTGTGCGCTGCTCCTCTGAACTTTCCGCTAATGTGATCATGGTCTCTTACTGTTGGATTCTCTGCGTCTGATGAGAGACCTAAACCACAAATCCAACAGTGAGTGGCTGCGGCATACTGTTCTTGGTCTTCAGGCGTCATCATGATTTCAGATAAATTCAGATTATTAGAACAGTCATTACGCACTTTCTGCATGCGTTCTAAGAAGTATTCTGCGGCATTTGGCCCTCTATATAATTCTGGTGCTGAATGAGCGCCATCCGACCTGACAATAATGAAGGCAAATGAACAAATTGATGATTACTCATTAAGACTGTTTTTCGAAGTTTTGTGGCGCTGGCCCCTCATAAGGAACAATAAGCGACTCAAAGTCTGCGTAAACAACATATGGGGAATTTTGCATCCGTTTTCCAGTTCTTAAAACTAACTTTAGATCCAGGTGGGGGCGTAATTAGTTCTGTATTACAATCTACAGAACTTTTACAATGTTTTATATGTTCACTCGCGGCTTGAGCGGATGGAATTCTTGTTAAACATTTTCTGCAGAATTCTTGTTTGTGCCCATCTTTTGAAGTATGCTGCATTAGTTTACTCATTGTTCGTATCAATGTGTAATGCGGTAGCCTGCAGGTGAAAACATCAGTAGTAAGTCAACATGATTTTTGTCTGGTTCGCCAATTGTTGGGCTGTTCTTAGACACTTTAATGGGCAGTAGATTTGTTTCCTCATCCCATGTGTATACATTAACAGTTATTGGTTTGTTTTGTTCTTCAAACGATCAATGGAATCCACGCTAACAGGAAAGGACACCCCACTAAAGTTAAGATCATTGATGTAAGGCCGATAGTTAGATACTCTCTCTGCGTTTTTGCGGATATAATGCAGCCTTGCGAGAAACACACCACTGAAACTTTGTGTTCTGAATTCTAATGCTGGAGGTAGTGGAATGTAAGCCTTGCCTACAATCGGCGCATACTTAGCCTGTTTTAATCTGATCTCTAGACTTCGCCCTCTGACCAACCAGAGCCTCTCATTTCGGCTTTCTTCAGCGGCAGCGTCAAACTGTGTAAGCAGTTCGTCTGCCCAACCGGGTGTTAAGTCATTACGGAAAAAATAGTCTGCTTTTTATCGAGACCCCTTCTAATTTTCTCATTTATTGTTCATGTCGAAAAACCCAGCAACATTATTTAAAACCGGGGGTCTATTTTAGTTTCCCGGAACTTGAAAAATCATAAAAACATTGCCTGTCTTTTGTTGGGTCAATGACTTCTAAATAAATATCTTCAGCCTCTTGATAAACGCCTCTTCAAGCATCCCTTCAAACAATTCATTGGGCCTTCAATATCCTACCCATGTTGAGTTTCTTTTCTAATCAAAATTTTTTTTTAAAATTAAAAAAAAAAATTTTAATCGAAAAATATCGCGGTTTTTTTTGCGCTTGGACTCAAAACTAAAGTAAAAAACCCCTTTTTGGGTGTGTTAATGTGAGTGTTTTTAACAAGTTTAATGTTTGTTACTTTTTTTAAGCATTCCTTTTTATCTGCTGGGGCGTCTGGCTTTGAGAAAAAACTTGCCTCGCCTTTTTTAAAGTAAAATTTTGTTTTTGTGTCTCAAAATGGGCCGTAACTTTAAATTCTTCATCCGTGATTTTTGAGTCACTATGCTTTTTATTGTCATTTTTAAACGAGCTAAGTTTACCTTATTGTTAAACCCATAGTTTGGGGTTTTTGGATTTTAGTTTTTAATTTTTTTCCCAGCGCCTTACAGCTAATGAACACAGGGCCGGAGCTAAAGACAGCCCCCCTAGAGGAAAAGTGGGGGTGCCCCAATCCCTGTTCTAAAAGACCAACACCTTTCCTGCGATAAGCACTTAAAGTCGATGTTCAGATTAACTATGTAACAGTTGAGGCAGCAAAATCCCTTCGTTTGGGTTTTGCTGTATTTAAAAGGTCTTGCTCTAGTTTTTGTTGATTTGTGTAATTTTGGGTTTAAATCTGAGGTTTTTTATTTAGGGCTTTCTACTCCCCCCTTTTTTTTGGGGGCGTGTAGCACATTTGGAAAACTGAACAGACATGTTTTTTTTTAAAAAAAAATAATTTAGTATACTACATTTTTCTAACTGTTATTTTTCAATATTCACTGCGCACAATAATAAAAACAAATGTACTTTAGGGGGTTTTATGGGCTTCTTCTTTTTTTAAAATTTGAATGTTTATTACGTCTCTAACCTTTTCCCCCCATTCCTTGCAATGATTTCCTCTGTTGCCCTTGGGGTCAATCCATAAACCGTATTTTTGTTAAAAAAACATAAACCAAACATTGGAAGATGTAAATCTTTAGACCAAGGTCAATTTTGGGACTTCCCCCCTCCCCCCCCCAAACAATTTTTTTTTCGTCAAATATGATGGGTCAAGCCCCTAGCGTAGATTTGGTTGGGGACTACCGTCATTGTACATTGCCTTTCGTTTTTTAGGTTAAAAAACTTTTCACTTGTCTTTTGAACGGTTTTTTCCTTCACACAGAAATAAAATACTTTAAGCGATCTTGCCCCCCGACGCTAAAACTAAATTCCCATATGTGTCTCCCCTGCTTCTGGGATATGTTTAGAGAATCACTCTGCGTAATTATTACAATTTTTGACTGATAGGGTGCTCAATCACTCGTAATTCGGGTTGCTAACAAGCAAACTCTAACGAAGCAAAATGCTTTCTTTGCTCCCCGGTTTCGTGATCTATAAACGTTTGTATTCAAAAAAAAAGTTAGTTCATAAAATTTCTTTTAAGCTCCTTGAAAGTAGGTGATGCGTTTTTAACACTCAAATCAAAGGGGAATAAAAAAGCGTTTCCAACGCAAACTTTACCTACATCTTTTTCCCCGGTCTTTAGTTCTTCAGCGCCTTTCTATTTTTTAGCGCTTCTTCATTTTCGATTCCTTGAAACCAAGTCCCCCTTTCTTCCCGGCTAGCCATAGATCAGAATAGGTTAAAAATTGTCTGAAAGTGAAAAGAAAATATTTCTTGCCCCCAATTTTTATAAAAATTTTTCTTAACATTCCCCGTCCCGTTTTGGGACAACTTCCGTTTGGGTCTTTTTTGAAGCGAGTTCTATTTTGAAAGAAAGACCGCAGAGCCGGGACAATAAATTTATCCGCTCCTAAGTCGGAAATTTGACAGTAAAATTTGATCTGCATCATAGTAATGGATTATTTGGAACATAAATTCCGTTTATTTCCCTTCACCCCAAGGGGGCTCTTTCAGACTTCTATGCTTTTTAAAAATCGACCCATATGATTGTGACATTTTTATAAAACAAAATAAAAAATTTAATTATTTAAAAACATGGCAGGCATTAAAGGGCGAAGAAGTTTATGATGTTTTTGTCTTGGAGACGAATGTGAAATGACCCCTTTTTGAAAGCTCGCTCAAGCCCCAATGCGGCATGAATTAACAGAAAGTAAGGTTAAATCATTTACGAAATTTTAGGCCAAAACCTCCCGATTTATGCCCCAATGTTTTTTAAATTTAAAAAGAGATCATTTTGTCTGTAAAAAAACGATAAAGGGGCAACTTGTTGGGCTTAAAAACAAAACAGACCCTCAAAGTTTTTAGCCAAGAGACAATTAACAAAGATCAGGTGAAAGATAAAATCGCTTGGTTTTGTTAGACCAAAATTAAGGCGGAGGCATTTCAAAACTTCAAAACCCCACTGCGGGAACCCCAACAGCTAACCAAATACAAAACATGGAACTTAAGAATTTAAATCATGGGCAGAGGGAAATAAAAAGCAATAGAAGCGAAAACCGTTTTTTAGAAAAAACAGCTTAAAGACTATACACGACTCCCGTGCCCTGCGAAAATAGCGGGGCCCCTTGATCATGCTTTGAAAACATCAAGCGAATTAACAACAATTTAGCAAAAAATAGGTGCCTAATGAGATATAAAAAAAGAAAAGAAAAAATCGTTGAGGCTGACGACTCCATCGTAGGCCTGATATTAAAAAAAAGAAAAAGACAAAGACTAAAAAATTGAACAAGAAAGATCGGGAAAAGAAGCGCTGACTACTAACCGAGACCAATTAGAACTCAAGTGAATAGAATAAGAGAAACTATCGAAAAAATTTTTTTTGAAGACACAAACCACACAGAACGAACGAACCCCGTTTAGAGAGCAAGGATCAATAGCAACGTTATAACGCCCTTTGGATTTGCAATAAGTACATTGGGTTGGGTATTAAGGCGGCGGTGGCAAAGTTCGTACCCCCACCGCCACGCCTCCCCGTAAATCATGGGTAAAAAAAAAACTTGATCATCTTGCGGGTTTTTTAAAAAAATTAGCCAGTAAAGCTATAGACCTTTACCCGGAAATTGGGAGTATTGTCAGCTGGCTTTTTTTACTGCAACAAAATATTGGCTTTTTGGGCCCACACTTAAGGCATTTGTTCTCTAAAAAGTTGGTTAATATTTAGTAAAAATAAAGACCGGTAATCCTAGGCCTTTTAAACCCAAAAACAAGCGCGTCTTTTCATATTCTGGGTCACGGAACAGAGTCCGCGCTTTGCTGGTCTTCAATGGCTTTTGGGGGTTGGGGCCCCGGGATTAGATGACTTTTCTTGGGGGTTCTTTTACTGCTTGGGAAATTTCTGGGTCAGAATTTTTGTCTTTTGTCCACCTTCTGTTCATTTTCCTTGCAACGAAATTTTTATTGTTGTAGTTTATTATTTACCTATCGGGGTCTGAGGTCAAAAGGGAGCATGATAAACCAGTGCCAAAAGCAAATCTACTTTCGATCTTGGTATTGAAAACATTTTTGGGACCTTTTAATACTTGAAGGCAAATCAACAAAATTTAAAGCGTCCCTAAATTTGTAAGTATTGTTTTTTGGGGCCAAACCCAGAAAGGATCTGTTTGTTTTGATCTTGTTGTGCTTTGAACCCAGCAAAAACCAAAGTAAGTGCGAACAGAGTCGTTTATTCGTTCTATTCCTCTTTTTGTTAGGGCCCTTAGAAGTTCTAAGATAAATTGTCCATGCGTTTTTTGCCTTGCTCTATGGACCCAGGGGAACAGCTGGCCGAAGGAAAGATGTGAAGGGGGATTCCATCAAATTATATTTTTTTGGCACGCCCCAATAAAAAAGGGGGGGCCTAAACCCTGATTGCGGTCCAACTTTTTTCTAAAGTCTGTCTTGATGTTAAAATTGAATTCGTTACAGTCCTTTCAAAACTTTATTTTATTTGTTCTGAAGGGATTAAACGGTTTGTTTTGTAAGGGGCTTGGAGTTCATCAAATTGTCCCCGAAGGGGTAAAGAATGAAATTGTACACTGACCCAAAAAAAGGTTTGGAAATTTTAAATGCAGCATACCACCCACACCCCTTGTTGCACAAAAACAGAAAATTTTAAAAAGGGGTTTTATAAAACTGCATCGGGTACTGAACCCCACTTTTCGGGTTTTTCTTTTTTTAAAAGGGGGGGTTAAGATACTGCTTAATGGGGTACTTACCTTTTTATGAAGTGTCGCGGTCAAGAAATTCGAGGGGTCTTGTTTTATTTTTAAGAGTTAGGCGGCCCAACAGAATATTTTGCATCGTATTTGAAAGCACTCATTTTTAATTTGTTTTAAAAAAAAGTTTGTAACAAAAAAAACTCAAGCCCCCTTCGTTTTTGAACTGCTATTAATAACGAATGCGGAACCAAACGTCGCGCTCCTGAAATATTCCACAAAGTGTATGGGTTTTTATAAGCAAAGCCAAGGAAAATAAAATATTAAAAAAGTTAATAAAAGAGGCCAAAAAAATAGAGTTAACCAACCTGATGGGTTTTTACGGGTTTTTCCGCTAAAAAAAAGCAAAGAGTAACTCGACTTGCCTCAAAATTTAAAAATGCGATCTGAAAAAAATTTGGCCTTCAAAACCGAAGAAAAAGAAGTAGGGTACTATTTTGATAAAAACAGCTAAAATGTTTTTAAATTTTTTTTTTTTTTTTTTTTTTTTTTTAAAAAATTTTTTTTTTTTTTTTTTTTTTTTTGGGGTTTTTTTTTTTTTTTTTTTTTTTTTTTTTTTTTTTTTTTTTTTTTTTTTTTTTTTTTTTTTTTTTTTTTTAAAAATTTTTTTTTTTTTAATTTTTTTTTTTTTTTTTTTTTTTTTTTTTTGGCTTTAACAAAAATGGATGGGTTTTTTTGGTTTTTGGAACAAAATTTATTTAAAACGCGGGTTGGGGACCAAAGTTCCTAAACTAAAAAACTGGAACTAGAGGAAATAATGTTTGGCCAGTAGAATATAAATATTGAAAACCGCCTAAAATTTTGGGATTAGCCATATTTAAATAAAAAAAGAAAAAGAAAATTTAAATTTTAACCGCAAAAAGTTTAAAAACTTCAAAATTTGGCCCTTTCAGAAGATCCGGAGACAATACCCCCCGGAAAAAAAAATTTGAAATGTTGGGAAAAAAAACTAATCCCCAAGAAAAAAAAGTTTTAAAAAAAGTTTACAAAAAAAGTTCTTTCAAGCAGAAAATTAGGAGACACGTTCACAATGATATTTGAAATTTCTGTCTTTAAAGATGTGGAGAGGGATGGGGTTGTGGGCGTTAGTGATGACCTTATAAAAGGAATTAATATTAGCTGGCAAAACTTAGATGTTAAACGTCTTAACGTTACCATCGTCGTTCTTCACAATGGCGAGGATATTAAGATCATAACAACAAGCAACAAAATCAATGTTGACTTAAATAGAAACAATCTTACAGAACTGAATTGGATTAATCTTACACATTTAGGCCTCGTAGGGTTTTTTATACTGAACAAGTTTTGACGGAGAGTATGATAAAAATAATAACTGGATTAGATTAAATTCTGTTATAAACCATGGAGCAGTTAAACTTTATGACAAAAACTCCTCATTGCTCATTGATTTGTGGGCAGACTGGTTGTGGAAAAACAATATTTGTCCTAGACCTATTACAAACAGTTTATCGCTATAATTTTAATCATATTGTGGTTTTCTGTCCAACACTTAAATGGAACAAAGCATATCATGATAGAAGGTTTATATGGGCAGATGATGCCTATATTTAGTTGATCCTAGCAATAAACTGAGTGAGTGTTTAGAACAGTTTTATAGACTGTTTGAAGGAACGCAAACACCTATTTATTATAGATGACTGTTCGGCAGAAAGAGACATAGTTAAAAAGAGAAACACTTTGTCAAAACTAGCTTTCAGCGGAAGGCATGCTAGGATAAGTGTGTGGATTTTATGCCAAAAATATAACTCAGTTTTAAAAGACTTTAGAGAACAGTTAAAGACTGTAGTGTTATTTCACATGAAAGACAGAGACTCATTTGAAGAATGTTTGCGCGAAAATGATGTTATTGAAAATGATCAGGAAAAACATAGGATTAAACAAAAACTGAAATCTGAAAAGTTTAGTAAATTAGTATTGAAAACGGATAACCCTACACAGTAATGTTTTTTGTAGGGTCGTTATTTTTGGTTATTGAAGTCTTACTTGTCAGAGAACAGGGAAATACCAATCCTAGGTCACTTCCGCCCGAAACTGGTTGAGGGCGGAAGTGAGTTAGGATTGGTATTTCCCTGTTCTCTTCTCATTATGTCCTCATCCATCTTTCTCACGATGTCCTCATCCATCTTTCTCACGATGTCTCATCCATCTTTCCTTTCTCATGATGTCCTCATCCATCTTTCTCACGATGTCCTCATCCATCTTTCTCACGATGTCCTCATCCATCTTTCCTTTCTCATGATGTCCTCATCCATCTTTCTCATGATGTCCTCATCCATCTTTCTCATGATGTCCTCATCCATCTTTCCTTTCTCACGATGTCCTCATCCATCTTTCTCACAATGTCCTCATCCATCTTTCTCACGATGTCCTCATCCATCTTTCTCACGATGTCCTCATCCATCTTTCTCATGATGTCCTCATCCATCTTTCTCATGATGTCCTCATCCATCTTTCCTTTCTCATAATGTCCTCATCCATCTTTCCTTTTTATGATGTCCTCATCCATCTTTCCTTTCTCATGATGTCCTCATCCATCTTTCCTTTCTCATGATGTCCTCATCCATCTTTCTTTTTATGATGTCCTCATCCATCTTTCCTTTCTCATGATGTCCTCATCTATCTTTTTTATGATGTCCTCATCCATCTTTCCTTTCTCATGATGTCCTCATCCATCTTTCTCATGATGTCCTCATCCATCTTTCTCATGATGTCCTCATCCATCTTTCTCCACGATGTCCTCATCCATCTTTCTCACGATGTCCTCATCCATCTTTCCTTTCTCATGATGTCCTCATCCATCTTTCTCATGATGTCCTCATCCATCTTTCTTTTTATGATGTCCTCATCTATCTTTCTTTTTTATGATGTCCTCATCCATCTTTCCTTTCTCATGATGTCCTCATCCATCTTTCTCATGATGTCCTCATCCATCTTTCTCATGATGTCCTCATCCATCTTTCTCATGATGCCTCATCCATCTTTCCTTTCTCATGATGTCCTCATCCATCTTTCTCATGATGTCCTCATCCGCCTTTCTGATGATGTCCTCATCCATCTTTCCTTTCTCATGATGTCCTCATCCATCTTTCCTTTCTCATGATGTCCTCATCCATCTTCCCTTTCTCATGATGTCCTCATCCATCTTCCCTTTCTCGTGATGTCCTCATCCATCTTTCCTTTCTCATGATGTCCTCATCCATCTTTCTCATGATGTCCTCATCCATCTTTCCTTTCTCATGATGTCCTCATCCATCTTTCTATTTATGATGTCCTCATCCATCTTTCTCATGATGTCCTCATCCATCTTTCCTTTCTCATGATGTCCTCATCCATCTTTCCTTTCTCATGATGTCCTCATCCATCTTTCCTTTCTCATGATGTCCTCATCCATCTTTCTCATGATGTCCTCATCCATCTTTCCTTTCTCATAATGTCCTCATCCATCTTTCCTTTGTCATGATGTCCTCATCCATCTTTCCTTTCTCATGATGTCCTCATCCATCTTTCCTTTCTCATGATGTCCTCATCCATCTTCCCTTTCTCATGATGTCCTCATCCATCTCTCCTTTCTCATGATGTCCTCATCCATCTTCCCTTTCTCATGATGTCCTCATCCATCTTCCCTTTCTCATGATGTCCTCATCCATCTTTCTCACGATGTCCTCATCCATCTTCCCTTTCTCATGATGTCCTCATCCATCTTTCTCACGATGTCCTCATCCATTTTTCCTTTCTCATGATGTCCTCATCCTTTTTTCTCATGATGTCCTCATCCTTTTTTCTCATGATGTCCTCATCTATTTTTGTCATGATGTCCTCATCCATCTTTCTCATGATGTCCTCATCCATCTTTCCTTTCTCATGATGTCCTTATCCATCTCTCCTTTCTCATGATGTCCTCGTCCATCTTTCTCATGATGTCCTCATCCATCTTTCTCATTATGTCCTCATCCATCTTCCCTTTTTATAATGTCCTCATCCATCTTTCTCACGATGTCCTCATCCATCTTTCTCACGATGTCCTCATCCATTTTTCCTTTCTCATGATGTCCTCATCCTTTTTTCTCATGATGTCCTCATCCTTTTTTCTCATGATGTCCTCATCTATTTTTGTCATGATGTCCTCATCCATCTTTCTCATGATGTCCTCATCCATCTTTCTCATGATGTCCTCATCCATCTTTCCTTTCTCATGATGTCCTTATCCATCTCTCCTTTCTCATGATGTCCTCGTCCATCTTTCTCATGATGTCCTCATCCATCTTTTCATGATGTCCTCATCCATCTTTCCTTTCTCATGATGTCCTCATCCATCTTTCCTTTCTCATGATGTCCTCATCCATCTTTCCTTTCTCATGATGTCCTCATCCATCTTTCCTTTCTCATGATGTCCTCATCCAACTTTTTCATGATGTCCTCATCCATCTTTCCTTTCTCATGATATCCTCATCCATCTCTCCTTTCTCACGATGTCCTCATCCATCTCTCCTTTCTCATGATGTCCTCATCCATCTTTCCTTTCTCATGATGTCCTCATCCATCTTTCCTTTCTCATGATGTCCTCATCCATCTTTCCTTTCTCATGATGTCCTCATCCATCTTTCTCATGATGTCCTCATCCATCTTTCCTTTCTCATGATGTCCTCATCCATCTTTCTCATGATGTCCTCATCCATCTTCTCCTTTCTCATGATGTCCTCATCCATCTTTCTCATGATGTCCTCATCCATCTCTCCTTTCTCCTGATGTCCTCATCCATCTCTCCTTTCTCATGATGTCCTCATCCATCTTCCCTTTCTCATGATGTCCTCATCCATCTTTCTCATGATGTCCTCATCCATCTTTCCTTTCTCATGATGTCCTCATCCATCTCTTTTCTCATGAGGTCCTCATCCATCTCTCCTTTCTCATGATGTCCTCATCCATCTTTCTCATGATGTCCTCATCCATCTTTCTCATGATGTCCTCATCCATCTCTCCTTTCTCATGATGTCCTCATCCATTCTCTACTTTCTCATGATGTCCTCATCCATCTTTCCTTTCTCATGATGTCCTCATCCATCTTTCCATTCTCATGATGTCCTCATCCATCTTTCCTTTCTCATGATGTCCTCATCCATCTTTCCTTTCTCATGATGTCCTCATCCATCTTTCTCATGGTGTCCTCATCCATCTTCCTTTCTCATGATGTCCTCATCCATCTTTCCTTTCTCATGATGTCCTTATCCATCTCTCCTTTCTCATGATGTCCTCATCCATATTTCTCAGGATGTCCACATCCATCTTTTTCATGATGTCCTCATCCATCTTTCCTTTCTCATGATGTCCTCATCCATCTTTCTCATGATGTCCTCATCCGTCTTTCTGATGATGTCCTCATCCATCTTTCCTTTCTCATGATGTCCTCATCCATTTTTCGTTTCTCATGATGTCCTCATCCATCTTTCCTTTCTCATAATGTCCTCATCCATCTTTCCTTTCTCATGATGTCCTCATCCATCTCTCCTTTCTCATGATGTCCTCATCTATCTCTCCTTTCTCATGATGTCCTCATCCATCTTTCCTTTCTCATGATGTCCTCATCCATCTTTCCTTTCTCATGATGTCCTCATCCATCTCTCCTTTCTCATGATGTCCTCATCCATCTCCCCTCTCTCATGATCTCCTCATCCATCTTTCCTTTCTCATGATGTCCTCATCCATCTTTCTCATGATGTCCTCATCCATCTCTCCTTTCTCATGATGTCCTCATCCACCTTTCCTTTCTCATGATGTCTTCATCTTTCTCATGATGTCCTCATCCATCTCTCCTTTCTCATGATGTCTTCATCTTTCTCATGATGTCCTCATCCATCTCTCCTTTCTCATGATGTCCTCATCCATCTCTCCTTTCTCATGATGTCTTCATCTTTCTCATGATGTCCTCATCCATCTCTCTTTCTCATGATGTCTTCATCTTTCTCATGATGTCCTCATCCATCTCTCCTTTCTCATGATGTCCTCATCCATCTCCTTTCTCATGATCTCCTCATCCATCTTTCTCATGATATCCTCATCCATCTTTCTCATGATGCCCTCATCCATCTTTCTCATGATGTCCTTATCCATCCTTCCTTTCTCATGATGTCCTCATCCATCTTTCTCATTATGTCCTCATCCATCTTTCTCCTGATGTCCTCATCCATCTTTCTGATGATGTCCTCATCCATGTTTCCTTTCTCATGATGTCCTCATCCATCTTTCCTTTCTCATGATGTCATCCATTTTTCTCATGATGTCCTCATCCATCTTTCTCAATGTCCTCATCCATCTTTCTCATGATGTCCTCATCCATCTTTCCTTTCTCATGATGTCCTCATGCATTTTTCTCATGATGTCCTCATCCCATCTTTCTCCTGATGTCCTCATCCATCTTTCTCATGATGTCTCATATATCTTTCTCATGATGTCCTCATCCATCTTTCTGATGATGTCCTCATCCATCTTTCCTTTCTCATGATGTCCTCATCCATCTTTCCTTTCTCATGATGTCCTCATCCATCTTTCCTTTCTCATGATGTCCTCATCCATCTTTCCTTTCTCATGATGTCCTCATCCATTTTTCTCATGATGTCCTCATCTATGTTTCTCATGATGTCCTCATCCATCTTTCCTTTCTCATGATGTCCTCATCCATCTTTCCTTTCTCATGATGTCCTCATCCATCTTTCTCATGATGTCCTCATCCATCTCTCCTTTCTCATGATGTCCTCATCCATCTTTCCTTTCTCATGATGTCCTCATCCATCTTTCCTTTCTCATGATGTCCTCATCCATCTTTCCATTCTCATGATGTCCTCATCCATCTTTCTCATGATGTCATCATCCATCTTTCTCATGATGTCCTCATCCATCTTTCCTTTCTCATGATGTCCTCATCCATCTTTCCATTCTCATGATGTCCTCATCCATCTTTCTCATGATGTCCTCATCCATCTTTCCTTTCTCATGATGTCCTCATCCATCTTTCCTTTCTCATGATGTCCTCATCCATCTTTCCTTTCTCATGATGTCCTCATCCATCTTTCCTTTCTGATGATGTCATCCATCTTTCCTTTCTCATGATGTCCTCATCCATCTTTCCTTTCTCATGATGTCCTCATCCATCTTTCCTTTCTCATAGTGTCCTCATCCATCTTTCCTTTCTCATGATGTCCTCATCCATCTTTCCTTTCTCATGATGTCCTCATCCATCTTTCCTTTCTCATGATGTCCTCATCCATCTTTCCTTTTCTCATGATGTCCTCATCCATCTTTCCTTTCTCATGATGTCCTCATCCATCTTTCTCATGATGTCCTCATCCATCTTTCCTTTCTCATGATGTCCTCACCCATCTTTCCTTTTTCGTGATGTCCTCATCCATCTTTCCTTTCTCATGATGTCCTCATCCATCTTTCCTTTCTCATGATGTCCTCATCCATCTTTCCTTTCTCAAGATGTCCTTATCCATCTTCCCTTTCTCATGATGTCCTTATCCATCTCTCCTTTCTCATGATGTCCTCATCCATCTTTCCTTTCTCATGATGTCCTTATCCCATCTTCCCTTTCTCATGATGTCCTCATCCATCTTTCCTTTCTCATGATGTCCTCATCCATCTCTCCTTTCTCATGATGTCCTCATCCATCTTTCCTTTCTCATGATGTCCTCATCCATCTTTCCTTTCTCATGATGTCCTCATCCATCTTTCCTTTCTCAAGATGTCCTTATCCATCTTCCCTTTCTCATGATGTCCTTATCCATCTCTCCTTTCTCATGATGTCCTTATCCATCTTTCCTTTCTCATGATGTCCTTATCCATCTTCCCTTTCTCATGATGTCCTCATCCATCTTTCCTTTCTCATGATGTCCTCATCCATCTTTCTCATGATGTCCTCATCCATCTTTCCTTTCTCATGATGTCCTCATCCATCTTTCTCATGATGTCCTCATCCATATTTCCTTTCTCATGTCCTCATTCATCTTTCTTATGATGTCCTCATCCATCTTCCCTTTCCCATGATGTCCTCATCAATTTTTACTTTCTCATAATGTCCTCATCTGTCTTTCTCATGGTGTCCTCATCTCTCTTCTCTTTCCCGTGATGTCCTCATCCATCTGTCCTTTCTCATGATGTCCTCATCTATTTTTTTTTTCTCAAAGTCCTTCACACTCTTTCCTTTCTCATGGTATCCTCTATGCATCTTTTCTGTTCTTATGATGTCCCTACCCCCCTTTCGGTTTTCATTCTGTCATCGTTCATCTTTTCTTCGTCGTATAGTTCTCTCTCATCTCACCTGTCTCACCGTATCCTTAGCTATCTTTTCTTTCCCTTGATGCCCTCGGCGATCTTTCCTTTGTGATGATATCCTCATCCACATTCCTTCTACAGCATACTTTCGCACATGGTCATTTTTCTCACTATGTCTTCATCCAAACTGTCATAAAGTCCCTAACAATGTTTTGTTTCTTACGATGTCCAAATCCATTTTCCTTCTGCAAAACACGCTTATCCATAGTGCCTTTCTTAGCACGTCTTCTTGCATCTGTCCTGTGCATGATGTTGATCTTCCTTTTCTAATGACGTCCTTATCTATTGTCCTTTCTCATTATGTCCAAGTTGACCTTTTCTGTCCTATGGAAACCTCGTTTATTCCCTCCACATGAAATCCTCACATATCTCATTATGTGATCTTCCATTTTTCTTTTTCACGATGTCCTCATTCATCTTTCCTTCCTCGTGATGTCCACATCCATCTTTCCTTCCTCGTGATGTCTACATCCATCTTTCCTTCCTCGTGATGTCCACATCCATCTTTCCTTCCTCGTGATGTCCACATCCATCTTTCCTTCCTCGTGATGTCTACATCCATCTTTCTTCCTCGTGATGTCCACATCCATCTTTCCTTCCTCGTGATGTCCACATCCATCTTTCCTTCCTCGTGATGTCTACATCCATCTTTCCTTCCTCGTGATGTCCACATCCATCTTTCCTTCCTCGTGATGTCCACATCCATCTTTCCTTCCTCGTGATGTCTACATCCATCTTTCCTTCCTCGTGATGTCCACATCCATCTTTCCTTCCTCGTGATGTCCACATCCATCTTTCCTTCCTCGTGATGTCCACATCCATCTTTCCTTCCTCGTGATGTCCACATCCATCTTTCCTTCCTCGTGATGTCCACATCCATCTTTCCTTCCTCGTGATGTCCACATCCATCTTTCCTTCCTCGTGATGTCTACATCCATCTTTCCTTCCTCGTGATGTCCACATCCATCTTTCCTTCCTCGTGATGTCCACATCCATCTTTCCTTCCTCGTGATGTCCACATCCATCTTTCCTTCCTCGTGATGTCCACATCCATCTTTCCTTCCTCGTGATGTCCACATCCATCTTTTCTTCCTCGTGATGTCTACATCCATCTTTCCTTCCTCGTGATGTCCACATCCATCTTTCCTTCCTCGTGATGTCCACATCCATCTTTCCTTCCTCGTGATGTCCACATCCATCTTTCCTTCCTCGTGATGTCTACATCCATCTTTCCTTCCTCGTGATGTCCACATCCATCTTTCCTTCCTCGTGATGTCCACATCCATCTTTCCTTCCTCGTGATGTCTACATCCATCTTTCCTTCCTCGTGATGTCTACATCCATCTTTCCTTCCTCGTGATGTCCACATCCATCTTTCCTTCCTCGTGATGTCCTCATCCATCTTTCCTTCCTCGTGATGTCCACATCCATCTTGTAATTCGTTTGTTTCTTTCGTTAGGCGGCATACTAATTTTTCTTTTCACTTTGTGTTTTACTTTCTCGACAAGAGATACATTCGGGTATATTTTCCTCCTTTCTCATGATATCATCATCATCATCATCATCATCATCATCATCATCTCTCTCTCTCTCTCTCTCTCTCTCTCTCTCTCTCTCTCTCTCTCTCTCTCTCTCCATGCTCATGAAGATCACTCCCATCTTTACTTTTGTCATGGTTTCATGATCATTCTTTCCTTGGGTTTGGTTTCGTTATTGATATTTCGTTTCACCCTATGGCCTCATCTATCTTTCCGTTTTCATGATGTCCTTACTTATCTTATTTTTGTGTGTGTTAAATCTTGATGTTGATATTTGTTATTGCCTTCGTCATGATGTTGTCATTTATCTTCCTTGCTGTTTGCGATGTCAGGGCTGTCCACTGTGTAAACTTGTTCGGATAGTTGCACTGGCCAATTCAGGTCTGTCTGACATTTTATGTTTTTTTTTTTTTTTTTATAGTTGAGATAGGTACATTGGCTATATTAGGGCTGTTTACTTCTTATAGTTGTTTGGATAGGTACATTCAGGCGTGATGTCCACATGCGCCATACATTACGTGACAGATAAGAATAACCATGTCAGACTGCGTTGCGTGGGCGGGGAAGGTTTAGCACGGGAAGCAAGGGACAGGAGCAGAACACCGCATGAAAATGGGGAGTGGAAATGACAGTGTTTATGTCGGTCGGAACTCCAAACTGCGGACGCGGTGCATCACAGCAAGGTCATCCAGGCGCCATGTTGTTGTTTTTTTGGTGAAGGACATCCGTTCACATCTGACACAATGTTAGTTCCAGAACAGGATATCCATTCAGATCAGGCGCCATGTTATTTTCGGGGTAAGATACTCGGTGCACGTCTGAGACGTGTTAATTTCGCCGTAAAGTGTGGGAAATCCGTTGCATGCCTTGCGTTAAGTTGACTTACTTTGACTGAGTCCTCTTCGCTCCTTGAGAAGCATAGGGCCTCAACAGCAACCTTCCACCTCCGTCTGTCCCTGGCACAGGTCTTGATCTCCCCCACAGGTCAGGCTGGAGGTTCGCAGCTCGCTCAGCAAGCTCCTCCTCCAGGTCTGCTTTGGGCGCCCTCGCTTCCTCTTGCCCTGCGGGTTCCACTCAAGCGCCTGCCTGGTGATGTTAGAGGGCTCCTTCCGCAGTGTGTGGCCGACCCATCGCCACTTTCTCTTCCTGACCCGGACGTCCATTGGCTGTTGGTTTGCGCTCGTCCACAGGTTGGTGTTTGGCACTCTGTCGAACCATCGCAAGTGGAGGATCTGCCGGAGACATTTATTGATGAAGGTTTGGATCTTCGTGGAGGTGTTGGTGGTGACTCACGAAGCCTGTGAGCCGTAGAGTAGCACTGATTTTTATGTTGGAGTTGAATATTCTCAGTTTGGTGTTGATGGAGATGGTGGTAGAGCTCCATACGGGTCTCAGGATGGCAAAGGCTTGTCGGGCTTTCTTCACTCTTTACTTACTCTGTAAAGTGTGAAATACCTTTGTACAGCTGACACCAGCATCACGTCTTCTCTGATGTTGCAGGCAACCAAAATGTGGCAGCATGTGTTTTCCCCGTCAGCATAGATCCTTGGAATACCTTGGAGAAATAAACGCCGGATCAGCTGTCTCCAGTGTTGAGTCAGTCACTGGAATACCTTGGGGAAATAAACCCCGGATCAGCTGTCTGCAACGTTGATTCAGTCACTGGAATACTTTGGGGAAATAAACCCCGGATCAGCTGTCTGCAACGTTGATTCAGTCACTGGAATACCTTGGGGAAATAAACCCCGGATCAGCTGTCTGCAGTGTTGAGTCAGTCACTGGTATTTTGTTGTAGTCCAGCCGACCACGTGGAGCCATTTCAGGGCTGTCGCCACGCAGAGGACAAAAAGTTCTGTCAACGCACGCACGCACCTACACACGCACTCCTACACAAAGAGAGAGAGAGAGAGAGAGAGAGAGAGAGAAGAGAAAAGAGAGAGAGAGAGAAAGAGAGAGAGAGGTGGGGCAAACAACCCCCCCCCCCCCCAAAATGACATACGTACATACAGCCATGAAAACCAATTCATGTTCTACAAGCCGGGCGATTGACATCTTAGGACATGTAAAACTAAGCCATGCGTCAGCCACTGGATCTATGAATTTCAGCATGGGCTGACGATTGCTGTCTCTCGCCCATTGGTTTTGGGGTTTGGGTGCTCTGGACAGCGGCTTCGGTTTAATTTTCCAGTCTGCTTTCCATATTCTTTGCCTCTGTTTTTTTCAGTCTGCTTTCCATATTCTTTGCCTCTGTTTTTTTCAGTCTGCTTTCCATATTCTTTGCCTCTGTTTTTTTTTCTTTGAAAAAAAAAATCGGTTGTTGTAACTAATTGAATTATTGCTCATGAGATCACCAGGATCATGGTCGCGATAGTCACTGTGTACGGAAATAAAGACGTATGTTTTATGCAAAAACTCTTTCACGATGAAACGTGGCAGTCAGCTGGGGGCACCAGGGGAGGGAAAGCAGGGCTGCCTCTCTGTTGCTCATTCCTGCTGATCTGCGATCATCTCGTGCACATTTCATGCGTGTTCAATGTTGTTCTTATACGATTTGTGTCTGATTTGCTTTCCCTCAAAATCAATTCTCTCTGTCTGTCTGTCCGTCTGTCTGTCTGTTGGTCTGTCTGTCTGTCTGTCTGTCTGTCTGTCTGTCTCTGTGTCTCTCTCTCTCTCTCTCTCTCTCTCTCTCTCTCGCTCTCTTTAGTTTGTACCCTCTCCACCCCCCGGCCCCTTTTGCATTGAAATATGCAACTGTTAAACCATCTAGTTATTCTTCTCTTCTCATTTGACCAAACTGGAATTGCAGTATACGATGGGATGTTGATTGACGTAGAAAATACACATATTCGTCATACTTGGGAATGATCATACACTTCAGACCTGAAATCTGGTGTGAAACGGTCGTCTGTGTAGCTCCTTTTCCCGTTACATGGCAGCGGTTGGGGAGAGTTATGACCGCCAAAACACATTTTCTTCCCGTCTCTAGCGTCGGTTTTAGAACTGTCCCCCCTTTTTTTCCTCCTTTCTTTCTTTCTTTCACGCTTCCATTTATTCATTCTACCGTAGATGTGTGCTTTCTTTAGCGTGTAAACATGACAAGCGAACAATTAGATTGACTCAGTTGTGAGCAGTCTGGGTGCATTGGTTGACAAACCTCTCGTTTCATCAACTCTCGTCCTTTGCATTAGTCGCACCTTCCACGTGGAGCGCAGAGGAATCGGTTTCTTCCGTTCTTATCTTAATGAAGAAGCTGTCTCTGCTGTTCTGCGCTCCCTTGTCCATTGTACACCAGATGACGGAAAATCTGTTCCAGGTCCTGGGGGTCTAGCCTCCATTAATTCCAGGACGGTGCTGCGCGATGTGTTTACGGGTCCTCTTGTTATGCTATGTAGCACCTGTCTCTTATGTCCACCCCCCCTCCGCTGGTCGCACCTTGAACGACAGATAAATTCCAATCTCTGTTTCGTCGTTTAAGTCGGCTTGAAGACCAGGCTCCAGCGTGTCACTCTGAACCCCTCAGTCTGTTCACACCTTCGTCTTCGTTCTGCTGCTGACATCCACATCGACAGACTCCCTTCTTGTAGGCTAAAACCGTACGGCCTACGTTCTTCTTTCTGACATCCCTTGTACAGACTTCCTTTGTTTAGGCCTAAATCCTTCGGCCAGCGTTTTCCTTTCATGCTAGGGTCCCTCCATCTGTAACCAGCTCCCTTTCTCTGTTCGGCAAGCAGACATGACCACAAGTTTTGCCGCTCTCCTAAAATAGTTTCCTCGGAGAAGTGTTTTAACCCTAACCCATCCCCTTTTTATTTAGTTTACGTCGTTTTTAATTGTTTGGGCATAGTGTGTGTGTGTGTGTGTGTGTGTGTGTGTGTGTGTGTGTGTGTGTGTGTGTGGCACGCTTATGGGTGCGTGTGCATTTGAAATGTATTGTGTTCAGCGCCATTCTTGACAAAATTTTGTTATATCGTCTTGTCATGACTGTCGTGATGTACTGGGCATATAACAGCAGCAGCAGCGGCAGTAGTAGCAGTAGCACATATTGTGAAATATTTTTTTTTCTTTTCTTCCCGTTTTCACAAAATGCAGAGCAGGCGCGCATGATGTATAGAGTGAGTTATTCCCCAGTGTAAGCAAACGTAAGCAGACGTTTTGCATTGAAGAAAAAAGGTACTAATAAAGATCGATTGCACAGTTAATTTGAACAGGTTCTATTCCTTTGAGTTTTAAATTCGATTCTGACAAGGCTTAGTGTGGAAGGAGGGAGGGGGTAAAATGACTACATTCTGACAAGGCTTAGTGTGGAAGGAGGGAGGGGGTAAAATGACTACATTCTGACAAGGCTTAGTGTGGAAGGAGGGAGGGGGTAAAATGACTACATTCTGACAAGGCTTAGTGTGGAAGGAGGGAGGGGGTAAAATGACTACATTCTGACAAGGCTTAGTGTGGAAGGAGGGAGGGGGTAAAATGACTACATTCTGACGGCCACATGCTGCCTTTTCACGGGTGGTTCCATGCGGTCCTGAGGCAGCGGTTCTTTATCGTTACAGCTCTGAAAGGTTCAGAACGGTTGACAGATACGACCATTTCAAAATGAGGTCGAGAATATACAATAGTGACCACGTCATTGACAGGTGTCCGTATGATGAATGTTCAGTGACATTGAAAACGAGGTCGGTGGGAATGACCTTTACTCGTGTTAAATGAATTTTTTTTCTCTCTCCAATTTTCAGGGGAATGGAATGGTGAATATGTTCTGATAAGTTTGACCGTAGCTGGTATGACGTGATGTGACGTGTAAAAATGAGGTGTTGAAATTTCCGTCCATCTCTCGCCATGCTTAACTGCACAATGGGATTTGGATCAGGAGAACTTGGTAAGCGTTAACACTTTAAACCAAGGTCAGTCAGTGAGGAATAAACTCAGAAGAGAGGTCAGGGGATTAGTGACAAACAAATAGTATGACATGCCCTGCAGTTAAAAAAAAAAAGAAAAAAAGGCGCAGAACACCTTCCTAGTGCCGCTTACGACGATATCATTCAGCTAGCACACAAAATATGAAAAGAAACCCCCACAAAAACAAATACGCCTACGACCACACTGAACACTTTCCTTAGTTTGACAACAGTCACAGGCTGATAAGAGAAAACGTATAATGACATTTCGTGTAAGGTTCAGCTTTAACAACAACAATAACAGAAAAAAAGAGAAAAAGATCACCTTCTTCCAATGCCTTGTTTGCATTAATTTTGTAGGAGGCATTAAGTAGAAAGCGGAGAGACGGCTGTAACTTTGAATCTCGTAGGTTATCTTAAACGTTCGCTTGATAATACTCGTTTTAATCGGACAGATGGCTCGTGAGCGCTTACAGTTACACACACACACACACACACACACACACACACACACACACACACACACACACACACACATACACACACACACACACACTACACACACACACACACACACACACACACACACACACACACACACGCACGCATGTACGCAAGCACGCTCACACACACGCGCGTGTGCTAGCGTGTGCACATACACTCACTCACACGCACGCGCGCACACACACACACACACACGCACACGCGCACGCGCGCGCGAGCGCGCACGAATACGCCAAGACAGTAACGCGCACACACATACATACATACATGCACACACGCTCGCGCGCGTGCGCACACGCACACAGATTGAGTGACTGACTGACCGACTGGCTGACTGACTGGCTGACTGACTGACTGACTGACTGACTGACTGACTGACAGATTCATCCTCCCGTCCAGACAGACAGCGACAGACAGGGTGGGGGTGGGGGTGGGGTGGGGGGACAGACAGATAGCGACAGAGAGACAGACAGACAGACACAGACAGAGACAGACGGACGGACGAGAGAGAGAGAGAGAGAGAGAGAGAGAGAGAGAGAGAGAGAGAGAGAGAGAGAGAGAGAGATTCTAGTTCAGTCTCCTCATGGCGTTTCTCTCACTTATTCTCACGCTCCGTCTTCAAACCCGACTTCCTGCCCTTTGGGACATGTTCCAGCAATCAACCTCACCTTGGTGGACGTCCGCCCGAACCCGTCGGGCACCAGGATCACCCCACCGGCTGGTCAAAGGGTGGTTCCAAAGCACCCTCCCTCTTGAATGCCCCCCCCCCCCCCCCCCCCCCTTTTCAATTTTAGACTGGGGTCAACAGAGGATCCCATTTCCTTGGTTCTAGACATAAGTGACCCTCTGTCTCCACAACTAGCAGGGCCAATGGCGCAGTCAGATGGTAATAAATACGCCTAATGACTCGTGTATGCTATGTGGCGTGGACCAAATAGGGGTTAACGTGATATCGAATAAAGGGGAGACAAACTCCACAGCAGGGCCAATGGCGCAGTCAGATGGTAATAAATACGCCTAATGACTCGTGTATGCTCTGTGGCGTGGACCAAATAGGGGTTAACGTGATATCGAATAAAGGGGAGACAAACTCCACAGCAGGGCCAATGGCGCAGTCAGATGGTAATGAATACGCCTAATGACTCGTGTATGCTCTGTGGCTTGGACCAAATAGGGGTTAACGTGATATCGAATAAAGGGGAGACAAACTCCACAGCAGGGCCAATGGCGCAGTCAGATGGTAATAAATACGCCTAATGACTCGTGTATGCTCTGTGGCGTGGACCAAATAGGGGTTAACGTGATATCGAATAAAGGGGAGACAAACTCCACAGCAGGGCCAATGGCGCAGTCAGATGGTAATAAATACGCCTAATGACTCGTGTATGCTCTGTGGCGTGGACCAATAGGGGTTAACGTGATATCGAATAAAGGGGAGACAAACTCCACAGCAGGGCCAATGGCGCAGTCAGATGGTAATAAATACGCCTAATGACTCGTGTATGCTCTGTGGCGTGGACCAAATAGGGGCTAACGTGATATCGAATAAAGGGGAGACAAACTCCACAGCAGGGGCAATGGCGCAGTCAGATGGTAATAAATACGCCTAATGACTCGTGTATGCTCTGTGGCGTGGACCAAATAGGGCTAACGTGATATCGAATAAAGGGGAGACAAACTCCACAGCAGGGCCAATGGCGCAGTCAGATGGTATTGAATACGCCTAATGACTCGTGTATGCTCTGTTAGGTGGACTAAAAAAATGATCATCGAATAATGGAGGGGGTGGGGTGGGGGGTGGGGGTGGGGGGGGCTACACAGCTAACAAGGCCAATGGCGCAGTCAGATGGTATTAAATACGCCTAATGACTCGTGAATGCCCTGTTACGTGGATAAAAAGTTAATGTAATCATATATTTAAGAGGGAAAAAAACTCCACAACTAACAAGGCCAATGGCGCAGTCAGATGGTATCAAATACGCCTAATGACTCGTGAATGCCCTGTTACGTGGATAAAAAGTTAATGTAATCATATATTTAAGGGGAAAAAAACCAACAACTCCACAACTAACAAGGCCAATGGCGCAGTCAGATGGTATAAAATACGCCTAATGACTCGTGAATGCCCTGTTACGTGGATAAAAAGTTATTGTAATCATAATATATTTAAGAGGGGAAAAAACTCCACAACTAACAAGGCCAATGGCGCAGTCAGATGGTATTAAATACGCCTGATGACTCGTGAATGCTCTGTAACGTGGACTTTATTTACAAGGGTTAAATGTTATAATTGAATTTAAGGGTAAAAACAAAACAAAGAAAAGCTAACGGGCCAATGGCGCAGTCAGATGGTATTAAATACGCCTAATGACTCGTGAATTCCCCTGTTATGTGGACAAAGCTATGTCACCATAAAAACATTTAAGAGAAAAAAGCAGCATGAAACTATCGGACGTTCCTGTGTGGGTTCAGATGACCATCGCCAGCTCAGGTCGGGTCACAGACTTCTGGAACCTTGCGAGAAACTGGTGCCCTGTGTTGGTCCCGAAACGAGGGGACGGGGGGGGGGGGGGGGGGGGGGGAGCCAAAGAGACCGGAGAGGGCGGGTAGGCGGAACCGCCGTTTGATCGGGGGGTGGGGCGATCTTTGGTGCCGGGGTTCGGGGGTCGTCTGTCAAGGGGGGTTGTTGTGTTGGAATCTGTCTCAAAGGGAGGATGAGGGTGTTGAAGGTG
>CM031627.1:3804627-3823696 GCA_018398815.1 Conus ventricosus
ATTTTTAAAAATTTAAATTATAGGTATTGTTTATTGATGTTTGACAGTGATGGGGGATATGAAATGACGGGGTATTCCTATTTGTGATAAAATACTAATGTCATTCAGGATGATTTCAAGGTCCGTCTAAAAACACTATTTTGTGAAAAGACGCTAAATCAAACAAAACAAAACACACACACACACACACACACACACACACACACATACACACACAACGCACAAGTGCAGACGCAGAGACCTCGCGGACCCTTCTGTTGTTTGACGTCACAAGCAGCAATGGCGGCCAGTTTCCAGTATGCGAGCGGCTGGGCTGTAAGCGGATTAATCAACAGAATGGTCGCTTTTTTGTGTGTGTCTTCTACGAAGCGAAGTGTTTCCAAGTCTTAGACGTCATACGTGTCTTCCTGATCGCTATGAGAGAACGGAGAAACACGGATTCAAGCTCACCCGCTCTCAACCGGTCTTAACCGGTTTCGAGCGGCCGACCTTGAATCCGTGTTTCTCCGTTCTCTGCCAAGTAAGACTTCAACAATGAATTAAAAATAATAATCCATCACGCATTCTCTTTCAATAACCAAAAAATAACGACCCTACAAACAAACATACTGTGCAGGGTTATCCGTTTTCAATACTAATTTACTAAACTTTTCAGATTTCAGTTTTTGTTTAATCCTGTGTTTTTCCTGGTCATTTTCAATAACATCATTTTCGCGCAAACATTCTTCAAATGAGTCTTTGTCTTTCATGTGAAATAAAACTACAGTTTTTAACTGTTCTCTAAAGTCTTTTAAAACCGAGTTATATTTCTGACATAAAATCCACACACTTATCCCAGCATGTCTTCCACTGAAAGCTAGTTTTGACAAAGTGTTTCTCTTTTTAACTATGTCTCTTTCTGCCGAACAGTCATCTATAATAAATAGTGTCTGCGTTCCTTCAAACAGTTTATAAAACTGTTCTAGACACTCACTCAGTTTATTGCTAGGATTAACTAAAAATATGTTATCATCAGACCATATAAACCTTCTATCATGATATGCTTTGTTCCATTTAAGTGTTGGGCAGAAAATTACAATATGATCAAAATTATAACGATAAACTGTTTGTAACAGGTTGAGGATAAATATTGTTTTCCCACAACCAGTTTGTCCACAAATTAATGAACAATGAGGGGTTTTTGTCATAAAGTTTAACTGCTCCATGGTTTTATAGCAGAATTTAATCTAATTCAGTTATTATGTTTATCATACTCTCTGTCAAAACTTGTTCAGTATAATAAAACCCTATAAGGCCTAAATGTGTAAGATTAATCCAATTCAGTTCTGTAAGATTGTTTCTATTTAAGTCAACAGTGATTTTGTTGCTTGTTGTTATAACCTTAATATCCTCACCATTGTGAAGAACGACGATGGTAACTTTAAGGCGTTTAACGTCTAAGTTTTGCCAGCTAATATTAATTCCTTTTATAAGGTCGTCACTAACGCCCACAACCCCATCCCTCTCCACATCTTTAAAGACAGAAATTTCAGATATTATTGTGAACGTGTCTCCTAATTTTCTGCTTGGAAAGAACTGTAATTTTGTAGAAGCTTTTTTTAAAACTGTTTCTTTTTTGTGGAGGATGTACTGTTTTTTCCCATACGGCGTTATTTCAATTTCTTTCCGACTATTGTCGTCCGGCATAAGACTTACATGTAAAGGGCCAGAGTTGAATGCTTTTCTGAAACTTTTTTGACGGCTAAAAAATGTAAATGGGCTTATGAATTCAAATTTTATGTCCCATTCTAAATATGGTTCTAAGTGCCATTTGAGGTCAGGTTTTCGAACTATTTTATATTCATACTGGCCAACATTATTTGCTTCTAGATTGCGCAGTTTTTCTAGTTTAGGAAACTTTTTGCTGTCGCCAACCTCTTTGCGTTTATAATCACCATCTTTAGTGTACTCAAAGCCATACAAAGCGCCTATCTCACCATTCTGTTCAAAGTCCGCAACGTCTGCAAGGTCTTTTAATTCTAAAGTTATACACCTCACATGCGCTAATGTAACTCCTGATTCTTCTGGCCCACGCGACATTTTTTAGAACAACTTATTATTTTATTTCCAAAACAATGTGTAGGTTATCACATTTCACAACTTTCCCCGCTTTGTCTGCAATTTTTATATTAAATGATCCAACCCTCCCACAAACTAATCTTTTAAACTGTAAATTAGGGAATTGTATAATTTCATAATCGCAATATGCAGCTTTCCCTGACGGAAGAGCTCTTGAAACAGTTGAGGGCCTTCCATCATATAAGTTTTCATCAGTGCTCAGCTCATCCAAATGAACATAGAGTAATGAATGTAATGCAAGATCGAGCGGATTTTCTCCCTCATAAGTAGTTTTGTTTGGAGTAACTCTAAATCTATAATTGTTAGCTGCAAAGCCTAACATTTTAGCTAGCTCTTTATCAAAATAGTAACCTCCTTCTTCTTCAGGCTTGAATGTTAACATTGTTTTTAGATTTGCATTGTTAAGTTTAAGAGTAATGTCGAAGTTACTCATTGCTTCTTTTAGTGAGCAAAACCCGTAATAACCATCAGGTATTGTTAACTGGCTAACTTTGGCCCCTGTTTTGTCAACTTTTAGAACCTTATTATTCTCCTTGGCTTTGCTTATATTAAACCATACGACTTTGTAGAATATTTCATGGAGCGCGACCGTTTTGGCCCCGCAATTGTTATCAATAGCATGTTCTAAAACGAAGGACGGTCTTGGGTTGTTATTGTTACAAACATTTTTTAAACGAAATAAAAATGAGTGCATTCAAATATACTAATGCAAAATATTCTGTTGGGCCGCACTACAATCTTAAAAATATAGCAACTGATACTCTTGACATTGCTGTGACCCAGACTGACACTTTTCATAAAAAGGTTAGTACTCCATTAAACAGATATCTTAACCCCCCTATTAAAAAAGACTACATCGCGAAAGTGTGGTTTAGTCATCCGATGCAGTTTTATCAGAACCAGTTAAACTTTGCTGTGTTTTGTGCATCAACTGGGTGTGGAGTGTACGTATGCTGATCATTTAATCATCCTGATCCTTTGGTGAGGTCAGTGTATAGATTTCATTTCTATTACACCTTCAGACGTATT
Organism: Conus ventricosus; assembly: GCA_018398815.1. NCBI lineage: Eukaryota > Metazoa > Mollusca > Gastropoda > Neogastropoda > Conidae > Conus > Conus ventricosus. The sequence goes on from CM031627.1 coordinate 3,807,775, forward strand.
TTAACTGAACTGCAAGCGCCATTACCAACGACAAAACCGTTTAATCCATTCAGCAACAAAATTTAGACATGAAGGCTTTTGAAAGGATCTGTAACGAATTTAATATTAAGGTCAAGACAGACTTTAGACAAAAGTTGGATCTTAATCATGGTCTAGGCACCCCTTATTTTTGGGGCGTGCACAGAAAGTATAACTATGACTGGAACCCTCCTTACACATCTTTCTCTTCAGGCACAACTGTTCACCTGGGTCCATAGAGCAAGAGCATAAAACAGCATGGACAACATTTATCTTAGACACTTCTAAGGGCCTAACTAAAGCAGGAATAGAACAAAATAAACGACTCTGTTCGTACTTACGTTTTGGTGTTTGCTAGGTTCGCACAGCACAAACGAGATCGAGCATAACAGATCCTTCTACTGGTTTGATGCACAAAAACAATACTTAGCAAATTTAGAGGACGCCATTAATTCTACAGTTGATTTACCTTCAAGTATTAAAAGATACCAAAATGTTTTACAATTTGCAAGATCGAAAGTAGACTTTGCTGTTGGCACTGGTTTATACATGCTGCCTTCTGACCTCAGACTCCAGATAGGAACAATAATAAACTACAATAATGAAATCCTTGTGGCAGGCAATGAACAGAAGGTCGGAAAAAACGAAATAAATTCTGAGCCAGTAATATGCAAGCAGTAAAAAAACAAGATGACCCCCAAGAATAAGTCATCCAATCCCCGCGGCCCAAAGCCCGAAGACTGTTGAAGACTTACGAAAAAAATAACGACCATGAATATGAAAGACAGCACTTGTTCTTGGATTAACTGGCCTAGGATTACTTGGTCTTTATCTTACTAAAAATTAACCCAACTATTAAGAGAACTAATGCCCATAAGGCTCAGCCATAAAGCCAACTACTTTGCCTGCAGTAGACAAAAGCCAACTAACAATGCCCCCTAATATGCCAGGTAAGAGTCTATAGCTTTACCGGCTAATTTTTTTAATAAATCCGCAAGATGATCAAGCTGTTTTTTTACCCATGATTTATCAGGTGGTGATGGAGGCGATGGCGACGGAGGCACTGGGCTTTGACCCCCGCCGCCTGTAATAGCCATTACCAGTGTACTTATTGCAAATCCTAAGCTGTTATAACGCTTACTAATGTGACTCCTTGCTCTCTAAACAGTGTTCGGATTCGTTCTGCTAGCGTTGTGTTTTCATATAAAATTCTTTGGATAGTTTTTTCTTATTCTGCTCACTTGAGTTCGTAATTGTTCTCGGTTAGTAGACAACACTTCTAGTCTTGCTGATCTCTCTTGTTCAAGATCTTTTAGTCTTTGGGTTATTCTTTCTTTAATATCATGCCTAAGTTGGCGTCATCAGCCTCAACGAGTTTTTCTTTTTCTCTTTTTATATGCTCATCTATTTCACCCAGTTTTGCTAAATTGTTTGTTAATTCGCCTCTAATGGCTCTTAAAGCATGATCAAGGGCCGCTATTTCTCGCATGGGTTAGCGGTGAGTCGTGTATAGTCTTTAATGCTGTTTCTTCTGAAAAACTGGTTTCTGCTTCTATTGCATTTATTAATTCGTCTGCCGATTGATTTTAATTCTTTAAGTTCCATGTTTTGCATTTGGTTATCTGTCGGGAGTTCTTGTAGTGTGTTTTGAAGTTTAGCAACTGCATCCTTATCTAATTTTGGTTTAGAAATGCCAAGGCGATTTTGATCTTTCACACTGAGTCTTTGTATAATTGTACTCTTGGCTAAAAACTTTGATGGGTCTGGTTTAGTTGTAAGCCGAACAAGTTGTCCTTGATCGTTTTTCACGGGACAAATGGCCATTTTGATCTACTTCAAAATCATCAGGGGCTATAAATTCGGGAGGTTCTAGACCTAAACTTTGGTACATTGATATGCCCTTAGGTTCTGTTAATTCATGCCACATTGGGCCGTTGAGCGATGCTGTGTCAAAGGGGAATCACTCATGTCGTCTCCACGATAAAAAAACATCATAATCTTCTTCATCTTCAATTCCTGCCATGTTTTTAAATAATTAATTTTTTTATTTTGCTTCATAAAATGTCACAAGCATATGGCTCGATTCTTGACCCGCATAGAAGACTGAAAGAACCCTTTGGCGTGAAGGGAAATAAGCGGAATATTACTGTTCCAAATAATCCATCTACTATTGATGCGGATCAAATTCTTACTGTTAATTTCCAGACCTAGGAGCGGATGAAGTGATTGTGCCAGGCTCTGCGCGGCTTACTTTCAAAATAGAACTCGCTTCAACAACAGACCCAAACAGGACAGTTGTACAGAATCTGGGGCGGGCAATCGTTAAGAAAATTTCTATAAAACTTGAGGGGCAAGAAAATATTTTCTTTACACAATGCAGACATATTTTTAACCTATTCTGATCTATGGCTAACCGGGAATGAAAGGGCTGACTTTGCGTTTAAAAGGAATAGAAAATGAAGAAGCACTAAACATAGAATAGGTGCCGCAGATACTAAAGACGGCAAAAGTATGTAGCTGTAAATTTTGCGTATAGAAATCGCTTTTCCATTCCCTTAGATTTTGAGTTGTTAAAAGCGCATGCACCATACTTTCAAGGAGCATTAAAAGACAGATTGTCATATGAACTAACTTTTAATGAATACAAACGGGTTATCAATCATCAGACACCGAAGCAAAGTACAGCATTTCTGACATCTCGTTAGAGTTTGACGTTGTTAGCAACCCTAATTTAGCAAGGCTGATTGAACAACAATATCAGTCAAAATTAGCAATATATTACGAAAGAGTGATTCATCATACAACATATCCTAGAAGCAGGGCAGACACTATATGGAATTTTAGTTTTAGCGTCTCAGCAAGATCGCTTAAAGGTATTTTTTGCTGTGTGAAGATGAAGAACCATTCAAAAGAGGAAGTGAAAAGTTTTTTAATCCAAAAATAACGAAAGTACAATGTTCGATTGAGGGCAGCCCTAACCAAATCTATGCTAGCGGGCTTAACCTTATCAGCATTTTGATGAAATAAGAAAACTGTTTGGAGGTGGGAGGTGTAGAAATCCAACAGTTGACCTTGTGTCTAAAGATCTACACCTTCACAGTGTAAGACTTGATGATTATTTAACAAAAAAAATACGGTTTATGGATTGACCTAAGGTCAACGGAGGATAATCGGTTACATGGAAGCGGGAGAAACTGTGAGAGACGTAATAAACATTCAAATTGATAAGAAGAAGAAGCCGATAAACCACTTAATGTACATTTGTTTTTAATATTGATGCGCAGCTGAATATTGAAGATAACAGACTAAAAGATATACAATACTAAATTATTTTTTATTTTTAAAAAGCATGTCTGTTCAGGTTTATCCAAATGTGCCTACAGCGCCAGAGTTGCCAAGAGAAGAGATAGCCCCTGACATAAAAACCTTCAGATTAACAAACATTACACAAATGCAACAAAAACTAGAGCAGGACCTTTCAAAATACAGCAAACCAAACGAAGGTATTCTGCTGCCTTTAATGCTGTAACATATGTTAATACTGGAACATCAACTATAAGTGCTCTATCAGCAGGAACAAGTGTAGGCCACTTAGCAACAGGTGTTGGTGCACCGCCAGCTTTGCCTCTAGGGGGTTGTCTGTAGCTCTCGGCCTGTGTTCATTAGCTGTAAGTGCTGCTGGCAAAAAATTAAAACTAAACTCCAAAAGCACACAGCTATGGTTCAACTAATAACAGCTAAACTTAGCTCGTTCAAACTGACAATAAATAAAGCACTAGTTGACTCAAACATCACGGATGAAGAATTTAATCGTTTACAGGCCGATTTTGATGACTACAAAAGACAAAAGTTTGATCTTCAAAGAAAGGCGAGGGCAAGTTTTTCTCAACAGCCAGACGCCGAGCAGATAAAAAAGGAATGCTTAAAAAAAGTAAACGAAACATTAAACTCTGTTCTAAACAGCTCACATTAACAACGCCAAAGGGTGTTTATACTTTAGTTTATGAGTCCAAGCACAAAAAGACCGTTGATATTGATTCTGATTAAGAATTTTTTTTAATTTAATATAAATATTTTGAGTTAGAAAAGAAACTCAACATGGCTAAGACATATGAGGACCAGACGAATTTTTTTGAAGGAATGCTTGAGGGAGAGCGTTTATCAAGTGCACTGAATGATATTGATTTAGAAGTCATTGATCCAGCAACTGCGGGCAAGTGTTGTGCATGCTATTTCTCAAGTTCCGGGTAAACTAACAATAGACCCGCCAGTTAAAGAATGTTAGCTGTTTTAATCGACTATGTAACAATAAATGAAGAAATCTGGAAGTCTGGGTTTCAACTAAACAACAGACTATTCTTTCTCATAATGACTTAACACCCGGTTGGGCAGACCAACTGCTTACACAGTTTGATGTGGCCGCTGAAGAAGCCAAAATGAGAGGCTCTGGTTGGTCAGAGGGCGAAGTCTTAGAGATCAGATTAAAACAGTCTAAGTATGCGCCGATTGTTGTCAAGTCTTACATTCCACTACCTCGAGAGTTGGTAGCGAAAGAGCAGTTTTAAACATACAAAATACAGACAACAAATGTTTTATGTGGTGTGTTCTTGCAAGGCTGCATTACGCCCGCAAAAACGCAGAGAGAGTATCTAACTATCAGCCTTACATCAATGATCTTAACTTTTGTGGAATATCCTTTTCCGTTGGTATAGACCAAATTGATCAGTTTGAAGAACAAAACAAACCAATAACTGTTAATGTCTACACATGGGATGAGGAAACAATCTACAGCCTATTAAAGTGTCTAAGAATAGCCCAAAAGATTGGCGAGCCAGACAAAAATCATGTTGACTTACTACTGATGCTTTCACCAGCGGGGCTACCGCATTACACATTGATACGAACAATGAGTAGATTATTAGCGCATACTTCAAAGCAAAAAAAAAACAAGAATTCTGTAGAAAATGTTTAACAAGAATTCCATCTGTTCAAGCCGCGAGTGAACATATAAAAAAATTGTAAAAGTTCTGTAGACTGTAATACAGAACTAATTACGCCCCACCCGGATCTAAAGTTTTGTTTTAAGAACTGGAAGCGACTGCAAACAAGTCCATACGTAGTTTACGCAGACTTCGAGTCGCTTATTGTTCCTTATGAAGGCCCCAACGCCACAGAAACTCCCGAAAACAGCCTTTGTGAGTAATCAAACAGATCTGTTCATTTGCTTTTGTTATTGTCAGGTCGGATGGCGCCCATTCGAAACCAGAATTGTATAGAGGGGCAGATGCTGCAGAATACTTCTTAAAACGCATGCAGCAAGTGCGTAACGTCTGTTCTAATAATCTAAACTTATCTGAAATCATAATGACGCCTGAAGACCAACAACAGTATGACTCAGCCACACATTGTTGGATTTGTGGTTTAGAACTCAGTGAAGAAGCCAATCCAAAAGGTGGCCTTGGCGGCCAGCGGTAAGAGACCATGATCACATTAGTGGGAAGTTTAGAGGAGCAGCGCACAGTAAATGCAATCTTCAACTAAAGTTTGATCCTAAGACATGGAAGCTGCCCATCTTCTTTCATAACTTGCGAGGTTACGACTCTCATCTTATAATGAAAGCAGTAGACGACGCCTTCAGGGTGTCATGCATTGCACAGTCATCAGAAAAGTACATGTGTTTCACTTTAAATAACATGTCTTTTTATGACTCTATGCAGCACATGATGGGATCATTAGAGTCACTGGCTATGTCCTTAAAGTCTTGCCCAATAACAGAAGAATATTTTGACCCAACTCTCGTTAGAAAGGGCGTTTATCCTTATGAGTACATGAACAGTTGGGAAAGGTTTGACGAAGATACACTTCACCTAAAGGCGCGTTCTTTTCTAGTCTTAGAGGAAAGGGTGTCAGCGATTTGATTAGCAGCATGCTCAAGAAGCATCCCCGACAGCAAGGGTCTTAGGGCCCACCTAGGTTCTGGCTAGATTCAGCTTGTCCAGGCTGGAGCTAGCTAGAACTAGGTGGACCCTAGTACCCTTGCTGTCAGGGATGGCAGAGTTAGAGTGTAAAACGATGGGAGACTATCATGACTCCTACTTGATGGCAGATGTATGTTTGTTGGCGGACGTCTTTGAAAATTATAGAAAGACCTGCATGAAACATTATAGCCTAGATCCCGCGCATTACATTTCTGCGCCCGGGATGAGCTGGGGGTGCTTTCTTAAAGTTTACTGGAGTACAGATGATTTATTGTCTAACCTACCAATGATTCAGATGATTGAAAACGGATTGCGTGGAGGAATTAGTATGGCGTCGCATCATTACTGTAAAGCAAACAACAAATACTTGGACGACTATGATCCAAGTAAAAGGTCTAACTATCTCATGTATTTAGATGCAAACAATCTGTATGGATGGGCAATGGCGCAATCACTTCCATTACGCAACTTTAAAATGTACACAGAAGACAATCCAAAAATATTCAAAAGGCATTGAAGTGGTTGGGCAGTTTGGCGCCTGATCAACAGCGTGGATACATTCTAGAAGTTGACTTAGAATATCCTCATGAACTCCATGACCTGCATAATGACTATCCATTAGCAGCAGAAAGTCTAAAGATGGAGAAAACAGAACCGCCTAAACTTGTACCTAATCTTCGAGGCAAAAAAAATTATGTCTGTCATTACAGACTTCTACAATTTTATTTAAGACATGGGCTGAAGTTGGCAGCAGTTCATCGCATAATTGCTTTTGATCAAGAACAGTTCATGAAACCATACATAATGAAGACACTGATCTCAGAACTAAATCCGCAGATGCTTCAGAAAAGACTTTTTCAAGCTGATGAACAACAGCTGTTTCGGAAAGACTATGGAAAATCCACCAAGCGTAAAGATGTCAGATTGGTCACCAAAGAGAACGAAGCAATTAAGCTGACTTCAAAACCTAATTATCAGGACTTCAGAAGATTTCATGATCAGCTTTTTGGTATAATGATGAAAAAAAGAAAGTCAAATTGGACAAACCTGTATTTATCGGGTTTACTGTTTTAGAATTATCAAAGCTTTTGATGTTAGAATTTCTTTATGACTACTTTAAGCCCTCGTATCCCGAGTCCAGAGTTCTTTACACAGATACAGATAGTTTTGTTATAGATATCCCTACTGAAGACATCTATAAAGACATGGAAATGGAAGTGGCTAAAGGGCATGCAGGATGGTATGATACATCTGATTACCCTAAAGATTCGCCTTTGCATTCATCTGTTAATAAGAAGGTTTTAGGAAAGATGAAGGATGAATTATCTGGAAAGGTGATCAAGGAGTATGTGGGGTTAAGATCGAAAATGTACAGTATTTCGAGCCAGGAGAAAATCATTAAGAAAAGCAAAGGGAATATCTCGCAGCGTTGTGCAGTGAAACATACCGCATGACAACTACAAAGAAGCATTGTTTGGCAATAAGACTTTTCATCATGACAACGTAAAACTACGATCTAATCTACATGAGATCAACACAACGGTTGTAACAAAGAAGTCGTTAGATAGAACAAACACAAAACGTGTGTTTGTTAATCCAGAGTTTTCATATGCAATCGGGCACTGGAGAACCGCATAAACAGGGGGGTTTATATTTTTCATCAACTTTTATTATAAGATCAATCATAGCTTCATCCAATTCATTTAAATCTTTTCTCATGTTTGCTTGACGCGTTCGAATTTTTTTTATTATTTCAAGATATTCTTTTTCCCAATTTGGGGGTTTGAGTTGTAGGTGATCTGGATGATTTAGCATGCATTGATTAATCCCCGAAAATGTTTCCTAATAGCATTACACGCATGAAATGATTCCCGTATCATTTTCAAGGTCTCTTCCTTTACCATTCTTGTTTCGTTCTGCACTTCCTTCTGAGCTTCCTTTTAAACTCAATATATTTACGTAAATTAATTAAAGCGGAACTGTGTCTGGTGGATTATCTGCAGTTCTCCTATCGCAAAAGATCTTTGAGGAGCTGGCTGTTTTGCTGTGTCAGTTTCTCGTAAATAATACACGGGCGGATTCATTTTTACAATTCTTTTTATTTCATATGGATCAACACTCCAAACTGGATCGGTTGCCCTGATGCGAGTGTCCCCTTCCGCTTCCCCCGGTAAATAAAGGTACCTTACTTTCAACCAAATGGTAATAGTTTGCCGGATGAAGACTCTCCTTCAGCAACATTTATTGTTTTTCTTTGATTGCTTGTACTGGTTTTAGCCCTTTAAATTCTTCATTATTCATTGCGCGCAAAACTGAGGGCAGTCTTCTAACCCATTCTGTGTGCGAGAATTGTCAATAAGCTCTCTGTGATATTGTAGGAGAAAAAGTCTTTCAGATAACTGTTTGTTAAAGTTTTCAACTAAAGCCTGTGATCTGTGAACTCCTGGGATGCCTCTTTTAATGGTAACTCTATGTTTTAACAATAATTGATTCACTTGGCCTTTAAATTCTTTCCCATCATCAACTTGAATCATGCGGGGATAAGTTAACGGGCCTCGTTGGTATATTAGTTGTATGGCAACAGCAACAGCAGAAGCACTCTTTTGCGTTAATGGTTCTGCATCTTTGTATCTTGAAGCTATGTCAATGACTGTGAGTGCGTACTTAAATCTTTTTCGTCTAATCGTATCAGAGGTAAATATAGAAGATCCATTTGATGGGTGTCGTTTGGTGTTGTATTGACAAGTGTGGCCTCTGTATTCGTTTAGGTGCAGGTAAATAAATTTGCCAAATCGCTTGTTTAGATAACCATTCTTTTGCTGTTTGTTCACTGACTCCTGCCGCTTGCTTAGCTTTTGTATTGCTGTGATACCCTTCCAATATCCTTTGGGCGAATAATAGATTTTGTTCATTTTTTATTCAGCCAATATATGTGCAACAAAATACACGACGGTCATACCAACGACAATAAACCCGATTTCTTGCATCTTTTGTTTTTCTGATGGATGATAAAAGTTGCTGAATTTTGGTGGGGGCAATGTCTCAATCGGTTTGCCTGTTACAAGATAATATTGTTTTATTGCTTGATCAACATCTTTAAATGTGTAAGCTGCATGCCCTGTTTTTTCAGTGTGTTATTAATAAAATCTAACTGCTCAATTCTATGCTTTTCATAGGCGTCTTGTGCTGCAGCTAGTTGCTCCACAGCTTTGTTATGTCTTTTTCTCTCACCGTCATCCCGTAGTTTACTAAACGCGTAATTACTTCCGCTAAAAGCAAGCGCATTCACCACAGCGCCACCTATCATCATTACGAGTGAAGCCATTTCTTATAAATGTATTTTTTTACATATTTATAATCTCTGGAATTATTCCTTGCTTAACTAGAAAATCTTCGTAGCAAATGAAGCTGTAATAATAGCGATTAGCTTTGCTGAATCCTCAAAGTCTAGTTTGCCAAGATCTGCTGGTTTATTTTTAACAAGCTTTTACCAAGCATTGTGTATCCTACACTTAACCCCCAATAACAGCAGAATGGTATACAAGGTTGTAACAGTTTTTCGGTGCTCATTTTAAAAAATAAAATATAATTAATAAAAAACATGAACAGCGATGATCTACTACAGCTACAGGGCGGCCTAAACCTTCCTGAACTTATGAATGACCAAGTTGATGACCAAGCTATTATGCCCAAAAAGGAGAGGCTGTATTCTTTGGCAGCATGTGGGAAACACAAAACAGTTCCTCGAACTGAATTCAGCATAGAACAGATTCAACAGATGTCTCCACAAGACATTATAAAGTATCATAACAGGTATGAAGCGCAGCTGGGTCTAGAATGGTGAAAAGTGTGGGGCAAACGGTTCTTAGTTTGTACACTAAACTAGTCAGTAGATTTGCTCCCATTGATTCTGAACAAGATCTTACGTATGATTTAACGCAAATCCAGTTTTAACAAAGTCATTAGAGTCTCTAGGATGTGATCTATACTACAGATTTGGAACATTGTTATCGCCATTAATCATGGGATTAATAACTTTTAATCATATAGATTTTGTTTCCCTTCAAAATGAACGAGCTGGAAAATCATCAGAACCAGAATCAGGAAACATTGAATCAGGTGGAGAAAGTAACCAAGCCAGAAAATCAGCAGAATCAGAAAACACTGAACCAGGTGGGGGCCAGTGAAAAGCATCCTCATCCTGGGCGTGTTAAAGCAGGAAAAAAATTAGCAGAGTGGAACAGACAAAAAAAATTAATGTTACAGAATATAACTACATCATGAAAAACATAACACCGCCAGCGCCAGAACAAGTTGATTCAATGCCCGCTATAAAAACTCCATGTGATACAAGACCTTACAGCACCAAAGTCTTCATGGAAATTGAACTTAAAACTGTTGCCATTTTGGCGCCATTGCTGCTGTTGGGGGCAGTTTTACGGTTATAAAATATATAACCAATGGCAACAAAAACAAAAGCAATCAAAAAATCTGAACCGCTAATACAGAAGACAACAGCACGCCAGAACCGCCAACAACAAAAGATCATTTTGATCCATTTAAAATGCAATAATATTTTTAAGAACTTAATTTTAAATTTTTTTAAATAAAAATAGATCATGGGCGTATTATAAAATGATGAAGTCAATAAATAAAGACATGGAGTCTATAAAAGACATTTCCATAGACCAGAATTGTAATCAATGTGGTTGCTTAGGATGTAAGAACTTCATTAAGATCTATGCAGAGAATGCTGAGCAAGACATCCTCAGCGATGACGCGTTTTTTGAGGCGTGTGTTGTACTATATTAGACATTTCTATTTAAGATAAAAACATAGATTGTCTTGTTTTTTTGATAATTATAAGATAACTCAAATAAGAACTTGGTTGTACTTAGAGAATGACTAATTACAATCTTGAGGTAACTTGAGTAAGAACTTGAGGATGACTTGAGGACGACTTGAGTAAGAACTTAGAAGTGACTTGAGGATGACTTGAGGATAACTTGAGTAAGAACTTGTGGATGACTTGAGGATGACTTGAGGATGACTTGAGGATGACTTGAGGACAACTTGAGTAAGAACTTAGAAAGTGACTTGGGGTGACTTGAGGATGACTTGAGGACAACTTGAGGACAACTTGAGTAAGAACTTAGAAGTAACTTGAGTTGCATGCGTGGGGTGGGGTGGGGTGGGGTGGGGTGGGGGTGTGCATGCGTGGGGTAGGACAAAACAAACAACAAACACAAACAAACAACAACACCACAATAGACAGTCCAGGGGTGGGGTGGAGGGACGTGCGTGCGTGGGGTAGGCCAAAACACACAAACACCAACAAACAAACAAAAAGTGGAACTACTAGGGCCACTTCTTGCTTTGTGACTAAACAGGTTGTGTCTCGCGCGCAACCTCAATCAACTAGGTCAAGTGATCATATGTGATCACTTGGCCTATATTGCCGCTTTTGCAGGTGCTGCTGCGCTTTGTAGGTCAAGTGATCATATGTGATCACTTGACCTAGTTTTGCTGTGCTCCTCTTTTCTCAACCAGGCTTGCAACTGGCTTTGGCAGAGTTACAGCAGTAATTGCTGTAGCCAAGCTTTTATGGCGGCTCTAATCGCCAGTAGTAGTACATCCGTCATTGTATTTTGGAGCATTAATATGAAGATAGTGCTGGCCACACACTACTACTCCACTCCATACTGGTAGATGTACTAAGGCCTGCCTAGCCCTATCTAGTTTGTTTGCCAGAACATTCGAAAATCGTTATCCAGTTGCATAAGTTTAATAATGGTTTGGCGTTTGCTACACAGTTCATTATACTGATTCCTAGCTTGTGAATTTAGGATAGTTATAAAAACACATAGAAATTTGAATAAGTTTTCTAGCATGCGAATCAGCCATGTTTACCTGCGCCTTAAGAAATGAACGCCATGTTTGATGCGTTTTTTGTTTTTTAAACATGACTTGGGCTGTCTCAAGCCAACGCCCAACAATCAACGCATGATGGATTGTTTTGCTTTGGCAACTTTCACATGCAGCGCCATTTTTTAAAAAAGGAACCATTCATTGATAGTCAAACAGCATGAAATCGGCTGTATACTTGGTCACAATAATGCCTTCAACGTTTTCATTTCTTGAACTAACAAACTTGAAGATAGTCGTTCATTTCCAAGCAGTCAGTTCGTTTTTTTCTTTTTCTGTTCCTTCTAGGAAAGCAATACTCTTTCGGTTTCGGCGGTAACAAACATGCTTCACCTCGTTCTTTTTTCAACAAATACTCTGACATGCAAGTATGGTAAAACTTGTGGTGTTCAATGGCGAGAGCCTGCTCTTCAGTAAACCGGGTAGCCATTTTTTAGAATAACACACCAAGCACAGTACACGCACAGTAAAAGCGTCCTGCTAGTCCGGGAGTCAGTGGGGGAATGATGAAACCGGTGTTGGTTACTGGTCATGTGAGCGCTGTGACAGCGCCATCACGCGGCAGAGAAGCTTCGAGAAGGCTGATGTAATATATTGTAATGTGGCAGGCCCGGCGTGGAGGGAGTGGGGTGAGGGGAGAAGAGGGGGTAGGGAGGAGGTGCGGCAGTATTGATTTTTTTGGCCTCACAGTTTGTCAGCAGGCGTGAGCGACCAGCTAACTTAAAACGCAGACACTATTTATTATAGATGACTGTACAGCAGAAAGAAACACTTTGTCAAGCCTGGCTTTCAGTGGAAGACATGCAGAGAACTAATAAATAGTGTGTGTGTTGTGTGTGTGTGTGTGTGTGTGTGTGTGTGTTGTGTGATGTGTGTGTGTGAGAGAGAGAGAGAAAGAGAGAGTGTGTGTGTGTGTGTGTGTGTGTGTGTGTGTGTGTGTGTGAGTGAGTGAGTGAGTGATGAGTGAAGTGAGTGTGTGTGTGTGTGTGTGTGTGTGTGTGTGTGTGTGTGTGTGTGTGTGTGCGCATACGCACGTATTTTGTGAAACGCAGAACAGAAATATTATTTAAACCCACAAGCAATTCTTTGCCACACGTTGCGTTAAGGGCAACTTGACCTTAACGGGCTTGGCTGCGCCTCTCTCTCTGCTGACAACCCACGCTGTAATTAACGCACCGTTAATCGGTAAGTAATCGGATAGCCTAGTGCACCCCCCTTTGTATATGGAGCGCGTTCAGCCACGGCTGCTTTTCCCCTACGTACTCTATGGGGACGTGTTCAGGCCACGGCTACTTTCCCCTACGCTACTCTCTGAAAACTTAGTAAATTAGTATTAAAACGGATAACACCTGCACAGTATGTTTGTTTGTAGGGTCGTTATTTTTGGTTATTGAAAGAAAATGCGTGATGGATTATTATTTTTAATTCATTGTTGAAGTCTTACTTGGCAGAGAACGGAGAAACACGGATTCAAGGTCGGCCGCTCGAAACCGGTTAAGACCGGTTGAGAGCGGGTGAGCTTGAATCCGTGTTTCTCCGTTCTCTCTATGTCCTGTCATGTCAAACGTCTTTGGTCTCTGTTTTCGTCCTGTCTGTTGCTTAACTGATGTCACTGCATTTACTCTTCTTATCTAAGATCACACTTTCTCCCATTCCGAACGTCCCCCCCCCCCCCCCCCCTTGCCCTAGTGCTTCAAGGCTCCTCATTCACTGATTCCTTCTTTTCTGTTAGCGAAACGGGGGTTCTCAGCTCCCGTATAGAGGAAAGGACATGATAGAGGTATCCCGAAACGCCTTCCTGCACTAGCTAGCATTCTCTGAGTATAATTCTGAAACAACTTTCCAGTGTCGCCAGCGTGTGACACAGTTCTTCTAAAAGTTCTTCTAAAAGGATTTTCTGTACAATTCGTTTTTCTTCTAAACCCGCTTGACCGTGCCTTCAGTGTGTTACTTTTTCACTATGGTCAGTTTGGTCATCCTGTGAGCCAGTCTGCAGCACATTCTCTCGCCTTAGAACGCACCTTGTACGTGGAAACTCCATGCTAAAGGAAAGGGGGGGTGGGGTGGGGGGTAGGGTTCTTTTAGTAGAAACTGGGTTCCAGTCGAAATGCGACATTGTGCACGTCGCTTCCTTTTTCTGTCACTTAAAAAAAAAAATCCCTTCGTTTGGTCTCCGTCTCTTCACTTTTTTTTTTTTATAGTTCTGCCTGTGTTTTTTTTTTTATAGTTCTGCTGGTTTTTTTTTATAGTTCTGCCTGTGTTTTTTTTATAGTTCTGCCTGTGTTTTTTTTATAGTTCTGCCTGTGTTTTTTTTATAGTTCTGCCTGTGTTTTTTTTTATAGTTCTGCCTGTGTTTTTTTTTTTATAGTTCTGCCTGTGTTTTTTTTTTATAGTTCTGCCTGTTTTTTTTTATAGTTCTGCCTGTGTGTTTTTTTTATAGTTCTGCCTGTGTGTGTTTTTTTTTTATAGTTCTGCCTGTGTTTTTTTTTTTATAGTTCTGCCTGTGTTTTTTTTTATAGTTCTGCCTGTGTGTTTTTATAGTTCTGCCTGTGTGTGTTTTTTTTTATAGTTCTGCCTGTGTTTTTTTATAGTTCTGCCTGTGTTTTTTTTTATAGTTCTGCCTGTGTGTGTTTTTTTTTTATAGTTCTGCCTGTGTTTTTTTTTATAGTTCTGCCTGTGTTTTTTTATAGTTCTGCCTGTGTGTGTTTTTTTTTATAGTTCTGCCTGTGTGTGTTTTTTTTTTATAGTTCTGCCTGTGTGTTTTTTTTTATAGTTCTGCCTGTGTTTTTTTTTATAGTTCTGCCTGTGTGTTTTTTTATAGTTCTGTCTGTGTGTTTTTTTTTATAGTTCTGCCTGTGTTTTTTTTTTTATAGTTCTGCCTGTGTGTGTTTTTTTTTATAGTTCTGCCTGTGTTTTTTTTTATAGTTCTGCCTGTGTGTTTTTTTTTTTATAGTTCTGCCTGTGTGTGTTTTTTTTTTTATAGTTCTGCCTGTGTGTGTTTTTTATAGTTCTGCCTGTGTTTTTTTTATAGTTCTGCCTGTGTTTTTTTTTTTTTTATAGTTCTGCCTGTTTTTTTTTTTTTGTTCAATCTATGTACTAAACACTCGGCATCCTTTTCGTAGTTCACCCCGTAGGAATACAGTGGAGAAAGGGAGGGGAAGGCGAGGATCTTTCAGTGAAGCTGTGCCCCTGTGCTCTAGACATCTGGTGCTTGTAATTTATTCTTTTTTATGTCGCTCTCTTTCACTGCGCTTTCTTTGTTCAATTTAGGGTTGTTTTTTGTTTTGTTTTTCTGTACTGTTATCAACCGCTTTTTCTGTCTTTGTGGTCTGTTCCTCTTCCTGTGCTCTGGACAGCACTATCTTTCTTTGTTCAATTTGGGGTTTGTTTTTTTTTTTCTTTTCTGTACTGTTATCAACCGCTTTTTCTGTCTTTGTGGTCTGTTCCTCTTCCTGTGCTCTGGACAGCACTATCTTTCTTTTTTTTCTTCTTTTTCTTGATAAACTTTGAAAGACGCAAGTTCTGCCTTGTGAGTTGTTGACTAGATTGCGATAGTATCACCACTGGAACAGGCAAGGTCTGTCCGTTCTTAGGTGCTGTTCACTAGTTAAGACATGTGGATGTGTCTGGTGCATTGGAATGTTCTCAAAAGGGTATTTTTTAATCTGCTTTCAAAGAGCAGTCTGAGCGAAAATGATCAGAGTGGTTGGTGCGTTTGACGTGGCTCAGTTTTATCTGACTGAAGGACCGCAGCATGGACACTGATGTTGAAGGACAAGTGTACCTGTGAAGGACAAGTGCACCTGTGAAGGACAAGTGTCCCTGTGAAGGGTTACGTACATATGAGTTCTCCCTTGACGGGAGTAAGTTCTTGGTTTTGTTGATTGTTTGCTTGTTCGTTTGCTTGCGTTTTGCTTATTTGACTTTGTTTTTGTCAGTATGAATGGACAGCCCTGGAAATGCTCTCTGTTGTCTGCTCGAGCTGTTCTGAAACAGACACT
>CM031627.1:3828593-3839559 GCA_018398815.1 Conus ventricosus
CTTTTGTTTTTGTCAGTATGAATGGACAGCCCTGGAAAATGCTCTCTGTTGTCTGCTCGAGCTGTTCTGAAACAGACACTGTCCGTGCCCACAGTGTCATTTGAGTTTTGTTTCTGATGATGCTTTCAGCTTTGAGTAATACATTTCCCTCAAAGCGGACGAACATTCTCTTGGTGATTGTAGAGCCAGTATGCCAAGACTTGGTGGGTTTTCAGCATACATCCGGATGAGCTCTGCCTGTAACTAACCATCATCTGAAGTCCGATGATGTGTGGAAAGTTGTTAATCGTTTGTAAAATACACTTCCTTATCAACTGAAATATAAGACGCGCGCACCTGCACACACACACGCACACGCACACACAGTCACACACACACACACACACACACACACCACACACACACACACACACACACATACACACACAAACACACAGTGTCCTGACCGTTTTCGCCGATCTACATTCCACGTGCAATGTTCAGTTCTTGCGTGACAGTTTGCTTAAGGGTCAACTTGGGCTTAGCTCCCTGTACAATAGATAAAGACAACAGGCTGCCATACAAAGGCCCCCTGGTTCACCGTATCCAGTCTGGAGGAGTCGGCACCGTACTTTCATCTGTCATTTTCTGTGACCACGTTTTTCTGCACCTGGTTACGTTAGCGTTTGTTTCGTAGTCTTCAGGTTTCGTGCTGTTCACTCTCTCTCTCTGTGGGTGTAACTAAGATGCAGCTTCATGATGTTGTTTCGTGGCCGTTCAGTGAAACACTTCGCTTGTGATATATACCGCTCGTAGTTTTGAACAGCTTTTCAATGCTGCGATTTTTTTTTCGTGACACCGCTGCAGCATCCAACAAGTTTCGTTGCTTAGATTTCTTGCGCAGTCGTCGTCAGATACTAAAGTTGTTTCAGTGTAGACCCTTTGCAGAGAAGGGACACCCGAGAAAGGTCGGTGTGAGGTCATTCATATTCAAGGTTGAGCGTCGACACTCACCAAGGAAGGAAACCGCAACTAGGGGAGGGAGGGGGGGGGGGGGGGGGGGGTGGGGGAGGGAAGAAGGGATGGTGGAGGGTTTGTGCAGCAGAACACCGATACCGCCAGAACATCATTACGTGAAGCCCCAGGCGTGTGTGAACTTGTCTTACAACGGCTGGCGCTTTATCATGAGCTTGCTGTTTAATGGGGCGAGAATGGGTATTGATGGGAAAGGGTGGTGTAGGGTTTCTGAAACAGCCATACGAAATCCGCGTTGATCTAAAGAAATTTTGGCTTAAAAAAAAAAAAACGATCCGTGCGTGTTTCGAGTCTCAGTGTGGCGACTCGATATGAGCTGGTATTGTTTTAGAAATGATTACAGTCCTGATATGATTTGCGTCTGCTCCACTGAAAAAGTATCAATGTATAACTCTATAAATATCCCACCATTCCGCTATCCCCACTCAGTGAGGATTCTCTGCCTCTCATCACAACACTTTTTTTTAAAAGCTTCCTATCCTTTGCTACTCACTTGCATTCTTTCACACCAGGATGTCGTACTTTCCGTCCTGTTTTCTCTCTGCTCTGTACGTTCCAGGTTCACTCCTCCTTGTTGACCACAGACCCTTCACGTTATCGTGTAAACGTGTTGTGAAACGTGTTGTGGACATGCTCGAAGGATTGGACACTTCATCACTGTTCATTTCCCTCAGGTGGCAGTTCTCGCTTTTCCACCGCAGTTGTCTTCTGTTGATATTTCATGGATTTGAACCCGAGGCCCTTCCGTTTTCTCCTCCCTCCTTTATTCTTTAGCCCGTGCATTACCGCCCATACCCCCTTTTTATACATTATTCATGTTTCCACACTCCCCATTCTCTTGTGTCGTTTTGGTCTTTTTCCTCTAACTCTCCAGCCTTTGCTGTCTTGGAGTCTCTCCTTACCCCACCCCTCACCCCTGCTCCCCTCTCTTTCATTCTTCTCTGCTACAAATAGTTCCTTTTATACACAGCTGACTTCTCTTTCTGCATTGCTACGAACTTATGATACGGTATTTCCATTGTTGCCCCTTTACGTTTCTTTCGGCGGTATTTGACTAGTAGGAGGGACGTACCATATTCAGTGCCATCCAGTTCTTCCCTTCCTATCCTGCTCGTCATTTTATCATTCTTCTGTTCTCTCTCCCATTCATCATCCATGCTCTAAGAGTCTTTTCCTTCTTCCAGAGCATCATTCGTCAGTTCCGTGTCGTCTCCTCTGACATCCAGTGATCTTTGTTCTCCTTTTCTTCACTCGTCCATCATTCATCCTTCGCAAGTTCCCCAGTTACGGTTCTGTCTCTTAGTTATCATTCTTTTTCTCTTCGTCTCATCATGTTCTTCATTTATTATTGTCATGTTTTCTGCCCCCCCCCCCCTCCTCCCGTTCTACACTCAGCATTCGTTATGTTCTCTTCGTCTCATCGTGTCAACGATCCATTATTACATGTTTGACGTCCTCTCGTTCCGTCTCATTCTGTGCCGATGGTGCCCACCACTACTCTGTCGCTATCACGTTCTTCTCCCGTCTCTCTGTCATCATGTTCACGTTCTTCTCCGTCTCTCAGTCATCATGTTCACGTTCTTCTCCCGTCTCTCTGTCATTTCCACGTTCTTCTCCCGTCTCTCTGTCATCATTTCCACGTTCTTCTCCCGTCTCTCTGTCATCATTTCCACGTTCTTCTCCCGTCTCTCTGTCATCATGTCCACGTTCTTCTCCCGTGTCTCTGTCATCATGTTCACGTTCTTCTCCCGTCTCTCTGTCATCATGTCCACGTTCTTCTCCCGTCTCTCTGTCATCATTTCCACGTTCTTCTCCCGTCTCTCTGTCATCATGTTCACGTTCCTCTCCCGTCTCTCTGTCATCATTTCACGTTCTTCTCCCATCTATCTGTCATCATGTTCACGTTCTTCTCCCGTCTCTCTGTCATCATGTTCACGTTCTTCTCCCGTCTCTCTGTCATCATGTCCACGTTCTTCTCCGTCCTCTGTCATCATGTTCACGTTCTTCTCCCGTCTCTCTGTCATCATGTTCACGTTCCTCTCCCGTCTCTCTGTCATCATGTTCACGTTCTTCTCCCGTCTCTCTGTCATCATTTCCACGTTCTTCTCCCGTCTCTCTGTCATCATTTTCACGTTCTTCTCCCGTCTCTCTGTCATCATTTCCACGTTCTTCTCCCGTCTCTCTGTCATCATTTCCACGTTCTTCTCCCGTCTCTCTGTCCATCATTTTCACGTTCTTCTCCCGTCTCTCTGTCATCATTTCCACGTTCTTCTCCCGTCTCTCTGTCATCATTTTCACGTTCTTCTTCCGTCTCTCTGTCATCATTTCCACGTTCTTCTCCCGTCTCTCTGTCATCATGTCCACGTTCTTCTCCCGTCTCTCTGTCATGTCCACGTTCTTCTCCCGTCTCTCTGTCATCATGTCCACGTTCTTCTCCCGTCTCTCTGTCATCATTCCACGTTCTTCTCCCGTGTCTCTGTCATCATGTTCACGTTCTTCTCCCGTCTCTCTGTCATGTCCACGTTCTTCTCCCGTCTCTCTGTCATTTCCACGTTCTTCTCCCGTCTCTCTGTCATCATGTTCACGTTCCTCTCCCGTTCTCTCTGTCATTCATTTCACGTTCTTCTCCCATCTATCTGTCATCATGTTCACGTTCTGCTCCCGTCTCTCTGTCATCATGTTCACGTTCTTCTCCCGTCTCTCTGTCATGTTCACGTTCTTCTCCGTCTCTCTGTCATCATGTTCACGTTCTTCTCCCGTCTCTCTGTCATCATGTTCACGTTCCTCTCTCGTCTCTCTGTCATCATGTTCACGTTCTTCTCCGTCTCTCTGTCATCATTTCCACGTTCTTCTCCCGTCTCTCTGTCATCATTTTCACGTTCTTCTCCCGTCTCTCTGTCATCATTTCCACGTTCTTCTCCCGTCTCTCTGTCATCATTTCCACGTTCTTCTCCCGTCTCTCTGTCATCATTTTCACGTTCTTCTCCCGTCTCTCTGTCATCATTTCCACGTTCTTCTCCCGTCTCTCTGTCATCATTTTCACGTTCTTCTTCCGTCTCTCTGTCATCATTTCCACGTTCTTCTCCCGTCTCTCTCTGTCATCATGTCCACGTTCTTCTCCCGTCTCTCTGTCATGTCCACGTTTCTCCCGTCTCTCTGTCATCATGTCCACGTTCTTCTCCCGTCTCTCTGTCATCATGTTCACGTTCTTCTCCGTCTCTCTGTCGTGTCCACGTTCTTCTCCCGTCTCTCTGTCATTTCCACGTTTTCTCTCCTGTCTCTCTGTCATCATGTTCACGTTCCTCTCCCGTCTCTCTGTCATCATTTCCAACTTCTCTCCCGTCCCTCTGTCATCATGTTCACGTTCTTCTCCCGTCTCTCTGTCATGTTCACGTTCCTCTCCCGTCTCTCTGTCATCATGTCCACGTTCTTCTCCCGTCTCTGTCATTTCCACGTTCTTCTCCGTCTCTCTGTCATCATGTCCACGTTTTTCTCCGTCTCTCTGTCATTTCCACGTTCCTCTCCCGTCTCTCTGTCATCATGTCCACGTTCTTCTCCCGTCTCTCTGTCATCATGTCCACGTTCTTCTCCCGTCTCTCTGTCATCATGTTCACGTTCTTCTCCGGTCTCTCTGTCATCATTTCCACGTTCTTCTCCCGTCTCTCTGTCATGTCCACGTTCTTCTCCCGTCTCTCTGTCATCATGTCCACGTTCTTCTCCCGTCTCTCTAACACCATCTTTACGTTCTTCTCCCGTCTCTCTGTCATCATTTCACGTTCTTCTCCCTTCTCTCTGTCATGTCCACGTTCTTCTCCCGTCTCTCTGTCATGTCCACGTTCTTCTCCCGTCTCTCTGTCATCATGTTCACGTTCCTCTCTCGTCTCTCTCGCCATCATTTCCACGTTCTTCTCCCGTCTCTCTGTCATCATGTTCACGTTCCTCTCCTGTCTCTCTGTCATCATTTCACGTTCTTCTCCCGTCTCTCTGTCATCATGTTCACGTTCTTCTCCCGTCTCTCTGTCATTTCCACGTTCCTCTCCCGTTCTCTCTGTCATCATGTTCACGTTCTTCTCCCGTCTCTCTGTCATCATGTTCACTTTCTTCTCCCGTCTCTCTGTCATGTCCACGTTCTTCTCCCGTCTCTCTGTCATCATGTCCACGTTCTTCTCTCGTCTCTCTGTCATCATTTCCACGTTCTTCTCCCGTCTCTCTGTCATCATGTTCACGTTCTTCTCCCGTCTCTCTGTCATCATTTCCACGTTCTTCTCCCGTCATCTCAGTCATCATGTTCACGTTCTTCTCCCGTCTCTCTGTCATCATTTCCACGTTCTTCTCCGTCTCTCTGTCATCATGTTCACGTTCTTCTCCCGTCTCTCTGTCATCATGTTCACGTTCTTCTCCCGTCTCTGCTGTCATGTCCACGTTCTTCTCCCGTCTCTCTGTCATCATTTCCACGTTCTTCTCCCGTCTCTCTGTCATCATGTTCACGTTCTTCTCCCGTCTCTCTGTCATCATTTCCACGTTTTTCTCCCGTCTCTCTGTCATCATGTTCACGTTCTTCTCCCGTCTCTCTGTCATCATGTTCTCGTTCTTCTCCCGTCTCTCTGTCATCATGTTTACGTTCTTCTCCCGTCTCTCTGTCATCGTTTTCACGTTCTTCTACCGTGTCTCTGTCATCATGTTCACGTTCTTCTCCGTCTCTCTGTCATCATGTCCACGTTCTTCTCCCGTCTCTCTGTCATCATGTTCACGTTCTTCTCCCGTCTCTCTGTCATCATTTCCACGTTCTTCTCCCGACTCTCTGTCATCATGTCCACGTTCTTCTCCCGTCTCTGTGTCATCATGTCCACGTTCTTCTCCCGTCTCTCTGTCATCATGTTCACGTTCCTCTCCCGTCTCTCTGTCATGTCACGTTCTTCTCCCGTCTCTCTGTCATCATTTCACGTTCTTCTCCCGTCTCTCTTCATCATTTCCACGTTCTTCTCCCGTCTCTCTGTCATCATTTCCACGTTCTTCTCCCGTCTCTCTGTCATCATGTCCACGTTCTTCTCCCGTCTCTCTGTCATCATTTTCACGTTCTTCTCCCGTCTCTCTGTCATCATGTCCACGTTCTTCTCCCGTCTCTCTGTCATCATTTCCACGTTCTTCTCCGTCTCTCTGTCATCATGTTCACGTTCCTCTCCCATCTCTCTGTCATCATTTCACGTTCTTCTCCCGTCTCTGTGTCATCATGTTCACGTTCTTCTCCCGTCTCTCTGTCATTTCCACGTTCTTCTTCCGTCTCTCTTTCATCATGTTCACGTTCTTCTCCCGTCTCTCTGTCATCATGTCCACGTTCTTCTCCCGTCTCTCTGTCATCATGTCACGTTCTTCTCCCGTCTCTCTGTCATCATGTTCACGTTCTTCTCCCGTCTCTCTGTCATCATTTCCACGTTCTTCTCCCGTCTCTCTGTCATCATTTCCACCTTCTTCTCCCGTCTCTCTGTCATCATTTCCACGTTCTTCTCCCGTCTCTCTGTCATCATTTTCACGTTCTTCTCCCGTCTCTCTGTCATCATTTTCACGTTCTTCTCCCGTCCTCTGTCATCATGTCCACGTTTTTCTCCCGTCTCTCTGTCATGTCCACGTTCTTCTCCCGTCTCTCTGTCATCATTTCCACGTTTTCTCCCGTCTCTCTGTCATGTTCACGTTCTTCTCCCGTCTCTCTGTCATCATGTCCACGTTTTCTACTGCGGTCTCTGTCATTTCCACGTTCTTCTCCTGTCTCTCTGTCATCATGTTCACGTTCCCCCTCCCGTCTCTCTGTCATCATTTCCACGTTCTTCTCCCGTCTCTCTGTCATCATGTTCACGTTCTTCTCCCCTCTCTCTGTCATCATGTTCACGTTCCTCTCTCGTCTCTCTGTCATCATGTCCACGTTTGTGCTCCCGTCTCTCTGTCATTTCTACGTTCTTCTCCCGTCCTCTGTCATCATGTCCACGTTCTTCTCCCGTTTTTCTGTCATTTCCACGTTCCTCTCCCGTCTCTCTGTCATCATGTCCCCGTTCTTCTCCCCTGTCTCTGTCATCATGTCCACGTTCTTCTCCCGTCTCCTGTTCATTTCCACGTTCTTCCCCCGTCTCTCTTTCATCATTTCCACGTTCTTCTCCCGTCTCTCTGTCATCATTTCCACGTTCTTCTCCCCTCTCTCTGTCATCATGTCCACGTTCTTCTCCCGTCTCTTGTCATCATTTTCACGTTCTTCTCCCGTCTCTCTGTCATCATGTCCACGTTCTTCTCCCGTTTTCTCTGTCATCATTTCCACGTTCTTCTCCGTCTCTCTGTCATCATGTTCACGTTCCTCTCCCATCTCTCTGTCATCATTTCACGTTTTCTCCCCTCTCTCTGTCATCATGTTCACGTTCTTCTCCCGTCTCTCTGTCATTTCCACGTTCTTCTTCCGTCTCTCTTTCATCATGTTCACGTCTTCTCCCGTCTCTCTGTCCCTCATGTCCACGTTCTTCTTCCCGTCTCTCTGTC
Source organism: Conus ventricosus (assembly GCA_018398815.1). Lineage (NCBI taxonomy): Eukaryota > Metazoa > Mollusca > Gastropoda > Neogastropoda > Conidae > Conus > Conus ventricosus. Next base: position 3,836,127 of record CM031627.1, read on the forward strand.
ATCCTGTTCACGTTCTTCCCCCCGTCTCTTTGTCATCATGTTCACGTTCTTCTCCCATCTCTCTGTCATCATTTCCACGTTTTATCTCCCGTCTCTCGTCATCATTTCCACCTTTCTCCCGTCTCTCTGTCATCATTTCCACGTTCTTCTCCCGTCTCTCTGTCATCATTTTCACGTTCTTCTCCGTCTCTCTGTCATCATTTTCACGTTCTTCTCCCGTCTCTCTGTCATCATGTCCACGTTCTTCTCCCGTCTCCCCTGTCATGTCCACGTTCTTGTCCCGTCTCTCTGTCATCATTTCCACGTTCTTCCCGTCCTCGTCATCATGTTCAGTTCTTCTCCCGTCCTCTCTGTCATCATGTCCACGTTTTACTGCGGTCTCTCTGTCATTTCCACGTTCTTCTCCTGTCTCTCTGTCATCATGTTCACGTTCCTCTCCCCTCTCTCTGTCATCATTTCCACGTTTTTTCTCCCCTCTCTCTGTCATCATGTTCACGTTCTTCTCCGTCTCTCTGTCATCATGTTCACGTTCCCCTCTCGTCTCTCTGTCATCATGTCCACGTTGTTCTCCCGTCTCTCTGTCATTTCTACGTTCTTCTCCCGTCTCTCTGTCATCATGTCCACGTTCTTCTCCCGTCTCTCTGTCATTTCCACGTTTTCCCCTCCCGTCTCTCTGTCACATGTCCACGTTTTTCTCCCGTGTCTCTGTCATCATGTCCACGTTCTTCTCCCCTCTCTCTGTCATCATGTTCACGTTCTTCTCCCGTCTCTCTGTCATCATTTCCACGTTCTTCTCCGTCTCTCTGTCATCATGTCCACGTTTTTTCTCCCGTCTCTCTGTCATCATGTTCACGTTTTTCTCCCGTCTCTCTGTATCATGTTCACGTTCTTCCCCGTCTCTCTGCATTTATGTTTCACGTTCTTCTCCCGTTCTCTCTGTCATCATGTCCACGTTCTTCTCCCGTCTCTCTGTCATCATGTTCACGTTCTTCTCCCGTCTCTCTGTCCCTCATGTCCACGTTCCTCTCCCGTCTCTCTGTCATCATGTTCACGTTCTTCTCCGTCTCTCTGTCATCATTTCCACGTTCTTCTCCCGTCTCTCTGTCATCATTTCCACGTTCTTCTCCCGTCTCTTGTCATCATGTCCACGTTCTTGTCCCCTCTCTCGGTCATCATGTCACGTTCTTCTCCCGTCTCTCTGTCATCATGTCCACGTTCTTCTCCCGTGTCTCTGTCATTTCCACGTTCTTCTCCTGTCTCTCTGTATTAAAGTTTTCGTTCCTCTCCCGTCTCTCTGTCTTTATTTCCACGTTTTTTCTCCCGTCTCTCTGTCATCATGTTTACGTTCTTCTCCCGTCTCTCTGTCATGTTCACGTTCTTCCCGTCTCTCTGTCATGTCCACGTTCTTGTCCCGTCTCTCTGTCATCATTTCCACGTTCTTCTCCCGTCTCTCTGTCATCATGTTCACGTTCTTCTCCCGTCTCCCTGTCATCATGTCCACGTTCTACTGCGGTCTCTCTGTCATTTCCACGTTCTTCTCCTGTCTCTCTGTCATCATGTTCACGTTCCTCTCCCGTCTCTCTGTCATTTCCACGTTCTTCTCCCGTCTCTCTGTCATCATGTTCACGTTCTTCTCCCGTCTCTCTGTCATCATGTTCACGTTCCTCTCTCGTCTCTCTGTCATCATGTCCACGTTGTTCTCCCGTCTCTCTGTCATTTTACGTTCTTCTCCCGTCTCTCTGTCATCATGTCCACGTTCTTCTCCCGTCTCTCTGTCATTTCCACGTTCCTCTCCCGTCTCTCTGTCATCATGTCCACGTTCTTCTCCCGTGTCTCTGTCATCATGTCCACGTTCTTCTCCCGTCTCTCTGTCATCATGTTCACGTTCTTCTCCCGTCTCTCTGTCATCATGTCCACGTTCTTCTCCCGTCTCTCTGTCATCATGTCCACGTTCTTCTCCCGTCTCTCTGTCATCATGTTCACGTTCTTCTCCCGTCTCTCTGTCATCATGTTCACGTTCTTCTCCCGTCTCTCTGTCATCATGTTCACGTTCTTCTCCCGTCTCTCTGTCATCATGTCCACGTTCTTCTCCCGTCTCTCTGTCATCATGTTCACGTTCTTCTCCCGTCTCTCTGTCATCATGTCCACGTTCCTCTCCCGTCTCTCTGTCATCATGTTCACGTTCTTCTCCCGTCTCTCTGTCATCATTTCCACGTTCTTCTCCCGTCTCTCTGTCATCATTTCCACGTTCTTCTCCCGTCTCTCTGTCATCAGGTCCACGTTCTTCTCCGTCTCTCTTTCATCATGTTCACGTTCTTCTCCCGTCTCTGTGTCATCATGTCCACGTTCTTCTCCCGTGTCTCTGTCATTTCACGTTCTTCTCCTGTCTCTCTGTCATTATGTTTACGTTCCTCTCCCGTCTCTCTGTCATCATTTCCACGTTCTTCTCCCGTCTCTCTGTCATCATGTTCACGTTCTTCTCCCGTCTCTCTGTCATGTTCACGTTCCTCTCCCGTCTCTCTGTCATCATGTCCACGTTCTTCTCCCGTCTCTCTGTCATTTCCACGTTCTTCTCCCGTCTCTCTGTCATCATGTCCACGTTCTTCTCCGTCTCTCTGTCATTTCCACGTTCTCTCCCGTCTCTCTGTCATCATGTCCACGTTCTTCTCCCGTCTCTCTGTCATCATGTCCACGTTCTTTCTCCCGTCTCTGTGTCATCATGTTCACGTTCTTCTCCCGTCTCTCTGTCATCATTTCCACGTTCTTCTCCCGTCTCTCTGTCATCATGTCCACGTTCTTCTCCCGTCTCTCTGTCATCATGTTCACGTTCTTCTCCCGTCTCTCTGTCATCATGTTCACGTTCTTCTCCGTCTCTCTGTCATCATGTTCACGTTCTTCTTCCGTCTCTCTGTCATCATGTCACGTTCTTCTCCCGTCTCTTCTGTCATCATGTCCACGTTCTTCTCCCGTCTCTCTGTCATCATGTTCACGTTCTTCTCCCGTCTCTGTGTCATCATGTCCACGTTCTTCTCCCGTCTCTCTGTCATCATGTTCACGTTCTTCTCCCGTCTCTCTGTCATCATTTCCACGTTCTTCTCCCGTCTCTCTGTCATCATTTCCACGTTCTTCTCCCGTCTCTCTGTCATCATGTCCACGTTCTTCTCCCGTCTCTCTGTCATCATGTTCACGTTCTTCTCCGTCTCTCTGTCATCATTTCCACGTTCTTCTCTGTCTCTGTCTGTCTGTCTGTCTGTGGTCTGTCTGTCTCTCTCTCTCTCTCTCTCTCTCTCTCTCTCTCTCTCTTGCGTATTAAAGATCAGTCTCCTCTCTCTCTCTCTCTCTCTCTCTCGGGGCACGAGAAAAATGGCGGCACGTAAACAGGTCTTGTGCGGTGGTGTAACTATTTTCATTGTTTATCCAGTTGTGTCGGATC
>CM031627.1:3839659-3842159 GCA_018398815.1 Conus ventricosus
ATAAGAATTAATCAATCGAGCAATAAAAAAATGAATAGAACAGAAACCAGTTTTTCAGAAGAAACAGCGTTAAGACTATACACGACTCACCCTACCCATGCGAGAAATAGCGGCCCTTGATCATGCTTTAAGAACCATCAGAGCGAATTAACAAACAATTTAGCAAAACTAGGTGAACTAGATGGGCATATAAGAAGAGAAAAAAAAAACTCGTTGAGGCTGATGACGCCGACTTAGGGCATGATATTAAAGAAAGAATAACCCAAAGACTAAAAGATCTTGAACAAGAAAGATCAGCAAGACTAGAAGTGCTAACTACTAACCGAGACCAATTACGAACTCAAGTGAATAGAATAAGAGAAACTATCCGAAAAATTTTATATGAAGACACAACGCTAGCAGAACGAATAAAAACGCTGTTTAGAGAGCAAGGCGTCACATTAGCAAGCGTTATAACTGCCTTAGGATTTGCAATAAGTACACTGGTGATGGCTATTACAGGCGGTGGTGGTCAAAGTCCAGTGCCTCCACCCATCGCCATCCGCCTGATAAATCATGGTAAAAAAACAGCTTGATCATCTTGCGAGTTTATTAAAAAAATTAGCCGGTAAAGCTAAGACTCTTTACCTGGTATATTAGGGGGTATTGTTAGCTGGCTTTTGTCTACTGCAAGCAAAGTAGTTGGCTTTATGGCCGAGCACTTATGGGCATTAGTTCTTGTAATAGTTGGGTTACTATTTAGTAAGATAAAGACCAAGTAATCCTATGCCAGTTAATCCAAGAACAAGCGCTGTCTTTTCATATTCATGGTCATCGCGAACAGAGTCCGCGAGCTTTGCTGAGCTTCAATGACTTTGGGGTTTGGACTTCGGGATTAGATGACTTAATCTTGGGTTTCTTTTATTGTTTGTAATATTACTGGCTCAGAATTTATGTCGTTTTTCCCAACCTTCTGTTCATTGCCTGCTATAAGAATTTCATTATTATAGTTTATTATTATTCCTACCTGGAGTCTGAGGTCAGAAGGCAGCATGTATAAACCAGTGCCAACAGCAAAGTCTACTTTCGATCTTGCGTATTGTAAAACATGTTGGTACCTTTGAATACTTGAAGGTAAATCAACTGTAGAATTAATGGCGTCCTCTAAATTTGCTAAGTATTGTATTTGCGCGTCAAAGCCAGTAGAAGGATCATTTATGCTCGATCTTGCCTGTGCTTTGCGAGCCTAGCAAACACCAAACGTAAGAACGATAGAGTCTTTCTTCGTTTCTATTCCCCGCCCTAGTTAGGCCCATATAATTGTCAAAGATAAATTTTGTCCCTGCTGTTTATATGCTCTTGCTCAATAATGACCAGGGCTGAACAATTTTGAAAGGAGGATTCAAGACATATTTATACTTTCTGTGCGTGCCCGAAATTAAGGGGTGCCTATGCCATGATCAAATCCAACTTTTGTCTAAAGTCCAGTCTTGATGTTAACATTGAATTCGTTACAAATCCTTTTCATAAGCCTCATGTCTATTCGTAGCAATGGATAAACGGTTTTGTCCATTTGGTAAGGGTGCTTGCAGTTCCTCAAATACTCTGAAGGTGTAATAAAAATGAAATCTTATACACTGACCCTCACCAAGATCAGAATGATTTAAATGATCAGCATGCGACACTCCCACACTCCAGTTGATGCACAAGACACGAGCAAAGTTTAACTGGTTCTGATAAAACACTGCAACGGATGACTAAACCACGCCATCTGGTTTTGCTCGTTTTCAATAGGGGGTTTAAGAATACTCTACAATGGAGTACTCACCATTTATGAAAAGAGGCAGTCTGGTCACAGCAATGTCAAGAGTATCAGATTTAGCTATATTTTTTAAGATTGAAGTGCGGCCCAACAGAATATTTTGCATCAGTAATATTGAATGCAACTCATTTTTATTTCGTTTAAAAGAAATGTTTGTAACAATAACACCCAAGACCGCGCCTTCGTTTTTAGAACATGCTATTGATAACACTTGCGGAACAAGAACGGTCCCGCGCTCGCATGAAATATTCTACAAAGTTCGTATGTTTAATATAAGCAAAGCCAATGAGAATAACAAGATTTCTAAAAGTTACCAAAGCAGGACCAAAATTAGGCCATTAATAAAACCAGATGGTTTTATTACGGATTTTTCTCACTAGAAGAATCCATGAGTAACTTTTGACATTACTCTCCAAACTAACAATGCAAATCTAAAAACAATGTTTAACATTCAAGCTGAATGAAGTATCTTACTTTTTGATAAAGAGCTAGCTACAAGGTTAGGCTTTACAACTGGCAATCTACCCACATTAAAGTTTTAGTGCTGCGCCAATGAAACAACTTTATGAGGGGAAAGTCCGCTCGATCGATCATTGGCATTATCATTCATTACTCTATGTTCATTAGGATGGCTGGCACTGATGAAACACTTATATGTTGAAGGCCTTCAACTGTTTTTAAGAGCTACTTTCCGTCGGA
>CM031627.1:3849659-3862159 GCA_018398815.1 Conus ventricosus
TGGACAAGGAGATATCGGTCCTCTCGCTGGGTTGTGACACGTGGGTGACCTCCAGAATGTCGTGGAGTGACTGTCCCTGTTGTTTGATATCGATTCCACATACGGGAAACAACGCTCTGGGATACGCCCAAGGCTCCAGCAACCTCTCGTTGCGATGACCCTCCAAGCAGCATCCCAACTCCTCTCGCCATATTGTCTGCGGAAAGGCGTCGTCTTTGTGCTTGCTGTTCCATTGTGGTGCGATAAACACTGCCCGAATCACACTGAACCACTGTTTGCCGGTCCCCAAACAGCAAATGTGACGCTGACCTCTCCCCCTGTTTACCCCCAGAATGAGGGGTCACGCAATTCACGTGCTCACCGTGCTGCATGTTCCAGCGTGAAGGTGCAGGCAACAGAGTGATTGTCTTTCACATTGTTTTGTGTTGCTGGATCACGTGTTTATTGAAGTCAGTTCAAAATGATTTTTTTTCATACACTGTTTTTAATTGCTGATCCCTAGCAAGTGTTGAGTGGTATATATATCGCTGTGGTGAGACAGGCTATGATGGGTAACAATGTCGGAGGTAGGATGGTGTAGGGTACGAAAAGGAGGGGCCTAAGACGGATCCCTGTGGAACTCCGTACTGGAGAACAGCTGGTTGAGAGGGGAGACAATTTACAGAGACAAGCTGAGTTCGATCAGATAGATCAGATAGATCAGATTGAACAATGACAGTGCTTTGTCAGAAATACAGTAAGCTTCGTGCAGACGAGACGAAAGAATTGAGTGATCAATGGTGTCAAAAGCAGCAGATAAGCCAAAAAGAGAGAGCAGAGATACTTGATTATCATCGAGGGCCAATAAGAGATCGTTCACAATTTTCAGGAGAGCAGTTTCTGTACTGTGGCCAGAGCGGTAAGCAGACTGCAAAGGGTAGAGGAGGTTGTTGCAATGTAGGTGATTGTGAAGTTGAAGAAGGACTATCTTTTCAATGAGTTTAGAAAGAAAGGGTAAATTAGGTAATCCTATACCTCCATACTTCCTACTCCTCTGTATTCCTATACTTCCATACTTCCTACTCCTCTGTATTCCTATACCTCCATAGTTCCAGCTGCTCTGTATTCCTATACCTCCATACTTCCTACTCCTCTGTATTCCTATACCTCCATACTTCCTACTCCTCTGTATTCCTATACCTCCATACTTCCTACTCCTCTGTATTCCTATACCTTCATAGTTCATACTCCTCTGTATTCCTATACCTCCATAGTTCATACTCCTCTGTATTCCTATACCTCCATAGTTTATACTCCTCTGTATTACTATACCTCCATAGTTCCTACTGCTCTGTATTCCTATACCTTCATAGTTCATACTGCTCTGTATTTCTATACCTTCATAGTTCATACTGCTCTGTATTCCTATACCTCCATAGTTCATACTGCTCTGTATTCCTATACCTTCATAGTTCATACTGCTCTGAATTTCTATACCTTCATAGTTCATACTGCTCTGTATTCCTATACCTTCATAGTTCATACTGCTCTGTATCCTATACCTTCATAGTTCATACTGCTCTGTATTCCTATACCTCCATAGTTCATACTCCTCTGTATTCCTATACCTTCATAGTTCATACTGCTCTGTATTCCTATACCTTCATAGTTCATACTCCTCTGTATTTCTATACCTCCATAGTTTATACTCCTCTGTATTACTATACCTCCATAGTTCCTACTCCTCTGTATTCCTATACCTCCATAGTTCATACTCCTCTGTATTCCTATACCCCCACAATCCACATTGCTCTGTATTTCTATACCTTCATAGCGCCTACTGCTCTTCATCCCTATATCTCCATAGTCCCTAACGCGCTGTATTTCTATACCTCCATATTCCATGCTGCTTTGTATTCCTGTACCTCAAGAGCTGCTGTTGCTCTGTATTTCTGTACCTCCATATTTTCTACAGATTTATATTCCTATACCTCCGGTTCCATAGTCCACGCTGCTGTATGTTCTGTACCTCCCTATTCCATGCTGCTCTATATTCCTGTACCTCCATAGTCTCTACCGCTCTGTATTTCTATACCTCTATTAGTCCTTGCTGCTCTTTATTCTTGTACCTCCATATTCCATGCTGCTTTGTATTCCTGTACCTCAATAGTCCCTGTTTTTCTGTATTTTTGTATCTCCATAGTCCCTACCGCTTTGTATTTCTATGCATCCATATTCCGTGCTGCTCTGTATTCCTGTACCTCCATATTCCATGCTGTTTTGTATTCCTGTGCCTCAAGAGGGCTGTTGCTATGTATTTCTGTACCTGCATATTTTCTACTGCTTTGTATTCCTATACCTCAACAGTCCCTGTTGCGCTGTATTCCTATTCCTCCGGCTCCATATTCCATGCTGCTCTGTATTCCTGTACTTCCATATTCCATGCTGCTCTGTATTCCTGTATTTTCATATTCCATGCTGCTCTGTATTCCTGTATTTTCATATTCCATGCTGCTCTGTATTCTGTACCTCCATATTCCATGCTGCTCTGTATTCTGTACCTCCCTATTCCATGCTGCTCTGTATTCCTGTACCTCCATAGTCTCTACCGCTCTGTATTTCTATACCTCTATAGTACTTGCTGCTCTTCATTCCTGTACCTCCATATTCCATACTGCTTTGTATTCCTGTATCTCCATATTCCATGCTGCTCTGTATTCCTGTACCTCCATAGTCTCTACCGCTCTGTATTTCTATACCTCTATAGTCCTTGCTGCTCTTCATTCCTGTACCTCCATATTCCATACTGCTTTGTACTTCTATACCTCCACGTTCCCTCCTGCTTTGTGTTATACCTCCATATTCTATTCTGCTCTATAGTTCTATACCTCCAAATTCCACATTGCTCTGTATTCCTATACCTCAATAGTCCCTACTGCTCTGTATTCCTATTCCTCCATAGTTCATACTGCTCTGTATTCCTATACCTCCACAGTCCCTACTGTTCTGTTTTCCTATACCTACATATCCCAACTTTCTCTGTATTCCTATGACTACATAGTCCCAACTTTCTCTGCATTTCTATACCTACATAGTCCCTATTTTCTCTGTATTCCTATATCTACATAGTCCCACCTTTCTCTGTATTCTATACCTACATAGTCCCACCTTTCTCTGTATTGCTATACCTACATAGTCCCAACTTTCTCTGTATTCCTATACCTACATAGTCCCAACCTTCTCTGTATTCCTATACCTACATAGTCCCAACCTTCTCTGTATTCCTATACCTACATAGTCGTCCCAACTTTCTCTGTATTCCTATACCTACATAGTCCCAACCTTCTCTGTATTCCTATACCTACATAGTCCCAACCTTCTCTGTATTCCTATACCTACATAGTCCCAACTCTCTCTATATTCCTATACCTACATAGTCCCACCTTTCTCTGTATTCCTATACCTACATAGTCCCACCTTTCTCTGTATTCCTATACCTACATAGTCCCACCTTTCTCTGTATTGCTATACCTACATAGTCCCAACTTTCTCTGTATTGCTATACCTACATAGTCCCAACTTTCTCTGTATTTCTATACCTACATAGTCCCACCTTTCTCTGTATCGCTATACCCACATAGTCCGAACTTTCTCTGTATTTCTATACCTACATAGTCCCACCTTTCTCTGTATTGCTATACCTACATAGTCCCGATTTTCTCTATATTCCTATACCTACATAGTCCCGATTTTCTCTGTATTGCTATACCTACATAGTCCCAACTTTCTCTGTATTCCTATACCTACATAGTCCCGATTTTCTCTGTATTGCTATACCTACATAGTCCCAACTTTCTCTGCATTGCTATACCTACATAGTCCCTATTTTCTCTGTATTCCTATACCTACATAGTCTCTACTTTCTCTGTATTTCTATACCTACATAGTCCCTATTTTCTCTGTATTCCTATACCTACATAGTCCAGATTTTCTCTGATTGCTATACCTACATAGTCCCGATTTTCTCTGCACTCCTATACCTCCATATTCCATACTGCACTGATATTCCTGACCCCGTACATTCCCCTCTGTGTTGCATTTCTGTACCTACATACTTTCACTGCTCTGCATTCGCATACATCAATGTTCCCCACTGACCTGTACACCCCCCTCTTCCCCCACTTTTCTGTATGTGTATACCTCCCTGTTACCCACCGATCTGTATTCCCGTATCTCCACCCCCCCCCCCCCCCCCACACACACACACTTCTGCATTATTGTACTTTAATGTTCCCCTAGTTCTATATTCCTGTATTTCCATATTATTCCTCTCTTCGTCATATTCTGAAACCTCCGTGTTTCCCCTTGCTCTGAATTACTATACATACATATTTTTTACTGCTCTGTATTTCAGTCCCTTTATGTTCAACTCTGCTCTGTACTTACAGACTTCCACGTTTCCATTGCTTCGTATTCTTAATAGCTTCATGCTTTCATTGCTCCATATATAGATATGCCTCCTTGTTTCACTGTTTTCACCACTTAAAATGACTATATACCTCCTTGTTTCACTGTTTTCACCACTCAAAATGACGACACCTCCTTGTTTCACTGTTTTCACCACTCAAAATGACTATACCTTCTTGTTTCACTGTTTTCACCACTCAAAATGACTATATACCTCCTTGTTTCGCTGTTTTCACTACTCAAAAGGACGACACCTCCTTGTTTCACTGTTTTCACCACTCAAAATGACGATACCTCCTTGTTTCACTGTTTTTACCACTCAAAATGACGATACCTCCTTGTTTCACTATTTTCATTTACTCAAAATGACTATATACCTTCTTGTTTCACTGTTTTCACCACTCAAAATGATTATAAACCTCCTTGTTTCACTGTTTTCACCACTCAAAATGATTATAAACCTCCTTGTTTCACTGTTTTCACCACTCAAAATGACGATACCTCCTTGTTTCACCGTTTTCATTACTCAAAATGACGACACCTCCTTGTTTCACTGTTTTCACTACTCACAATGATTATTAAAACCTCCTTGTTTCACTGTTTTCACCACTCAAAATGACGATACCTCCTTGTTTCACTGTTTTCACTACTGAAAATGACGACACCTCCTTGTTTCACTGTTTTCACTACTCAAAATGATTATAAACCTCCTTGTTTCACTGTTTTCACTACTCAAAATGACGATACCTCCTTGTTTCACTGTTTTCACCACTCAAAATGACGACACCTCCTTGTTTCACTGTTTTCACTACTCAAAATGATTATAAACCTCCTAGTTTCACCGTTTTCACTTTTCAAAATGACTATACCTCTTTGTTTCACTGTTTTCACTACTCAAAATGACTATGCCTCCTTGTTTTACTGTTTTCACTACTCAAAATGACGATACCTCCTTGTTTCACTGTTTTCACTACTCAAAATGACGATACCTCCTTGTTTCACTGTTTTCACTACTCAAAATGACTATATACCTTTTTGTTTCACTGTTTTCACTACTCAAAATGACTATATACCTTTTTGTTTCACTGTTTTCACTACTCAAAATGACTATATACCTCCTTGTTTCACTGTTTTCACTACTCAAAATGACTATATACCTCCTTGTTTCACTGTTTTCACCACTCAAAATGATTATATACCTCCTTGTTTCACTGTTTTCACCACTCAAAATGACTATATACCTCCTTGTTTCACTGTTTTCACCACTCAAAATGACTATACCTTCTTGTTTCACTGTTTTCACTACTCAAAATGACGATACCTCCTTGTTTCACTGTTTTCACTACTCAAAATGACTATATACCTCCTTGTTTCACTGTTTTCACCACTCAAAATGACTATATACCTCCTTGTTTCACTGTTTTCACTACTCAAAATGACTATATACCTTCTTGTTTCACTGTTTTCACCACTCAAAATGACGATATCTCCTTGTTTCACTGTTTTCACTACTCAAAATGACTATGCCTCCTTGTTTCACTGTTTTCACCACTCAAAATGACTATATACCTCATTGTTTCACTGTTTTCACCACTCAAAATGACTATATACCTTCTTGTTTCACTGTTTTCACCACTCAAAATGACGATACCTCCTTGTTTCACTGTTTTCACTACTCAAAATGACTATGCCTCCTTGTTTCACTGTTTTCACCACTCAAAACGACTATATACCTCCTTGTTTCACTGTTTTCACCACTCAAAATGACTATATACCTTCTTGTTTCACTGTTTTCACCACTCAAAATGACGATACCTCCTTGTTTCACTTTTTTCGCTACTCAAAATGACTATGCCTCCTTGTTTCACTGTTTTCACCACTCAAAATGACGATACCTCCTTGTTTCACTGTTTTCACCCCTCAAAATGACTATGCCTCCTTGTTTCACTGTTTTCACCACTCAGAATGACTATACCTTCTTGTTTCACTGTTTTCACGACTCAGTGTGACTGTACCTTTCGGTTTCCGTTTTCACCACACAAAGACTTTATGACTATGCCTTGTTTCACTGTTTTCGCTACACAGTATGACAGTGAATCCCTTTTGTCAATGCTATGTATTCCTTTATGTCCACGTTTTCCACCGCTTAAGCTCAGGTAATGCATGCGAATCTGCTTGTCAGATGTGCGCGGGCGCGCGCGTGGTGTGTGTGTGTGTGTGTGTGTGTGTGTGTGTGTGTGTGTGTGTGTGTGTGTGTGTGTGTGTGTGTGTGTGTGTGTGTGTGTGTGTGGTGTTGTGCTCTCTCTCTCTCTCTCTCTCTCTCTCTCTCTCTCTCTCTCTCTCTCTCTCTCTCTCTTTTTCTGTGTGCGTGCGCACGTGTGTGTGTGTGTGTGTGTGTGTGTGTGTGTGTGTGTGTGTGTGTGTGTGTGTGTGTGTGTGTGTGTGGTGTGTGTGTGTGTGTAACACCATTCTTCATTCACACCAAACTCCAAGTGTAAAACTATTCACCAAATATGATTTTATTCTACCACATCACATGTGAAACTATGCTTTCACATTCTTCAGTCTTTTTTTGTTTTTAACAGTTTTCTTTCAAATCATCATGAATATCTCTGTACAGTACAATTCGAATGATTGAAAATAAACAACGAACGTCTCCGCAAACAAACGTCTCTTCTACCCTCACTTCTCTCTTTCTCAGTGAAGATGCTCCCCTTTTGTGAAAACCGTTCATCAGTTTTCTCAGTTTGTCAGGGTTTTAATTATTGTCATTATCTGAACCTTTCCTCTCGCTGTATTTCTTTAACAAAGCATACGTAAAGAGTAGGCTACACATGTACCTGATATCCACAAAAACAAACAAACAAACAAACAAACAAAACATGACGTACAATAGAACACAAGAAATTAGCTCTCAGCGAACGAAGCGTTGGAACAAGACACTGAATACTCTCGAAATATTCTACAGAAAATGATGTTTGACTCTCCATAATCATACAATATACCGGGGGCAGTTCCATAGTAGTGTTACATTGTATTTGTAACTAGTGTAGTAACTATAATCAGAATCCGAGCAAAAACAAGACACACTGCTCCGCCGAACGAAGGAACACGCACACACACACACACACACACACACACACACACACACACACACACACACACACACACAGACACACACACACACACACACACACACACACACACACACACACACACACACACACACACACACACACACGTCAAGACAAACACAACGCGTTTCGACCGATGGTGTCTTCATCAGGCAAGACAATGGGAAGAAAAGGACGAACAGCCACTCACTGATCTAGGTGCAAACTTGGGTCTTGGATGAACGACTTACACTAAGGAATGGGACCCAGCTTTTGGTGTTGTTTCAATTTCCGCATGCCTACACCTTACTTTGAAACCAATTCAGAATCCATCCGCTAAGACGTAGTAGCCATGAGACCTTCTTCTTCTTCTTCTGAAATCCCCTCGCCTTATTCATTGATTCATTTATCCATCAGTTTTATGGACTAGTCTCTCATTGATTCATTTATCCGTCAGCTTTATGGACTAGTCTCTCATTGACTCATTTATCCATCAGCTTTATGGACTAGTCTCTCATTAATTCATTTATCCGTCAGCTTTATGGACTAGTCTCTCATTGATTCATTTATCCGTCAGCTTTATGGACTAGTCTCTCATTGATTCATTTATCCGTCAGCTTTATGGACTAGTCTCTCATTGATTCATTTATCCGTCAGCTTTATGGACTAGTCTCTCATTAATTCATTTTTCCATCGGCCTTATGGACTAGTCTCTCATTGATTCATTTGTCCATCAGCTTTATGGACTAGCCTCTCATTGATTCATTTGTCCATCAGCTTTATGGACTAGTCTCTCATTAATTCTTTTATTCATCAGGTTTATGGACTAGTTTCTCATTAATTCTTTATCCATCAGCTTTATGGACTAGTGTTTCATTAATTCATTTATCCATCAGCTTTATGGACTAGTCTCTCATTAATTCATTTGTCCATCAGCTTTATGGACTAGCCTCTCATTATTTTTTTTATTCATCAGCTTTATGGACTAGTCTCTCACTAATTCATTTATCCATCAGCTTTATGGACTAGTCTCTCATTAATTCATTTATCCATCAGCTTTATGGACTAGTCTCTCATTAATTCATTTGTCCATCAGCTTTATGGACTAGTCTGCATGCAGTGACAGCACTTTGACGAAACTGAAACTGAATCAAAATCAGGTTCTCTCGAAGCGATTTCAGATGCTGTGTTCATGCGGCCTAGTCAACGACACCAGCCTTGATATGGCCCTTTACGGTCGGCTCGGCTATCAGCAACATGACCTAGACAACACACAGGCTGTTCACGCTCGCTATCAGCAACATGACCTAGTCAGCAACCTGGCTGTTCCATGGTTCTACCATGTAAAGAGAATACTCCAGACAGTGTCCACATCTTTGAACTAAAATTGCCCTGTCCTCTTTGAACTAAAATTGCCTGTCCTCTTTCACTAAAATTGCCTGTCCTCAAACACTGGCTGTTTGTTCCATGGTTCTACCATACTCCAGACAGTGTCCACATCTTTGAACTAAAATTGCCTGTCCTCAAATAGAAGCGACAAACACAAGAACATCATCTACGACCACGTGTTCCTCAACAGCTCCTCCATGGACACCCTCCAGACCGACTATATCATGCTGTACGTAATGTTCCAGCCACGTTGCTGTAATTCATTATCCGCACCAGAATAAAAACAAACAAACAAAAAACAACAAAACAACAACAACAACAAAAATCAATATAACGGTGCCACAACACAAACGTACAAATCAATCTTGGAGAATAGACGTAGTGAACCTTGTAACCGTCCTCTAACTCTTCAGACATGACATGAAGTAACTTTAGTCTTCAACCTTCTCTGTCATCCGATGATCGATTAGAAACCTATCTACAGAACAGAAAACACCATTCCCAGATGATCGGTTAGAAACCTAACTACAGAACAGAAAACACCATTCTCACATGATCAATTAGAAACCTAACTACAGAACAGAAAACACCACTCTTAGATGATCGATTAGAAACCTAACTACAGAACAGAAAACACCATTCTTAGATGATCTGTTACAAACCTAACTACAGAACAGAAAACACCATTCTTAGATGATCTGTTACAAACCTAACTACAGAACAGAAAACACCATTCTTAGATGACTGTTACAAACCTAACTACAGAACAGAAACACCATTCTTAGTGATCTGTTACAAACCTAACTACAGAACAGAAAACACCATTCTTAGATGATCTGTTACAAACCTAACTACAGAGCAGAAAACACCATTCTTAGATGATCTGTTACAAACCTAACTACAGAACAGAAAACACCATTCCCAGATGATCGATTAGAAACCAACTACAGAACAGAAAACACCATTCTTCAAACACACAAACGCACCGTCTTCTCCCGGTTTTTAATGTATACATTTAAACTCTCTTGAAATGAAAGAGTTAAAAAAAAAAGTGAACGGGGATGGAGTAAGGGGGTTGGTGGTTGGTGGAGGAGGTGGGGTGGGGAGGTGGGGAGGGGGCGCAGACCGAACAAAGAAAGATATGGAGTGGGCAGAGAACAGCAGAGTCTCCAACAGTACAACGACCCTCAACGTTATTGCAGTCTGGCACCAGACAGAATTCTCTGGCGATTTTCAGCATACACCGGCAGGGACAAAGCGATTTTTGTTAATGTACAACAAGGCGCGGGTGATTCGCAGATCTACGCTTCTTCCTCTGTGTGTTCGTTTGTTTGTCTTGTCTATCTGTCTGTCTGTCTGTCCGCCTGTTTTGTCTGTTTTTTGTGTGGTCTATCTGTCAATCCGTCTGTCTGTCTGTCCGTTCGCTCTTCGTTCCTTCGTCTGTTCGTCTGTTCGTCTGTTCGTTTGTTGTTCTCCTAGCTCCAGTCAATAGCAATATGAGTCGCAGACATTACAAGTTACACAGTCAATGATCGTTGCCAGGATCCCATAATTTTATCTTCAAAATAAAGGAAGTAGTAGTAGTGGTGGTGGTGGTAGTAGTAGTAGTAGTAGTTGTAGTAGTAGTAGTAGTAGTAGTAGTAGTGGTAGTAGTAGTAGTAGTAGTAGTAGTAGTAGTAGTAGTAGTAGTAGTATAGCAGTAGCAGTAGTAAGAGTAGTAGTAGCAGCAGCAGCAGCAGCAACAGTAGTTGTTGTAGTTGTAGTGGTAGTAGCAGTTGTCGTGGTATGACGAAGGAAAGTAGGAAAATGCTGTTAAGCAAGAGAAGAAGACGAAGAAGAAGAAGAAGAAGAAGAAGAAGAAGAAGAAGAAGAAGAAAGAAGAAGAAGAAGAAGAAGAGAGAGAAGAAGAAGGAGAAGAAGGAGAGAGGAGGAGGAGAGGGGGAGAAGAGAGGGAGGAGAAGAAGCAAGAAGGAAAGAAAAAAGAAAGAAAGAAAGAAAGAAAGAAAGAAAGAAAGAAAGAAAGAAAGAAAGAAGAAGAAGAAAGAAGAAGAAGAAGAAGAAAGAAGAAGAAGAAGAAGAAGAAGAAGCAGAAGAAGAAGAAGCAGAAAAGAAGAAGAAGAAGAAGAAGAAGAAGAAGAAGAAGAAGTCAGAGACACGAAGAAATCACACTACTTGCTCACTTCGCTGTCAAAAAGTGTTACGTCAACATGACATAGATATAAAAAACAAAAACAAAAAACAACAAGACATCCCGTCTCTACCACCACCCCCTCCCCCTCCCAAACCCCTTCCACCTCCGTCTTCGAATGTAACTGGCAAATGTAGTTGTTCTTCCTCTGTCTACGTGACGAAACCACCACCACCACCACCACCACCACCACACACCACCACCACCACCACCACCACAAACAACAACAACAACAACAACAACAACACAAACGCAGTTAGCAAAGCCGGTAACAATCCTGTTACCCCCCCCCCCCCCCCCCCACACTTTCGTTTGCTCCCAGTTCAAGTCTATTCATTGCCATGTCTGACATAAGACTTCGTCACATTTGTCAAGCTTCATGTTGTATTGCACGTAAAAAAAAAGCCTCAAGTTAGTGACAATAGCTAAATAGTTTTTTTTTTTGAAAGAAGAAATGTGTCGACTTGTTTAAACACGACACATGCACTCACCCCTCCCCCCCCCCTCCGCCCATCCTATCACCGACACTTACCACCCCTATCCTTATCCCCCCTTATCTCCACTATAAGAGGAGATACAGAAAGATGAAACTGAATTCGTTACCACACACACAGGCGCGCGGCGCACGCATCCGCTGCGCACTACACAACACACACACACAACCCACACCACACACACAAACACAACACACACACACAACGAACAAACACCAATCTCATTATTAGTTAGAGTTTCGAATTTCGTTCCCATATTTCTACTAGGACAATACCTCATTAACTTTGTTTTCTTTAACAATCCATTCTTAACCCCTTCCTCCAAAAAAAAAAAACAAAACAAAAGACAAACAAACAAAAAACAACAACAACAAGAAACAAGAAAGAAACAAACAAACAAAAAGCCTTCAAAGCATGCTATGAAGAGGGCTCCTGATTCAGTTCTGCGTTTTCTATCCATTACTCCCTTCCGATACAGAGAGAGAGAGAGAGAGAGAGAGAGAGCAGCTATAATCATATAAAAACATTCGATCCAGAGGTCATGTGACTTGCACTAGCCTTTGAACCCTGAAACAGAGTCAAGGTCACGGCCCGTACAACGCGGAAACTGCGAGCACGAACCAACTGACTTCTAAACATACAAACGACACGAGAAAGCTTGGGTAACGTTTGATCTACAACCTATAGGAGAGATGGAAGGAGAGGAGTGGTGGGGGGGGGGGGGGGGGGGGGGGGGGGAGGAGGAGAGGAAACAGGGGGCAGAGAGTTGACATGGCCTTCGTTTCCACCGTCCTCCTCCTTCCCCCCTTACCCCCCCCCTCCCCCTCCGCCCCAGCCTCCGAATCCAACTTACTAGACTGTTCGTAACAT
>CM031627.1:3869659-3872159 GCA_018398815.1 Conus ventricosus
AGCTGTGTTTTTTCCCCTTTATTACCTCTCCCCTTGGATTACAACACACCCTGCTCGGAGGCTAGACGCATAACTAAATAAAATAAACAGATAATGAACAAGTGTATCTGTCAGCAAGATGAAAAGAGCTTAACGATAATAAGAACAATGTTGACAACAGAGAAACGAAATCAGTAAACTAAGACATCATGTAACTAACACACGCATGAATGTACAGCTTTTTAAAATCTAATCATTTTAACCGAATCTCAAAAGCTGTAATAACCATCCTACCGCCACCTTGTGTGATGACCACAAACCTCACCACGATATGAAATACCACCACCACTACATTCAGTTCAGTTCCGTGGTTAATTTAATGTCTTTTCATCACCAGATGATATTCGACACTTATTTAAAACACACACAAGAAACCCCACCTCCACCCTCAACTTATTATTCATGTTAGTACTTTCAAACCCACATCTGATATATGCATATTTACATAAGTGAAATACCTAGTGGTACACAAAATTGTTGATCTTTATAAAAACTTTTGCAACCTGTGACTGCGAACTAACCATGGCAATGTCAGCAATATATGGACCATGTAAGACAGTACTGACATGATTAATGTCATTCATCTCAATACCTTTCTTCTGATGGAGCGAGGTCAACATTAAGCATTCAAACAAAAGATGACGCACAGAAATGTTTTCTCTGCAGACACAAGTAACACCATGAGAATATTTAGTGTTCCAAGTATTCAGACTTAATTTATGAATTCATCTAACAATGTGCCTTGGGCACGATGGTAAAGTAGCCATTGTTTGACTAATTCTGCTTGTGTATACACTTGGATTAATTCACAAGAGAACAACTCCAATACATTTTCGGCGTTTCTATGTGCTCCTTCTTTGGCAAGACTGTCTGCTATTTCATTCCACTTTGGACCACCACAGTGGCAAACGACCACTAACCTCTGGGATACTTATTTACAGCCATCTTCATTGTACATAAATCGTGCAACCGTGTCCCTCTGTACAACATTGCCCACCCTCCTCGACCACCACCACCCCCCCCTTCTCCCCCACCTCACTCATCCACCCCTCCACCCGTCCCAGTCCCACCTTCCACCCACAATGAAAGCCCCTCCCCTCCCCTCCCCCCTCCCCCCTCCCCCTGCTCCCCACCCATTCCTCTACCACCACCAACCTTCTGTCGCCACGTCACACCCTTTCTCTTTTCGTTTTTTCTTCTTCTGATCTCCACCCCAAAATCATCCCCCCTCCCCCCCCCCCCCCCCCCCCCCCCCCCCCCCCCTCCGACCACGATCATGCATGAGTTATGCGTCAACTGGTTATATTATGGCATCAATGCAAAAACACAGTATGCTTTGTGGATGGAAACATGCCTTCTGACAGCAGCACAGGTACTGTAGAGGAGAATTTTGAAGAAAAAAAAAAGGGGGGGGGGGGGGGGGGGGGGGGGGGGGGGGGGGAGAGGGGGGGGGGGGGATGCAGGGAAGGCGTTGCATTTCTTTTTACATCTCCCATATCCTGCACGAACAAAAACATCGATATCTCTGTCTACCAATCAGAGAGAGAGAGTTACTATATTTAGAGGCGGGGCGGGGGGGGGGGGGGGGGGGGGGGGGGGACGCAGAGAAGGCGTTGCGTTCTTTTTTTTTACATCTCCCATGTCTTGCACGAACAAAAACATCGATGTCTCTGTCTACCAATCAGAGAGAGTTACTATATTTAGAGCGGCGGGCGGGGAAGGGGAGGGGGTGGGGGTGGGGGGGGGGGGGGGGGGAGGATCCACAACTGAACATAATTGGAAAACATGCTTTTGTTTTCATTTTAAGCCTTTGTGATATAAAATTCACCTCGTTTTTTTATTTTTTTATTTCTATTTATTTATTTATTTTTTTTTTTTTGATTGAGGATGCAGTGGGTTTTTGAAACCGAGCAGAGCTGAATATAAGAAACTGAACTTCCTTCTTCGTGTAATGGCTGCCTCTTTAAGACATGGCTAATATTAACATGTTTTACGTGGAGGAAAGGTGATTCGCCGAATTCTCTGAACTTCTGTGAACTTTGTGTCTGCGTTTGCGCTAGGCCAAGTGGTGCCGCAATGGGCATTATTGTTTGGAATGATATGTATGCACTACTGTTCTGACGATGGAGCGAATTTGGTCTGTCTTGTTTGTTTCTGTGCTCGCCCGCGGGTTTGTTAGTTTGTATCTATCTAGCTGTCTGTCTGTCTGTCTGTCTGCCTAGGTATGTATGTATGTATGTTATGTATGTATGTATGTATGTATGTATGTATGTATGTATGTATGTACGTATGTGTCTGTTTGCCTGTCTGTCTATCCATCTATATATCTATCTATCTATCTATCTGTCTGTCTGTCTGTCTGTCTGTCTGTCTGTCCGTCCGTCCGTCCGTCCGTCCGTCCGTCTATCTATCTATCTATCTATCTATCTATCTATCTATCTATCTATCTGTCTGTCTGTCT
>CM031627.1:3877159-3890329 GCA_018398815.1 Conus ventricosus
CACACACACACACACACGAACAAACAAACGAACAAACAAGCGAACAATCAACCAGACGCCGATGAAGACACAGTTTCCTTAGTGATGCAGCGGTTAATTCCGCAGTTTGTGAACTCTTTGGTCGTGGGTTCGAGCCTCGTATTTGTGATTCTTGTTTTGTTTCGTTTTGTTAGGAGATGTTGAACACTCCTACCGGTGGAAATTTATCCACTTAATAGACGCGCGTCTCTGGGAGTGT
The DNA here is from genome assembly GCA_018398815.1 of Conus ventricosus. Lineage (NCBI taxonomy): Eukaryota > Metazoa > Mollusca > Gastropoda > Neogastropoda > Conidae > Conus > Conus ventricosus. The sequence goes on from CM031627.1 coordinate 3,877,398, forward strand.
CGCTCATTTTTTTCCTGACCAACACTGCGGCTGGCTGTATTTCTCAGTCCTGGTTGGCATGTTATTAAAAGAAATGTGGCCTACCATCCAGTCGTGGGGTTTCATACCAAAGTGGACCTTCTTACCATGACATCCATTATGCACATCTGTCATTCCCCACAAAAAGGTCTTGTCATCAGTTGGCGTTTTATTCCCTGATGTCACAGCGATCTCAATTTGGATTTCCACTTCACATCGACAGCCATGGGTGATATTCGTGTCAAAATCTTCCGTATCGACTAGCTCATGGGAACGGGTTGATTGACGATCAAGACGATAACACGTTCAGAAGGTGATTCCCTCACGCTGGCTCCGCGATTATGCAGTTATTGTGGTCAGTAGGTGGTCCGTTGGACCTGAATACCAGTGAACATGACCGAAGTAATGCAGCGGTAGTCTTCTCCGATGAGTTTCCCTCTGACGACTTGATATTAGTTGCTCTATGTGAATTGTCGATACAGGCAAGTCTATGGCTGTGTTAGAAAGAGTTGGAATGAGCGGCATAGGTGTACGAGACCTTAGAGTGACGGAAGACAAGACATCATCATTTAACAACAAAGATGATGATAATAATAATGATGAAAGTAAAGGCCTGATAGGATCGGAGTACACATGTTTGATCAATGTCGTGGTGGTGTGGAAAAGCAAGTGCAGGTTATTAATTTTCCGTCATTACATTACCGATTTGGCACAGATTTCAATAAAAAAAAAAACTAGGTAAAATGGGGGGGAGAAGAAAATTAGAACTTAACACAAGGAATATAAACAATTCTAAATAGACGGAACTGTTTATATTGACCGTTTCTGGAACAGACACGTCAGAAAGACACGTCTGTTTATAACTGTACTCTATTGGCATCAAATGTAAACACACCACAGTCCATAATTTTGTGGTGTTCTCACCACCAAGGGTTAAAAAAAAGAATCCAACAGCACCCCAAAGCAGCCAGCGAAGGGTAGTAAGTGATACAAAAAGTAGTAAGTGATACAAAAAGTAGTAAGTGATACAAAAAGTAGTAAGTGATACAAAAAGTAGTAAGTGATACAAAAAGTAGTAAGTGATACAAAAGTAAGTGTGGTAAGAAAATAAGTTGCTGAAAAACTGAAATCATTATATAAACAGTATAAAATGTAGGGGAAAATCTTTGAGCCTATGCTTGAGGATCCAGTCAAGGGGTGCAAGGGAGGTCAACACATTTTCGACAGTCCGAGCGGTCCGCTCTGCTGTTTAATAATAACCCAGGCATTGTCAGTAGCTACGAATTGTGCAGAACAGTCTTTGACTTGGATCTTCACACACACACACACACACACACACACACACACACACACACACACCACACACACACACACATATATATATATATATATATATATATATATATATATAGATATGTATATTTTACATATATATTCCTACAATGGCATCAGCCAGAGAGTAGTTATGTCCCTTAAATTCTTCATGGAATGTCCTGTGCGTGCCGGCACCTTGTGTGCGCAAAGGATGGTGCAGGATTCCTCCTGGCTGATGGGTTTGACAGTTGAGGACAGTCCTTCTCTGGGTCCCCCTGACATCTTAGGGTGTATCTCTTTCTTAAAGACAGCATTTCTTTTGTTTGTGGTAGTAAAGATAAAGTGTCGTTTTGTTTTTCAACGGAAAGTACGATAGATACTGTGCTGTGTAAACCTTTTATTTTGGACTCCTTTATCAGGAAAACGACTAAACAATTAAACATGTAGGTTAGGGAGCAAAAGTTACCCTAATTGTTTACTATTTATTTTCCTTTATGCTAACACCAACAGGTGTGCAAGCCAGGCAGGACTCTCGCAAAACAGGTAGTTTCTGTCTGAGCCGAATGTACTGCACTGTACAGTTGTCCAAATTCATGGCAAAAATTACCGGAATACACAATAAACTGGAATGATTTGCTTCACTTCAGGCCACTCACGTGCACGCATGTGTCTGCAAAGCGTGGCGCATAGGCTACGTATGTGTCTGCAAAGCGTGGCGCATAGGCTACGTATGTGTCTGCAAAGCGTGGCGCATAGGCTACGTATGTGTCTGCAAAGCGTGGCGCATAGGCTACGTATGTGTCTGCAAAGCGTGGCGCACAGGCTACGTATGTGTCTGCAAAGCGTGGCGCACAGGCTACGCGAAACTTTTTGCTACCGGTTAAAAATACTGAATCACGGGTGCTTCACTCCGATCGAAAATAACGCCTGAACAAATGTGTGTGTGGTGTGTGTGTGTGTGTGTGTGTGTGTGTGTGTGTGTGTGTGTGTGTGTGTGTGTGTGTGTGTGAGTGTTGTGTGTGTGTGTGTGTGTGTGTGTGTGTGTGTGTGTGTGTGTGTGTGTGTGTGTGTGTTCCTTTTTTTCTTTTTCTTTTTTCTTCTTCAACTGCAATCGGATTTGGCGACTGACAAATTTGATTTATTTGATTGGCGAGTAGGCCTAATTGAGGGCGCTGCCAACGAACAACGAGTTTTACATTTGAGCCATCGCGGACGGGGTATCAATGTGAGAATCCGTTGACAGCGGCAGCAATCCGTCATGATTCATGCATATGACAGTTTTCGGTCATAGGAGCGGCGTCCCCCTCCCCCCCCCCCCCCAAAAAAAAAAAAAAAACAACAACAAAAAAACTTGGAAAACCTTACCCGAACAACATGATCGGAAACTTGCCTCCGTTACACTTCACAGGCAAAAAGTAATTGGGCAGATTTTCCTGGCTTCTCTACAACAGTGTAAACCATACCCGATTCTTTGTCGTGTAAGTCTGCCATAATCCCTTGTATCGCTCGCTGCTTTGTTGTAAGAGTAGCGCCCTTGTTTGATTGACCTCTTGGTGATATCCGGTATCGAACGTGCATTAGTCTGGCACCGCGATTCCTGAATAGCATCAGTACTAAATTTCAGCATCAAGTATGCTGAAAAAAAGAAAACACAACAAAGGGTAGGGCACACATCAGCCGTCGTGGTGAAGTGGTTAGTGTCGCGGACCCCCGACTTAGAGGTTCGATTCCCAGAGCCAGTTATTTGTGAGATTTCTCTACCCATAGTTGAGTCTGTTATGGGCTCAACTGATTAGACTGAGACTACGCAGTCCAGTTTCATCCACTTCATCGATACGTCTCTGAGAGAGTCGCTCAAGTTTCCTGAGCAACACTGCAGGTGTCTATCGCTCGGGCCTGGTTGACGCTGAGATATAGGCTATTACGAAAGTAAGCGTAGAATACGACCCTGTCATGCAGTCTAGGAGCAACATGAGCATTCCTAGCATCATGTTTCTCATCCTCCTCCTTATCGATCAGCATTTGAACAAGATCTCAAATTCTGGGGCCTGTCATAGCTCAGTTGGTTGTGCGCCGGACTCGTAATCTTGGTGATCCTGGGGTTGCGGGTTCGAACCTCCGCCGGGGCGTTTCGGTACAGGGGGATTTTTCCCTCGGAGTTAACATTGGTTCTGTCTCCATTTCCCATACAGTCCTTCGAATGAGACTATAAACCGAGGTTCCGTGTGTGAACGCACGCATAACATCTTGCACACACGTCAAATCCCATCACTAACTTTCGGAAGAGTAGGCCAGTTTGGCCGTTGGTATGGATGACACGTTACACATAGCATGCACCCTGCGTGAGAAATGGAAAGAATGAAGGAAGTAAGGAAAATGAGTGATCGATATTGAACGATACTGACTGGATGACACGGGAAAACGACTGAATGAAGCGCGGGCTGGCAGCTCTTCAGTCGGCACTACCCAGGTAGGCAGCCCGTTGTGTAAACGAGTGTTGTTTGTAAAGCGCTTAGAGCTTGGTCTCTAGCCGAGAATAGGCGCTATGTAAGTATTCATTATTATTATTTCATGCCCTGCTCTCATGGTGACCTCAGTTTCGATCGCCTCTCCACGTTTGTGCCTTTGGTGAGATAGTGTCGGGGTCGACAGTTTTGGGAACATTTATGGGTCTGACCTTGGACGGACGTGGTGGCTCACTTACGCTGGGCCAGAGACTAAAATGTATTGTCAGAAGGGGATTCAGCAGGTGGTGTCCTACTAGACTAAAATGAGTTGTCAGAAGGGGATTTAGCAGGTGGTGTCCTACTAGACTAAAATGCATTGTCAGAAGGGGATTTAGCAGGTGGTGTCCTACTAGACTAAGATGTATTGTCAGAAGGGGATTCAGCAGGTGGTGTCTTATGCATGGTGGTTCAGAACAGGCGCCACCGAAGTGACTCGGCAGCGGTGCAGTGTCTCCTCCGGTGGGTTGCCTCGTGACGACTTGACCTCACATTGACCACTTCCTATGGATCGCCGATGCTGGGATTGTGGCGGGCCAAACCAGGCCGTGGCTGTGGACGGGGAACTGGAATGTGTGGCGTGGGCACAGTGCCACTCAGGTGGCAAGGAAATTGAGTTAAAAACAACAACACAACAACAACAACACATCTTCGAGGTCTTTTAGACTAGGCCTGTCATCTGTTCTCAAAAGAAATCTTAGCTAGACGTTAGCTGGCCGCCCGGGGAGGCGTGGACGGGCGAGTCGCAGGGCAGGGCAGGGCACGACGCGTTTCGACCTCTTGGGTCCTCTTCGGGCAGGATTGCGGGCGGGTGGGACGCGAAAAATCACTTGGCTTTGATCGCTTCAGAGTTCAGCGCAAGGAAGGCGTTGAGTGAGCTAAGTGAGTTTTCGTTGTCCTGTTTGTTTTGTGTCTTGCCTTGCCTGAGGAGGGCCTGTGGGGGTCGAGGCGTGTCGTGTTTTGTCTTGTGACTCGTTTGTCCACGTTTCTCTGGGCGCTTCGCTGACATTTATTTAAGATTTGTTGAGATTTCCGCCTGCAGTCGTCTCACTTTGCAACTGTTCTCAAAAAGGTTTTATGTTTTAAAACTAACGAAGACAGCATGTTTTAGCTCAACACTATGATCTCTTGCCTTCAGGACGCAGATTTAGAACCTTCAAGTTTAAAACACGAGCTCAAAAATCTTTTCTTCCGCAGTCAGTCCATCTGTTGAATTCTTAATTGTGCTCTTTAAAGACCCTGTTTAAAAGTATGTAAATATCTTATTCATGGTGATTTAAATGTGTTTTATCGTTCGTAGGCCTCTTAATGAAAGCTTGTCTTTTCATGTTCTGTGAAATGTTTTTATGTAATATGTTTGTAAAAAATGGTGTTGCACCTGATAATAATTTCTCTTTTTGAGATAATAAAGAATACTTGACTTGACTTGACTTGACTTGACTTGACTTGACCTCCATAGTGTTAGACATTTACCAGAAACCTACGTCTGCGAGTCTGTTCCTCAGCGTGTCTACCAACGTCTATTCATTCCCACCTGTTTCACGGATAGTTTGTCTGTGAATGTGTCTCTGCGTTCCCATCAGCAAGTATGTCAGTCTGCTTGCATGTCGTGATGCCTGTTTGCCGGTGCCAGCAGGCCGTTTAGGATTCTAGTCTACGGGGACGTCCAATGATGCCATGAGGCATGCGTGCTGGCCTGTCTGTTGTGTGTGTCGTCATGATACAGTGTCTGTCGGTACACCCAGCACGCTGGCGGGCCGGGCAGCTATGTGTTTTTTATGCAGTTACCGTTTTTCTAGTTGTAGGCCTGCCTGGTATTCATTCTCCGATGGAGATAGCCGCGGTCTTTTGGTTTCCTCGCCTTTTGGTATTTCTTGTCTGAATGAGAGAGAGAGAGAGAGAGAGAGAGAGAGAGGAGAGAGAGAGAGAGAGAGAGAGAGAGAAAGAATGTTCCCCACAATTCGTCGAACTTGCTAATTTCATACTCAGTTGTATCACAGCTAAGATTACATCCTATTGCGTTACTTTTCAATAACTTATACTCAATAGCACTGAGTCCAGCTTATAGTATTATACTTGATGAGGTTATTGCTTTAAGGTTTGAGGGTATTACTTCGCGAAGTGTAATTTGTACCAGCAGGAAAACTGACTTCAGAATACCTTCACGAAAAGTCATGGCACTGTTTGACAATCCGTCACCAAATGCGGGGAATTTTGTCTGCACGTGATATTTGACTGTTGACACTTTCCTGTCCGTTACTCCATTCAACAGAACCGGACAGTGATACTCGGTCATCTAGCGCATGCTCAGTTTCATCACGGGTCAAAGGACACAGGAATGGAAGCACAGGTCACCAAACGGTTTGAATCACTGTCAGAGATGCTTGGGATGAATATGTGATGAAAATGAAGAGTGGAGTGTTCTTGACACAATATTAAAAAAAAGTTTGCTGATACTTAAAAAAAAAAAAAAAGCTTTACACCTGCTGAGAAGACCCGAGTGTTCAAGGGAGGGAACTGTGAGTCCAGTCCTTGCAAAAAGAGCAAGATTGGCCTCCCTTGAAGTGAACCTCCGCTTCGGCAGGAGTGACGTAAATAGTCTACGGTGTCTTTTACTTTGCTTTAATTAATCATCATGTTCCGGCCAGCCATACGGGATCTTTTCTAGCGTGTCAACTCACAGAGATATACAGATGGATAGATAGATAGACAGATAGATTGATATTTACCAATATGCGTGTATAATATCTCTCTCTCTCTCTCTCTCTCTCTCTCTCTCTCTCTCTCTCTCTTCTCTCTCTCTCTCTCTCTCTCTTTTCTTTTCTTTTTTTCATTTGAATCTTTGCCTAGTCATTAACATAATGACGGAAGAATCGTTGGCCTGAGCCTCTGTGTGTGTGTGTGTGTGTGTGTGTGTGTGTGTGTGTGTGTGTGTGTGTGTGTGTGTGTGTGTGTGTGTGTGTGTGTGTGTGTGGGGCGCGTGCGTGCGTGCGTGCGTGGGTGCGTGCATGTGTGTGTGTGTGGGGGGGGGGGGGGGGGAGAGGGGGTGTGCGTGCGTGCGTGCGTGCGTGCGAGCGTGTGTGTGTGTGTGTGTGTGTGTGTGTGTGTGTGTGTGTGCGTGCGTGCGTGCGTGCGTGCGTGCGTGCGTGCGTGCGTGCGTGCGTGCGTGCGTGCGTGCGTGCGTGCGTGCGTGCGTGCGTGCGTGCGTGCGTGCGTGCGTGTGTGTGTGTGTGTGTGTGTGTGTGTTGTGTGATTCCTCACTGTGCAGTATGTCCATGCTAACTCTGGTGTATGTTCCGTGCATGACTGCTAGCTTCGCAGTGCGTCCCCAACTCACAGCAAGGGGTTGCTGTTGAACATGGAGGTGGTGCGGAAGCCGGCGTAGGACACTCCGGCACTGTACACACTCTGCCTGCAGGGCATGGGGCACTGGCACCGCTGCTTGGCCGTCCCCCCGCCGTAATGCTTGGCTGAAACACACACACACACACACACACACACACACAACACACACACACACACACACACACACACACACACACACACACACACACACATACGCGAACAAACAAACAAACTCACATCATCATCATCATCATTTTAGAGGGTCATCATTATGGTCATCATCGTCGTTGTCATCATCGTCATCAGCATCATCAGCATCATGATTACAGAGAGAGAGAGAGAGAGAGAGAGAGAGAGAGAGGAGAGAGAGAGAGAGAGAGAGAGAGAGAGAGGAGAGAGAGAGAAGGAGAGAGAGAGAGAGAGAGAGAAAGAGTGAGAGTGAGAGAGACACTTTGACACTTTGATATTTTATTGTCATTACCAAACAGGTCTTTTGACAAGGGGGGAGAGGTAACAGAACAATAACATTTCCCTCTTCCTTTCCTGCAAACAAATAGTACACATTCATTCCTAAGGTGCACCAAATCAAAGGTTAAAAACAAATATATTCATAACATTTACTTATGTCCTCACGCACAGGAGTAATGCGATTAGGAAAAAAAAAAAAAGACTAACTCGACCATCCACTCGTTCAAATGATGACAATGTATCTTACTGATCTCTTCCACTTGCGATGAATGATAATATTCATTCAGATATCTCTTATAATGCATTTTTTTAAATTTCCCTATCCTCCATCTGTCTAATTTTCAATGCTTCTGCGATGAATTTCGCAACTGATTTAATTACAAGTTCATCATCTGATGATAACACGACTGCAACATTTTGTCTTTTCGCTATATCTAACTGGAAAAGTGAACAATTTGTCCGCACTTCATTATAAGCAGAACAGTGGAACAGAAAGTGTTCTTCGTCATCAATAATGTGCCTACATGCAGGACAAGGAGATTCTGTGGATGTTTCACATTCAAACCATCTTTTGTTTGCATTAAAACCTAAAGTTCTCAACCTAAATCTTGCGTAATTTATTCTGTGCCATCTATCTGTTATGACATTGAGAAACTTTTCAGAATGAAACACATTCTTAAATGAGAAAAACCAGCGATATTTTTCTTTACTTTCCATATCTGAGTGCCAATTCTGTTTAAAAGAACAAATAAGCCTGTCTTTAAATTCCGCAATAAACTGATGCTCATTCCCTACTTCCTGGGCCATCCACACTATTCCAAAACCCTGTTCTGAAAGGACTTTCTTTACTTTATGAGCCCAGTTTTCTTTACCTTTTTCCATTTTTAAAAGCATCATATCATAGGCTTGCCTGCTAAAACGGGACTGGGGTAGCTTCAAGATCTTCAACCAGTACTTAATACATTTCACAAATGTACTTATGTACAAATGGTATCTGCCCATATCTCCATATAAAACGGTGTTGGATGAATGAATAGGTACTTGAAGGAAACGCTTCATAGCATACGTATGTACTTTTTCCATCATCGAATTTTCATGTAAGCCCCAAATTTCAGCTGCATATGTAAGAAGAGGTTTTATCTGTGTATCAACGATTTTCCAAAATATACTACAGTCTGTACAATTTAGTTTTCTCAGGGATTTCAGAATTTCAATAGTACCTTTTTTCCCTTTTCTTAGAGATTCTTCCATGCGTAGCGGAAAGTTAATTTTGTTGAAAATATCATTCCAAGATATTTATATGAATTAATTACTTGAAGGTCTGCATTTCCATAAGACCATTTTTCACACACTGATAGGTGGCCACCCATTCTAAAGACCACTATATTTGTCTTATCCAAGTTAACTGATAAACCTAAGCGATCTGCTTCTTCTTTCAATACATTTAGTTGGCTTTGCAAACCTACAACTGTTCCGGACAGAAGAACAACATCATCAGCATACAGTAATAAAACTAATTCAACTGCTCCAGGTATTATCTGGATACCATGTCTGCCTTTGCGGGACAATTCCACAGCCAATTCGTTTATGAAAAAAGAAAACAATTGTGGAATCAACAAGCATCCTTGTTTTACTCCATTTGGACAATCAAAATAATCTGAATACTCACTCTTCACACGCACACATGCCAGCACTGAGTTGTAGACCCCTCTAATGGCCATGTACAATTTACTATTAACACCACTTTTACGGAGTACATTCCACAGAGTATTTCGATTTACCGAGTCAAAGGCCTTCTTGAAATCTACAAATGCAATGTAGAGCTTCGACTTGCAGAATAGATGTTTTTGAATCAAAGAATATAGTGTAAATATATGGTCTATGGTGCTGTGACTGGTTCTAAAACCTGCTTGTTCTTCCAATATTGGAGTGAGAGAGAGAAAGAGAGAGGAGAGAGGAGAGAGAGAGAGAGAGAGGACGAGAGGAGAGAGGAGAGAAGAGGAGAGAGGGAGAGAGAGAGAGAGAGAGAAGAGAGAGAGACGAGAGAGGAGAGAGGAGAGGAGAGAGAGAGAGAGACACACAGAGAGAGAGAGACAGAGAAGAGAGAGAGAGAGAGAGAGAGAGAGAGAGAGAGAGAGAGAGACGAAGAGAGAGAGAGAGACGAAGAGAGAGAGAGAGGAAACAGAAGAGAGGAGAGGAGAGAGAGAGAGAGACGGAGAGAGAGAGAGAGAGAGAGAGAGAGAGAGAGAGAGAGAGAGAGAGAGAGAGAGAGAGAGAGAGAGAGAGAGAGAGAGAGAGAGAGAGAGAGAGAGAGAGAGAGAGGAGAGAGAGAGAGAGAGAGAGAGAGAGAGAGAGAGAGGAGAGAGAGAGAGAGAGAGAGAGAGGAGAGTAGAGTGAGAGAGGAGAGAGAGAGTGAGAGAGGAGAGAGAGAGAGAGAGAGTGAGATGAGAGAGTAGAGAGAGAGGATGAGTGTGGAAGGTGATACGAGGAAAGAAATAAAAGAAACGAGAAGGAAAAGAAAAAGAGCAGAGGAAGAGAAGAACGAAAGAAGAAGAGAGAGACATCAAAGAAAGAAATGGGAAGAAACGAAAGGACCTATGCTACAACATCTTCCTCACATATCCTCTCTCCCCCGCCCCACCCATCCCTTCCCTGTTCCCATCCCCATCCCCCCCCCCTCTCTCTCTCTGCGCTCGCGCGCGTGTGTGTGTGTATGTGTGTGTGTGTGGGTGTGCGCGTGCGTGCGTGCGTGCGTGCGTGTGTGTGTGTGTGTGTGTGTGTGTGTGTGTGTGTGTGTGTGTGTGTGTGTGTGTGTGTGTGTGTGTGTGTGTGTGTGTGTGTGCGCGCGCTTCCGTGTGTGTGTGTGTGTGTGTGTGTGTGTGTGTGTGTGTGCGTGCGTGCGTGCGTGCGTGCGTGCGTGCGTGCGTGCGTGCGTGCGAGCTAGCGTGCGAGCGTGCGTGCGAGTGTGCGTGCGAGTGTGCGTGCGTGCGTGCGTGCGTGCGTGCGTGCGTGCGTGCGTGCGCGTGTGTGTGTGAGTGTGTGTGTGTGTGTGTGTGTGTGTGTGTGTGTGTGTGTGTGTGTGTGTGTGTGTGTGTGTGTGTGTGTGGGGTGTGTGTGTGTGCTGAAACTGCAGGTCTGGCATTGTATTCAGTCACAGACAGTGAAATTGGCAAAACTGTGCAGGAAATAAGTAGTGCACGATGGCTGCTCCCTAACTCTTGTATGATTTATGGGTATGGAGAGAGAGAGAGGAGAGAGAGGGGAGAGAGAGAGAGAGAGAGAGAGAGAGAGAGGAGAGGAGAGAGAGGAGAGAGAGAGAGAGAGGATGAGAGAGAGAGAGAACAACGAAGGCGATGTATGTGATTTTGGAAAGGCCTTGAACTCACGATGCTGGAACGGCATGAAAGAGGTGATAGAAATATTGGGATTTCATTGAAATATGAAACACATACCTTTTTGGCGTGTACACGAAACATGAAATTATATGTATTAGTACATGATATCGATTTTCGGTTGACTAAGTATATAAACAGGATATTGTCAGGGTTACCCTACCCCCGTCATTTATTTATTTGTAGAATGTTATTATGTGTATGTGACAGTGGTTATTTTAAAGTGGTAAGAAGAAGACAATATTTGCCAAACAGAAGAGAATTTTGGGGACAACATTCGGGATTGAAACGTTATTTTAAAGATTTCTTCATAGTTACAAACAGATATGTCACACCTAAGATCTTAATGGAATCCCTCCGAATGTAAAAGCCCTTGAATATGTATGGCTTACGGTCAATTTAGAGGATCACCCTAAAATATGATTTTGGAGCCGAGTTGCAATAAATTATAAGACTAATGAATGTTTAGATTGAAGGAACAATGACGCCATCAGGCCCAGTTGTGGAATCTGTCACAACCGAGACTTTTCTTGATTCCTAGACTTTCAAATATATATAATTATATATATATAATATATTATTAATATTATTATTTTATAATTATCCATCACAGAGTTTTTGTGAAGCTTTGGTATATTAAAATTAATTAAGATCTGTTACTCTTCATTTCTAAAATGGAGACAAATACTTCTGTTGTTGTCTTAAAAGAATCAACCGACGTTTCTATGACCCACGCCTGTATCTAATACTGAAGACAGAGAACACCCTATTTACAAACACGTATTTCTCCAAATACGGCACAGGCAATCACGGATGTATCTAAATGTTGCAAACAAATGGAGTATATTTTATCATTGTATATCAATGTAAAAAACTGGTCATTTTTACACATATGAAATATTGTTTCAAATAGCCGCAAATATCAGTTGGTTTACGCATCTGATGTAGATACAGCTGTTTAGTATCAGGTCGACAAGAAAGATGTGTGTACATATACCTGTGACACTTAATTTTGTAAATTTATTGCCAACAAATATAAGAATCAGGGAGAGAGAGATAGGGGGAACGAGAGGGGGGAGAGAGAGAGAGAGAGAGGAGAGAGAGAGAGAGAGAGAGAGAGAGAGAGAGGAGAGGGAGAGAGGAGAGAGAGAGAGAGAGAGAGAGAGGAGAGAAAAGACAGACAGACAGACAGACAGAGAGAGAGAAGAGAGAGAGAGAGAGGAGAGAGAGAGAGAGAGAGAGAGAGAGAGAGAGAGAGAGAGAGGGGGGGGGGGAGGCGGGGGATCTTGAAATGAAGTAGTACGAATCAAATTTGTTTAGTGATACTTACACTTTCGCCTTTTCATCTCTATTTTCATTTTTTTTTGGGGGGGGGGGGGGGGGGGGGGGGGGGTGCTTTCATACGAAGATGTCGATGTACGACAATAAGTCTTGGACGGGTTGGTAATTGGGAGGTGGGGGTGGGATGGAGAACCGGGGAGTGGGAGTGGAAGGACCCCCCTCCCCCTCTCACGTTTAAAGTCTTGTTCTGCTTGTAATCGTTTTGATTGTATTCGTTTTGGACTAAAATGAACAACGCGAGTCCAAGCTCTTATGATGATCATTTTCCATGGAAACGACATAAAGCAAAAAGAAATAGTCCTCTGTCACGATTGTGTCATACGTTAAGCGGCCCAGAATGCCCACAATACTGACCCAAAGAATAATGTTCACTGTCACTTTCCTATTGATTTATCCGCTCTGCGTAATTCTGGAATTTGCAAACGTTCGCTTAAGTGTCGGAGATCTGCTAGGAAACGCGTGCGTAGCACGCAACACGCTCGACACGCACGCACGCACGCACGAGCACGCGCACGCACCGACGAACGCACGCACGCACCACACACACAAC
>CM031627.1:3897929-3926864 GCA_018398815.1 Conus ventricosus
TCTGTGTCTTCAATCAACATCAATTCACACAGATCATTTTCTGTGTCTTCAATCAACATCAATTCACACAGATCATTTTCTGTGTCTTCGATCAACATCAATTCACACAGATCATTTTCTGTGTCTTCAATCAACATCAATTCACACAGATCATTTTCTGTGTCTTCAATCAACATCAATTCACACAGATCATTTTCTGTGTCTTCAATCAACATCAATTCACACAGATCATTTTCTGTGTCTTCAATCAACATCAATTCACACAGATCATTTTCTGTGTCTTCAATCAACATCAATTCACACAGATCATTTTCTGTGTCTTCAATCAACATCAATTCAAAGCATCTAGAGACCTAATCCTCGTCACGATCTCACGAACATCCGGGTATATCACGATAAGGGGAAACGGAAGTGATCATAGAGGCCTTGATTTTTGTATGTCTGTGTCGGTGCCAGACAGACAGACACTCGTGTACAATATCAAGGCGCTAGCACGCGATGTCGATGTCGTCGTGACTGTCCCAAGACATTCCATTTGCAGTCATCGACGTCATCGACGGGGTGATTCTGCATGTATGATATGTAAGTTACAGGGTGGACAGTTCTGGGTTTACGCCCCAAGTTCTACTTGCAGAAATACAGCAAAGATATCTTGCTTTCAGCTGTTTTTTTTCATTTTTTCCTTATAGTAAAGCACCAAAAAAGCTGTCTAGTGGGTTTTTAAACTGTTCAGTGGAACACTATTCCAGCTTTCAGCATCACGTGGACTGCAGCCTTGAGACAGAGTGTGAAGATGGACGAGATGAAGCAGAACACTGTCCCTTCAGCAGTGTGGAATGCGAGGGAATGGTGGCGTTATGTGGCCGTTGCTACACATTTCTTTGTAAACTTAAAGGAGAACAAGGGCGGGGTAATCCGTGCTCGAATTTGCCAGGGGGTATCTTGAATTTTCCAACATGTCTCTATGATCCTTATGGTGTGATAACAGATATATCAAAAAGGTTTTGGTTTTTGCGTGATTTTTTCACCGATTTGTACGTGAACGATGTGTCATTGCCGGATATGTATCGGCATAGTGTGCATAGTAAGAAAACAGTTTTTTCTCATACTTTTCAATACAACGGGTGGGGATGGACTAACAGTAAAATCACTCACCTTCTGTTAGACCTCGAGGACATGACGGTGTTTATGCTCAATCACGGCATACCAATCTGTGAAATCACAGCAAACAACAGTGAGGAAAGCTCGAAAGGGATTGTCTTGGCTGGCAGACATTTTCCTTTGGCAAAAGGACAGCACCAAATGACAGTTTGCCGTGACGGCCATGTAGCATACACCCTTCTTTTATGTGGTTCTAAGGGACATAATGCCTGTCACAGGGAACACAACTCTCTTCTCTGCTATTCTCATTGGAAATCAGACACACATGTGGTGGATTCCACCAGCTCTGACAGCTCATCTTTCACATTTGCATGCAATGATGGTGTTAGCAACATGTCTTATAGTCTGGTGTGTGATTTCATACCTGACTGCCCAGACTCTAGTGATGAGTCATTTTGTCTCCAGCCATTGTGCAGGAAAACATTCACATGCACAGATGGACGGTGTCTATCCTATGACAGAGTGTGTGACCGAATATCCCACTGTTATGATAAATCCGATGAGGAACACTGTGACATTTTCAGACATCAACATGTAAAAATTGGTAAACGTTTTCCATCTCCTGCTCTAGTAAATTTTGATGGCATGACGCATTTCATCGCAAAACAGTTGAATTCCAATGAGTCGTGTCCTGACAGTCACTATCGTTGCCATGGTGAATACAATGACTGTCTGCCGGTTTACACACGGTGCAATGGGATGTATGACTGTGTTGATCACCAGGATGAACAGGGATGCATTAAGATGACGTGTCCAGGGTTTTATCGATGCAGAATTTCACAGGTCTGTGTACACAGTGACCACATGTGTGATGGCTGGCCTCACTGTCCACAGTTTGACGATGAACTGTGGTGTGATGTGACTTGTCCTGTAGGCTGCCTCTGTCAAGGCCACGATTTTTTATGTCTTCAGAGTTTCCGTGCGGAACTCTTCCCTCACATCAGATCTTTGGATGCCACAGAATCTGGCATGACACTGACAGACGTGAGTAATAATCTCTATCTTATTCATCTGATCCTTGTGAAATGTAATCTAGTAAACTTGCCTGAAATAAGGTTACCGAATTTGAGGATACTTGACCTCAGTAGCAACAAGCTGCAGCATGTCAACGTAACTTCTTTCCTTCATTTAAATAACATACAGTCACTGATTTTGTCGACGAATCCTCTGACCTCAGTGTCTCATGCAGCTTCTGTTGTGATCCAAAAGAGTGTGCTAAAAATGATCGATCTGTCGCACACAAAACTGACCGCGTTCAGTTTCAAAGTTCTGGAGCAATTTCCTAGCTTGCAGAAACTGAATCTTTCCTTCACTGACATCCACACTATCAGAGGAATCCCTTTTCAGTCCACACCTCTGCTGAAGGAACTGTACATGGACGGCAGCCCTGTGAATGTCTTTCCACCTGACATCTTCTCACGTCTCGTCGTTTTGCGTTTCATCTCCACACAGAACTACAAACTATGCTGCGTGGACATACTCCCATATGACTTTGATTCTTCACGTTGTTATTGCCCCTAAAAGTGAACTTTCATCGTGTGAAGATTTATTGCAGTCATGGACTTATCGAGGATTTCTGTGGCTGATGGCTTTTCTGGCACTGTCTGGTAACTTGGTCTGTTTGTCTGCACGTTTGTTGGTAAGGAGCATGGCGTCTTCAGCTGGCTTCAGTGTGTTCGTCACCAACCTCAACATGGCTGACCTCTTGATGGGTGTTTACATGACTGTTATAGGAGTGGCCGATGAACAGTTTCGTGGCAGATATCTTCACCATGATGATGCATGGAAGAGCAGTCTGATCTGTAAGGGGGCTGGCTGCCTGTCTTTACTGTCCAGTGAGGTGTCAGCTTTAATCATCTGCCTCATCACTTTGGATCGTTTTATTGTCCTTTGTTTTCCATTTATGACCTTGAGGTTCAAACCAACCTCAGCCAAGATGGCTTGTCTGTTGATCTGGATGGCTGGTTGGTGTCTGGCCCTGTTGCCTTTACTCCCTGTGACGTCACACTGGGAGTTTTACAGTCAGACAGGAATCTGTATTCCTCTACCAGTGACGAGACAAGAGTTCAAAGGAAAATTGTATTCTTTCAGCGTGTTGATTGTTCTCAATTTTGTTCTGTTTTTGTTCATCTCTTTTGGTCAGGCATTTATCTACTGGTCTGTACAGAAAAATGCTTTGAAGGTGAACACAACACAAATATCACGGGACATGACTATAGCTCGTCGGTTGATCACCATTGCACTAACAGATTTTCTGTGCTGGTTTCCTATTGGCTTGTGCGGAATGTTGGCATTGGCTGGTGTTCCTGTTTCTGGAGAAGTGAATGTTGCCCTGGCAACGTTAGTTCTACCATTAAACTCTGCTATTAATCCCTTTATGTATACATTCAACACTTTGGCAGAAAAGCGAAGGAAAATCAAGGAATCAAACTTCTTGAAATGGATGGAGTCACATACTGATTTGATTGCATTGTAACAAACTCCATGATTAAAGATAGAAAAAAAAAACTGCGAACGTTTTCTGCTTACTCTGTGTTGTACTTTGTTATAGACCATAGCTTGGTTATTGCTGCGCATAAATCCCTCGCAGTAGGAGAAAAATCCAAAACTCTCTTAGTGTGCTGCATGAATGGGAGCAAGATGTGTTCTCGATTTTGGGAGTAGAGGGCAGAAACGGAGACATGAATGTCTGTGAGGACTAGAGGGTGCCTGTGCTGTGATACATTTTTAACGCCACACACATTGATAGAACTGGAAGATCTAGTGGCAAAGTGAGGCAACTGCAGGCGTAAATCTAAAGACATTTTAATGTTACTAATAGCGCATCGCCAAAAAAAAAAAAAAAAAAAGTAGGCAAACGAATCACAAGACAAAACACGACGCGTTTCGACTTCTTAGGTCTTCTTCAGGCAAGATACAAAACATTTAGGACAACGAAAATGAACGAATAATCACTTCTCTTCTCGCGTGCGAGAGAATGTGTGTGTGCGTGCGTGCGTGCGTGCGTGTGTGTGTGTGTGTGTGTGTGTGTGTGTGTGTGTGTGTGTGTGTGTGTGTGTGTGTGTGTGTGTGTGTGTGTGTGTGTGTGTGTGTGTGTGTACTTTGAATTAGAATGAGTTTTTATCATGTTTTTCTGTAATATGCGCTTTGGGCTCTTGCGAGGTAAAGCGCTCTATAAATATACCTTTTACATTACATTACATTACATCACACACTTTTGATAGGATTGAAAGACCATAGTCGTGTCTGCTCTGCAATGGATGTCCTCCATTAAGCAGTTCGAGGTGAGATATACTCAAAGTTTTTTTTAGTTTGATTGGGCATAATGGATGTACTTGTAACTCGCTTCCCCCATGATACTTGCTTGAATTCTTACATCTCCTCGCTACCAGCACTGCAACTTCAGTACTCCCCTTTGGGGTTATAACAAAGATTTTCGAATTTCAGTGCTCTCGTGATCCCCACCTTGGTGAATTGCGATGTGAAAGGCAGGGCAGTTGCCCATAGTTGACTAGATGTCTAGAAACTGAAGGTAAAAATTATGTTGAGAGTTAATCAAGAAGACAAAGAAGAATGAACAAGAAGAAGAAGAAGAAGAAGAAGAAGAAGAGGAAGGAGGAGGAGAAGAGTAGAAAGAAAACCGATGATGACGATGAGCGTATAATACGTTGACGTTTGTTTGAAAAGTGGAGACAGCATACCGCTTCACGACTCTCTGTGCTTCCATCTCCAGCGTGTACTTTCTGAACGAAGTTCATCAAGCCAGTTAGAAAGATGGCTCGCTGATTTCGCTGATACACTGGCTGACAATATGATCACGAATACACTAACGGACATTACAATCATGAAGATACTGGCTGACAATGCAATCACAGATACACTGACTGACAACACAATCACAGACACACTGGCTGACAATACAATCACAGACACACTGACTGACAATACAATCACAGACACACTGACTGACAATGCAATCACAGATACACTGGCTGACAATACAATCACAGATACACTGGCTGAAAATACAATCACAGATACACTGGCTGACAACACCGTCACTATCTATGATTTATGGCCGGCATGTAATCCTTCACCTAGTTCATACCCCCCCCCCCCCCACATACACACACCCTATTCTATTCACCACCATCCTTCTCCTTTGTCTTTTTCTATCTGTCTCTGTGAATGACGTGAAATAATTGAGGAGGGGTGGGGAAGAGAGAGATGGTAGACACCACCACAGTCAGTCAACAGCAAGACCTGAAAACTGGAGGGTTGAGGGGGTGGGAGAAGGGTGAGGAAAGGCTGTTATAGGCATGACTCCCACCAAACATTCAGCAACTAACAGCGGACCATGGAAAGACTGTTTATAGGCATGACTCCCACCAAACATTCAGCAGCCATCAGCTGACCATAGAAAGGCTGTTATAGGCATGACTCCTACCAAACATTCAGCAACTAACAGCTGACCATAGAAAGACTGTTATAGGCATGACTCCCTCCAAACATTCAGCAACTAACAGCGGACCATGGAAAGGCTGTTATAGGCATGACTCCTACCAAACATTCAGCAACTAACAGCTGACTATAGAAAGGCTGTTACAGGCATGACCCCAACCAAACATTCAGCGATGGAGCAGAGGGGAGCCCAGGAAAGAAGGGGGAGAGGAGAACTGGGAATTGGTTGACTGCAAAGCTGCAAGAGTACCCCATGAGCAGGGAAAGTGGCCACTGGCTATCTTCCTGGCCCAGCATGATTGCCAATGTCGTCGGTAATGATTGATGACTGCAGTTTGGAGAGTGCTCATGCTGGCAACGATCTGCACTGACCTAACTTCTGTTACAAACGTGAACTGTACTTTATTGCAGTGGTATCTTTTGGCATGTTGACCTGATAGATCTTTGCTTACAGTCTCCTTGGACTTCATTGTCTCTGGAACTGATTCTTTTCACAATGCTGCTGTTGCTGCTGCTGTTGCTGCTGCTGCTGCTGCTGCTGCTGTTGCTGATGATGATGATGACGATGATGCTCGTTTGTACATCAGCTGCAGTTTGTCATGCTTCTGGGGAAATAGTATATTAGCTTTGCATCGTGATATTGGTTTGCTGCTCTTGTTTTTTTTCTTTAATGGAGGCATCATGTTATAATAGCGTTTTCATATTGCGGTTATATTCAATTTTTGTGGAAGGCAGCATAATGTAAGAGTGCTTTCATGCTGGAGTTATATTCTATTATTGTAGAGACCAGCATAAAATAATATTACCTTCGTCGTGGAATTATGTTCAGTTTTGTGGAAGACAGCCTGATGTACTAGTGCTTTTCCTGTGGAGTTATGTTCCATTATTGTGGAAGGCAGCATAACGCAATAGTGCTTTCATGATGGAGTTAATTTCAATTATTGTGGAGGGCAATATAATGCAGTAGTGCTTCCATATTGGAGCTAAGTTCAATTATTGTGGAAGGCAATATAATGCAATAGTGCTTCCATGATGGAGTTAAGTTCAGTTATTGTGGAAGCTCGAAGGCAATATAATGCAGTAGTGCTTCCATGATGGAGTTAAGTTCAATTATTGTGGAAGGCAGCATAATGTATTAGTGCTTTCCTAATGGAGTTATGTTCAATTTTTGTGGAAGGCAGGATAGTGTAATGGTGCTTTCATGATGCAGTAATGATGGGCCGTGTAGTGGAGAGAGTCTAGGACAACACTATGCCAACGTCAAACGCCGAGATGAAAGTGTAGCAAGCCTGCATGCTGAGCACTCTTCTATACGAGAGCAAAGCATGGACCTTGTACTCTGCAAAAATACAGACTGAACGCTTTCCACACGCGTTGCCTCATAAGATTCCTGGGCATCACTTGGCAGAACCGCATCACTAACAAATACGTCCTGACCCAGGCAGAGATGCCTTGCATGCTCGCTATGCTGACACAGAAATGCCTCCCTGGATTGGCCACGTCAGCCGCGTGGACAAAGCGTTGCAAAGGACCTGCTGTACAGCGAACTGGCCACAGGATCCAGACCCACAGGACAGCCAACCCTACGCTACAATGATGCATGCAAGCACGACCTTAGGTCGGGCAGCCTCGACCCACCAAACCTGGAGACATCTGCTTTAGAACGGGTCGGCTGGTGGTCCACCATCAAGGCCAGCATCAAGCAAGCAGAGCAGAGGACAGAGGCCATGTGGGAAGAACAGAGGCACCGCAAATCATAAAGAATTGCATTGGCACCCACAGACACTCAGATCATTGAGACTGCATGGCACTCTCCACAATCCTTTATGATGTAACGTGTACTGAGAAAAAGGAATATCGTTGTGTTCGGTGTCTGTTAACTGGCAGCTCAGCAATAATGAGATTGGAATAAAAAGGAGGAAAGAATAAGAATATTTAGTTACTTTTCGTCAAAAAGTTAGGTGAAGGAATGGATTCTCAGTCCGACTTTCTTTACAAAATCCTTCCATCCCAGGTAAAAGAAGAACTATGGAAAATCAACGTCAAACTGTAGCACTAACGGCACGCCCAAAACCATGTTAAAGGTAAATACTATAAAATTCAACGTGACCTAAGCTTAAATTTTTCCCCAAACCTAAATGAAAATAATTTGATGTACATTTTGTTTTGGACACGCGGCTGTCATTTCTTAAATCAATTAACTTTAAAACATTGAACAGACGGCATTGTATTACGTTCACAGGCTGACACAGCACTGAATGAGTAAAAAATTAATTTTTCACATACCGACTTGTACTTTTCCGCCGTGAATGCTAGATCTCGCTTTTGTATTGTCGTCGTCGTCGTCGTCGTCGTCGTCGTCGTCGTCGTCGTTGTTGTTGTTGTTGTTTATAATCATCATCAATATCATCACCATCAACATCATTCTCAAAAGTGATGGTGGCAGCAGAAGTAGTAGAAGAAGCAGCGATAGAGGAATGATTATTATTTTTACACTATTTTTTCCCCATTGACATCACTATATGGCTGTATTTGGGACAGCAAGAATGAGTGGGCATGAGAGTTATGTCACTCAAGGGTCACAGAAATTGGGACAGCCAGAATGAGTGGGCATGAGAGTTCTGTCACTCAAGGGTCACAGAAATTGGGACAGGAAGAAGTGACCCCTGGAGTCCATCATGAACTGTTTGGATGTTAGCCGAGGGCAGTGCCCTAGGACAGGACGATGATATCTCTGACGTCATGAACTGTTTGGATGTTAGCCGAGGGCAGTGCCTAGGACAGGGCGATGATATCTCTGACATCATGAACTGTTTGGATGTTAGCCGAGGGCAGTGCCCTAGGACAGGACGATGATATCTCTGACATCATGAACTGTTTGGATGTTAGCCGAGGGCAGTGCCCTAGGACATGATGTCTCTGACATCATGAACTGTTTGGATGTTAGCCGAGGGCAGTGCCTAGGACATGATATCTCTGACATCATGAACTGTTTGGATGTTAGCCGAGGGCAGTGCCTAGGACAGGACGATGATATCTCTGACATCATGAACTGTTTGGATGTTAGCCGAGGGCAGTGCCCTAGGACAGGACGATGATATCTCTGACATCATGAACTGTTTGGATGTTAGCCGAGGGCAGTGCCCTAGGACAGGACGATGATATCTCTGACATCATGAACTGTTTGGATGTTAGCCGAGGGCAGTGCCCTAGGACAGGACGATGATATCTCTGACATCATGAACTGTTTGGATGTTAGCCGAGGGCAGTGCCCTAGGACAGGACGACATCATGAACTGTTTGATTGTTAGTTGAGGACAAAAGGAATGGAACTCGCAGACGGATAAAAAATCGTACAAAATCCGTCCAAACCTGAAAGAGGTTTACCATGTTCCCAAGATGGCCTTAAAGACGAAACAGTCTAATGCCGTTTGCGTACAGGCCACTCGTTTTACACCCATTCTTATTATTTGAAAAGGAGAAGAAGCTCTGTGGCGCATTCTATGTCACGCTCCACTCACAATGAAACATATTCTCGTAGTGTATTGGGATTGCACGATGTGAGACAAACATTTTACAGCAGACTCCATGAAAACCTTGTTCAGGGATGGTTCCGCCTGTGTGATCTTTGAGTTTCTGAAAGAAATTAACAATTTTCATCTGATCTAAGATTTCACAATATAAAGATTTTTAACGCAGTTTCTGGTACGTTTTTAGAATATGTATTTTAAAGAGAAGTGTGAATGTTTTTTTTTTTTTTTTTTTTTTTGGGGGGGGGGGGGGGGGAAGACTTTTAAGTTGACTTCAACGTGGTGATATGGCCCTTTGCGGTCGGCTGGGCTATAAGCAACATTACCTTACCTTACCAGTGCCCTAGGACAGGAAGACGACATCGCTGACGTCATGAACTGTTTGGTTGTTAGCTGAGGACAGGACCCTAGGACAGGAAGACGACACCGCTGACGTCATCAACTGTTTGGTTGTTAGCTGAGGACAGGACCCCAGGACAGGAAGACGGTATGTCTGACGTCATGAACTGTTTGGTTGTTAGCTGAGGACAGGACCCTAGGACAGGAAGACGACACCGCTGACGTCATCAACTGTTTGGTTGTTAGCTGAGGACAGGACCCCAGGACAGGAAGACGGTATGTCTGACGTCATGAACTGTTTGGTTGTTAGCTGAGGACAAGACCCAGAGACTAGAAGACAGTATCGCTGACGTCATGAACTGTGTGGTTGTTAGCTGAGGACAGGGAGACTTTGGAACAGAACAAAGCGCCCTCTGGCAGGTGGCCAGATTGTGTTGCTGATAGCCAGGGTAAGGGTACCTTTTTGGTCACCGCATTCAGTGGATCCATGGTGACTCAGCAAACTGAAGCCTGCTGTTTTCACACTCTCGTGGCGAAAGGCGTTTCCCTCGTTCTTTCTGTCAGTGCTGACCCCACAGTGAACCCATGCAGAGAGTTCTACGTCATTGACCCACAGTGAACCCATGCAGAGAGTTCTACGTCATTGACCCCACAGTGAACCTATGCAGAGTGTTCTACGTCATTGACCCCACAGTGAACCCATGCAGAGAGTTCCACGTCATTGACCCCACAGTGAACCTATGCAGAGTTCTACGTCATTGACCCCACAGTGAACCCATGCAGAGAGTTCTACGTCACTGACCCCACAGTGAACCCATGCAGAGTTCTACGTCATTGACCCCATAGTGAACCTATGCAGAGTGTTCTACGTCATTGAACCCACAGTGAACCCATGCAGAGAGTTCTATGTCATTGACCCCACAGTGAACCCATGCAGAGAGTTCTACGTCATTGACCCCACAGTGAACCTATGCAGAGAGTTCTACGTCATTGACCCCACAGTGAACCCATGCAGAGAGTTCTACGTCATTGACCCCACAGTGAACCCATGCAGAGTTCTACGTCATTGACCCCACAGTGAACCCATGCAGAGAGTTCTACGTCATTGACCCCACAGTGAACCATGCAGAGTTCTACGTCATTGACCCAACAGTGAACTCATGCAGAGTTCTACGTCATTGACCCCACAGTGAATCCATGCAGAGAGTTCTACGTCACTGACCCCACAGTGAACCCATGCAGAGTTCTATGTCATTGCCCCCACAGTGAACCCATGCAGAGAGTTTTACGTCATTGACCCCACAGTGAACCCATGCAGAGAGTTCTACGTCATTGACCCCACAGTGAACCCATGCAGAGAGTTCTACATCATTGACCCCACAGTGAACCCTTGCAGAGTTCTACGTCATTGACCCCACAGTGAACTCATGCAGAGTTCTACGTCATTGACCCCACAGTGAACTCATGCAGAGTTCTACGTCATTGACCCCACAGTGAACCAATGCAGAGAGTTCTACGTCACTGACCCCACAGTGAACCCATGCTGAGTTCTATGTCATTGCCCCCACAGTGAACCCATGCAGAGAGTTCTAAGTCATTGACCCCACAGTGAACCAATGCAGAGAGTTCTACGTCATTGACCCCACAGTGAACCCATGCAAAGAGTTCCACGTCATTGACCCCACAGTGAACCCATGCAGAGTTCTACGTCATTGACCCCACAGTGAACCCATGCAGAGTTCTACGTCATTGACCCCACAGTGAACCAATGCAGAGTTCTACGTCATTGACCCACAGTGAACCCATGCAGAGTTCTACGTCATTGACCCCACAGTGAACCCATGCAGAGCTCTACGTCATTGACCCCACAGTGAACCCATGCAGACTTCTACGTCATTGACCCCACAGTGAACCCATGCATGAGAGTTCTACGTCATTGACCACACAGTGAACCCATGGAGAGAGCTCCACGCCATTAACCCCAAGTGAACCCATGCAGAGTTCTACGTCATTGACCACACAGTGAACCCATGGAGAGAGCTCTACGCCATTGACCCCACAGTGAACCCATGCAGAGTTCTACGTCATTGACCCCACAGTGAACCATGGAAAGAGCTCTACGTCATTGACCCCACAGAGAACTGTGCATGTGTACACGTGCCTGCGCGCGCGCCCGCGCCCGCGCGCGCGCGCGCGCGTGTGTGTGTGTGTGTGTGTGTGCGTGTGCGTATGTGCATGCATCCGTGCCTGCGTGCGCGCAAGCGCTCGTGTGTGTGTGTGTGTGTGTGTGTGTGTGTGTTTTGTGTGTGTGTGTGTGTGTGTGTGTGTGTGTGTGTGTGTGTGTGTGTGTGTGTTGATGGATGGAAGTGGAAGGGTTCCTGCAGAAGATCGTGTGCCACGCGGTTTGTGTGGGGTGGGGGGTGGGGGTGGGGTAGGGGAAGTGCATGGTTTCACGGGTGGAAGGTGTCACATCTGTTCGCGTCCGGTTGTATTCAGACACGTGTTTTCGTGTTGCTTTGTGTTCGGACATATCCGTTTGTGATCATTTGTGTACAGACACGTCTATTTGTGCCAGTTTGAGAACAGAAAAGTCTGTTTGTGTCAGTTTGTGTGCCTACGCGTCTTCTTTGTGTCAGTTTGTGTGCCTACACGTCTTCTTTGAGTCAGTTTGTGTCCAGGCACGTTTGTTTGAGTCAGTTTGTGTGTTTAGTTAGACATGTCCCCTTTCGACCGTTTGGATCCTAAACCACATGTTAACAGAATTCTTCGTCTGTTGATGAGTATCTTCACCCAGAAGTTTATATGCTTTGGCCATCGTCTTTTAGTTTGCGTTTAGCAAGAATTGCTGTAATTTTTGTTTAATCAAACTGCTGGTCCCATAGTAACCCAGCTTTATCAAAAGATGTGGCCCAAAGACAACCCCAGTAATCTGGAATCTGTGCTGAGGGTCCGAATCAAACGATCGTTTCGCAACAGCAACAGAAGTCACGGGGAGTAACTCCTCCCCTTCGTAACACTATTACCCCCCCCCCCCCGGCGGGGAACCCCCCCCCCCCCGACCCTTGCTCGTTCATAGCATTGATAGCTTTGTTTGTTTTGTTTTTGTTTAAACAAAGTTTCCATTAAGTATGTACTCTGTCAAGTCATTATCACGACAACATAACTACTATCTACACAGTAATATATTTTCATGACATAACAAGATGTCTACAGACATTCATTTTGATAGTTTTCTACTTAAAAAAAACCAAACCAATCAAACAAACAAAAAACGGTCTCAGGGAAGCGCCTTCAGTCCGTATCAATAATTACTTCCCTGGCGGTTTTCATTCATGAACTGACCAAACATTCGTTCCACGTTGCTGGAGGTTTACCCTCTCCCATCGCTCTTCTTGTTTTTCCTTCTTTTTTTTTTCCCCAACTTTCCCCCATTTCTTTCTTTATTACACTTTCTGACCATTTCTTTTTCGTTTGTTCAGTTCCTTCCCTTGATGGCTGTGTAAGGAAGTCGTTTGATTAGGACTTTCGCCACGTGGTAAAAAATATTACAATACAATTATGGATAATCTCTCTCTCTCTCTCTCTCTCTCTCTCTCTCTCTCTCCTCTCTCTCTCTCTCTCTTATGGCTTTGTGCATGACTTGAAGTTTACAGGTTTAGCTTTTCACACGTGTGCGTGCGCTAACACACATACACGTACAGAGAGAGAGAACGAACGAACGAACGAACGAAATTTGTTTAATGAGGGAAAAGAATAAGCACATAGCAGGCTTGTTTGCATCTTGCCCTCAAAAATGAAAAAGAAACATTTCAAACACAAAAGCCACCCTCCACACCCCAACCATTAACCAAACATCCACCTGTCGAACAATCCTTTCAAAGCAATAATAATAGCAATAACAATAGTAATGAATGATAATGATTAAAAATGATAACATTACAATTCAAATATAACACCATGCGCACATATATACATATGCATTGTCAAACATTACATCTATCGAATAGCATGATCTGAAAAGATAGAAATACAGAACACATAATAATCACAAATATAAATCCACATGATAGTAAATCAATATTGAAACCAAGAATCTGTTCCGGAAGGGGGCGTACAACACACATTTTTGCGCCCTCCAGATACGCACGCAATTCCCCTTTCCTCTCTATCCGTGTTCTCTGCAAACAATTCCATCCTCGCCCCTCGTGACAAACACCCCACCTCACCCCGTCTACCCCTCCGTTCACAACCAACCCTACAGAGAACAGTAAAAAGCTCATTCTGGCTCACCCGGTCTCAACCAGTTTCGACCGGGCGACTCCAGATGAGCTTTTTACTGTTCTCTGTGTCAAACGTGCATCCATGCCCGTTTGACATAGATATAAAGTCGCAAGCCCTCTAACTGTGTCAAACGTGCATCCATGCCCGTTTGACATAGATATAAAGTCGCAAGCCCTCTAACTGTGTCAAACGTGCATCCATGCCCGTTTGACATAGATATAAACTACCAAGCCCTCTAACTGTGTCAAACGTGCATCCATGCCCGTTTGACATAGATATAAACTACCAAGCCCTCTAACTGTGTCAAACGTGCATCCATGCCCGTTTGACATAGATATAAAGTCGCAAGCCCTGTCTAACCTGTGTCAAACGTGCATCCAGCCCGTTGACATGATCATAAGTCGCAAGTCTTTAACTGTGCTCAAACTGCATCCATGCCCGTTTGACATAATGATATAAATACCAAGCCCTCTAACTGTGTCAAACGGCATCCATGCCGTTTGACATAGATGTTAAGTCGCAAGCCCTCTACTGTGTCAAAACGTGCATCCTGCACGTTTGACATAGATTATAAAAGGTCGCCAAAGCCCTCTAACTGTGTAAAACGTGAATTGGATGCTGTTTGGTCTTGTTAAGAGTAGTGAAAAAACTACCAAGCACCTAACTGTGTCACCTAACTGCGGTTAGCAAACCAACTAACCGCAGTTATTACTGCTGCTGGTGAAATGATAAAGATGTCAAGTGGCCTTACCAGTTCCATGGTCATTTTAAACGCCTTCTTTCCATTACCCACCCCAAGTCATCCTAAGTTCTTAATCAAGTAACTTCTAAGTTCCCTACTCAAGTCACTTCTAAGATTCTTAACTGAAGTTAGTTGTCTCAAGTCATCCTCAAGTCATCCACAAATTTCTTACTCAAGTCATCCTCATGTCACCCCAAGACACTTCTAAGTACTTATCAAGTTGTCCTAAGTCATCCTCTAAGTTTGTACTCAAGTTACCTCAAGATTGTAATAAAGTCATTCCTCTAAGTACAACCAAGTTCTTATTCAAGTTATCTTATAATTATCAAAATAAATAACAATCTATGTTTTATCTTAAATAGTAAAAGTCTAATATAGTAACACACGCCTCAAAAAACGCGTATCGCTGAGAATATCTTTGCACGGCCGGTTTCTCTGAGCCGAGATCGGTTAGCCATAGATCTTAATGAAGTTCTTACATCCTAAGCGACCACATTGCGTACAATTCTGTTCTATGGAAATGTCTTTTATAGGACTCCATGTCTTTATTTATTGAACTCTCATTTTATAATACGCCATCATGATCTTTTTTTATTAAAAAAATTTAAAATTAAGTTCTTAAAATATTATTCCATCTGACAATGGATCAAACATGATCTTTTGGTTGTGACGGTTCTGGCGTGCTCGTTGCCTTCTGTATTAAGGGCTATCAGATTTTTTTTGATTGCTTGTGTTTTCTGCTGCCCATGTGTATATATTGTATAACCGGAATAACTGCACCCCCAGCAGCAAGGGCGCCCAAAAATGGAAAAATCAGTTTTAAGTTCCAATATACATGAAGACTTTGGGGCTGGAGGCTTGAATCCATGGAGTTTTTATAGATGGCATTGAATCAACTTGTTCTGCGAGTTGGCCGGCGGCGTTATGTTTTATTATGAGTTATATTCTGTAACATTAATTTTTTATTGTTGTTCCACTCTGCTAATTTTATTTGCTTTTTACCAGCCAGGATGAGGATGCTTTTCACTGGTCTCCACAGATTCTGTGTTTTCTGCTGATTTTCTGCTTGGTTACTTTCTCCACCTGATTAGTGTTTTCTGATTCTGATGATTTTTGGTCCGGTCATTTTGAAGGGAAAATAAAATCTATATGATAAAAAGTTTTTAATCCCATGATTAATGGCGATACAACATTGTTCCAAGCTATAGTATAAATCACATCCATATAGACTCTAATGACTTTGTTTTTTAAAACTGGATGTTGCGTTAAATCATACGTAAGATCTTGTTCAGAATCTATGGGAGCAAATCTACTGACTAGTTTCAGTGTCAAACTAAGAACCGTTTGCCCACACTTTTCACATTCTAGACCCCAGCTGCGCGTCATACTGTCTCATGTACTTTTAAAATGTCTTGACGGCGACATCTGTTGAATCTGTTCTATGCTGAATTCAGTTCCGAGGAATGTTTTGTTTTTCCACATGCTGCCAAAAGATACAGCCTTTCCTTTTTGGGGCATAATAGCTTGGTCAGCAAACTTGGTCATTCATAAGTTCCTGAAGGTTTAGGCTGCATACTGTCGCGGTTAGCAAATCATCCAGATCATGTTTTTTATTAATTATTTATTATTTTATTTGCTAAAAATGGACCGAAAAAAACTGTTGCCAAACTTGAAATACCATTCTGCTGTTATTGGAGGTCTAAGTGTAGGATACTTTCAATGCTGGGTAAAAGCTTGTTAGATATTAAACCAGCAGATCTTGGCAAACTAAGACTTTGAGGATTCAGCAAAGCTGATGTATTTATTGCAGCTTCGTTTGCCACGAAAAGATTTTAAGACAAGCAAGGGAATAATTCGACAGTATAAATATGTAATAAAAAATACATTTATAAAAAATGGCTTACTCGTAATGATGATAGGCGGCGCTGTGGTTATGCGCTCGCTTTTAGTGAAGTAATTACGCATTTAGTAAAACTGCGAGATGAAGGCGAGAGAAATAGACATAAAAATGCTTGTGGAGCAACTAGCCAGATGCAGCACAAGTCGCCTATTGTGAAAAAGCTCAGAGAATTGAGCAGTTAGATTTTATTAATACCACCACTGAAAAAAACAGGGGCATGCAGCTTACACATTCTTAAAGATGTTGATCAAAGCAATAAAACAATATTATCTTGTAACAGGCCAAACAATCGAGACATTGCCCACCAAAATTCAGTGACTTTTATCAACCATCTGAAAAACAAAAGATGCAAGAAATCGGGGGTTTATTGTCCTTTGGTATGACCGTTGTGTATTTTGTTGCACATAATATTGGCTGAGTAAAAATGAAAACAAAATCAATTATTAGCCAAATGGATATGGGAGGGAATAACAGCAATAAAAAGCTAATAAGCCAAGCAGCTGGAGTCAGTGAACAAACAGCAAAGAATGGTTCCATCTAAACAAGCGATTTGGCAATTTTATTACCAGCGCCCTAGAAGTAGACCAGAGGACCACACGTTGTCAATACAACTCCAAACGACACCAATCAAATGGATCTTCAATATTTACCCTCTGATACGATTAGACGAAAAAGATTTAAGTACCGCACTCACAGTCATTGACATAGCTTCAAGATACAAAGAAGATGCGGAACATTAACACAAAAGAGTTGCTTCTGCTGTTGCTGTTGCCATACAACCCCCCTGATATATCAACCGAGGACCCTTTAATTATCGTCGCATGATTCAAGTCGATGTGGAAAAAGGGCAATTTAAGGGCAAGTGAATCAATTATTGTTGAAACATAGTGTTACCATTAAAAGAGGGCCATTCCAGGGGTTCACAAAATCACAGGCTTTAGTTGAAAACTTTAAACAAACAGTTAGCTGAAAGACTTTTCTCCTACCAGTATCACAGAGAGTGATTGACAATTCTCGCAAAACAGCAATGGACGTAGAAGATTTGCCCTCTGTTTTGCGCGCAAATGAATATTGAAGAATTTTAAAGGACTTAAAACCAGTACAAGCGATCAAAAGAAAAACAATAAACTGTTGTTGAAGGAGAGTCTTCATCCGGCAAAACTATTACCCGTGTGGTTGGAAAGTAAGGTACATTTATTCTACGGTGGGAAGCAGAAGGGGACACTCGCATCAGGGATACAGATCCAGTTTGGAGTGTTGATCCATAGGAAATAAAAAGGAATTGTAAAATGAAATCGCCCGTTGTATTATTACGAAGAAACTGACACAACAAAACAACCGCTCCTCCAACAGATCTTTTGTGAAGGAGGAACTGCAGATAATCCCACCAACACCAGTTACGCTTTAATTATTTTAAGTAATAAAATTTGAGTTTAAAATGGAAGCTCAGAAGGAAGTGAGAAGAAACAAGAATGGTAAAGGAAGAGACCTTGAAAATGATACCGGGAATCATTTCATTGCGTTTGTTATGCTATTAAGGAAACCCCATTTTCGGGGATTAATCAATGCATGCTAAATCATCCAGTCACTCTACAACTCAAAAACCCCCAATTGGGGAAAACGAATTATCTTGAAAAATAATAAAAAAAAATTCGAACGGGTCAAGCAAAAATGGAGAAAAGATTTAATGAATTGCTGAAGCTATGATTGATCTTCAAAATAAAAGTTGATTGAAAAATATAAACCCCCCTGTTTAAGCGGTCCTTCCCAGTGCCCGATTGCATTATGAAAAAATATGGATTAACAAACACACGGTTTTGTGTTTGTTCTATCTAACGATTCATTGTTACAACCGTTGGTCTTTGATCTCATTGTAGATTAGATCGTAGTTTTACGTTGTCATGATGAAAAGTCTTATTGCCAAACAATGCTTCTTTGTAGTCTGTCAAGTGTATGTTTTGAATGCACAACACTGCGGATATTCCCTTTGCTTTCTTAATGATTTTTTCCTGGCTCGAAATACTGTCATTTTCGACCTTAAACCAATAATCTCCTTAATCACCCCCTCCTGAATAATTCATTCCTTCATCTTTCCTAAAACCTTCTTCTAGTTATTGAATGCAAAGGCGAATCTTTAGGATAATCGGACGTGTCATACCATCCTGATCATGCACTTTTGCTACTTCGGTTTCCATGTCTTTATAGATGGTCTTCAGTTGGGATCATCTATAACAAAACTATCTGTATCTGTGTAAAAGCACTCTGGACTCAGGATACCGAGGGCTTTAAAGTAGTCATAACACAGAAACTCTAACATCAAAAGCTTTGATAATTCTAATACAGTCAAACCCAATAAATACAGGTGTTGTTCTAATTTGACTTCTTTTTTTTTTTATTTCATCATTATACCAAAAAGCTGATCATGAAATCTTCGTGAGTCCTGTTAATTAGGTTTTGATGTCAGCTTAATTGGCTTCGTTTCTCTGGTGTACCAATCTGACATCTTTGCGAGTTGTGCGGATTCTCCAATAGTCTTTCCAAAAAGCTGTTGTTCATCAGATTGAAAAAGTATCTTTTTCCGATGCATATGTTAGACTTAGGTTAAAAAAAATGATCAGTGTTCTTTCATGATGTATGGTTTCAGGATCTGGTCTTGATCAAAAGCAATTATACGATGAACTGCTGTCACTTCAAACAGTCTTAAATAAAATTGCAGAAGTCTGTAATGACTGGACATAATTTTTTTTGCCCGAAGGTTAGGCACAAGTTTAGGTGGGTTTCTCTTGGATCCTTCTTTAGACTTCTGCTGCTAATGGATAGTATTATGCAGGTCATGAGTTCATTAGGATATTATAAGTCAACTTATAGATGAAACCACGCTGTTGATCAGGCGTTTTGAACTGCTCAACCACTTTAATGCTTTTGAATCTTATTCGATCACAGCCTGTGTACAATTTTAAAGTTGCGTAACGGAAGTGATTGCGCCACTTGCCATCCCCATACAGATTGTTTGCATCGAAATACATGAGATTGTTAGACTTTTTACTCGGATCTGAGTCGGTCCAAGTATTTGTTGTTTGTTTACAGTAATGATGCCGACGCCATACTATTCCTCAGCGCAATCCGTTTCAATCATCTGAATTCATTGGTAAATCTGACAATAAATCAATCTGATACTCCAGTAAACTTTATGAAAGCATCCCAGCTCATCCAGGGCGCAAAATGTAAATGCGCGGGATCAGGCTGTAATGTTTCTTGCAGGTCTTTATGTAATTTCAAAGACGTCGCCAACAAACAAACGTCAGCCCTCAAGTAGGAGTCTGATAGTCTCCCATTGTTTTACACTCTAACTTCGGCCCACGCATCTTGAGCATGCTGGTAATCAGAAATCAATGATGTCCTTTCCTCTAAGGCTAGAAAAGAAACGCGCCTTTAGGAGGAAGTGTGTCTTCATCAAAACACTTTTCCAACTGTTCATGTACTCATAAGGGTAAAACACCCTTTCTAACATGAGTTGAGTCAAATTATTCTTTCGTTATTGGGCAGGACTTTAGGACATAGCCAGTGACTCTAGATGAACCCATCATGTGTTGCATAGAGTCTTAAAAAAGACATGTTATTTAGATTATTAAAGCCACATGTACTTTCTCTGAGGACTGTGGCAATGCATGAACACCCTGAAGGATCGTCCACTGATTTTTCATATAAGGGTTGAGAGTCGTAACCTCGCAAGTTATGAAAGAACTGGGCAGCTTCCATGTCTTAGGATCAAACTTTAGTTGAAGATTGCATTTACTGTGCCGCTGCCTCTGACTTTCCGCTAATGTGATCATGGTTCTCTTTACTGTTGGATTCTCTGCGTCTGATGATGAGACCTAAACCGCAAATCCAACAATGTGTGCAGAGGTCATACTGTTGGTTGGTCTTCAGGCGTCATTATGATTTTCAGATAAGTTTAGATTATTAGAACAGTCATTACGCACTTTCTGCATGCGTTCTAAGAAGTAATCTGCAGCAGCTGGGCCTTATACATTTGGTGCTGAAAGGGCGCCATCCGACCTGACACAATGAAGGCAAATGAACAAATCTCGATGATTACTCATTAAGACTGTTTTTTCGAAAAGTTTTTGAGGCGCTTGGGCACTTCATAAGGAACAATGAGTGATTCGAAGTCTGAGTAAACAAAATATGGTGAATTTTGCATCGTTTCCCGAGTTCTTAAAACTAACTTTACTGCCTTCGGGGCCGTAATTTGTTCTGTTTTACAGTTCAACTGGGCCATACAATGTTTATATGTTCACGCGCGGCTTGCAACAGATGGCATTCTGTTAAATATTTGTTACAGAATTCTTGTTTGCGTCTTTCGTTTTGAAAGTATGCTGCATTAGTCTACCTTATTGTTCGTATCAATGTGTAATGCGGTTTAGCCCGATGGTGCAAGCATAGAGTAAGTCACACATGATTTTTGTCTTGCCCGGCAATCGTTGGATGGTTCTTGGAAACTCTGATAGGTTGTAGATTTGTTTCCTCATCCCATGTGTAGCATTAACAGCTGATTGGTTTGTTTGTCTTCAAACCGATCAATGGAATCAGTGCTTACAGGAAAGGATTTTCCATTAAAGTTAAGATCTTGAGGTAAGTGGTGATAGTTAGACACTCTCTCTGCGTTTTTGCGGCGTTAATTGCAGCCTTGCGAGAACACACCACATGAAAAACTATTTTGTCCGTATTCTTTATGTTTTGAACTGATTTTTTCGCATACTACGTGAGGGAGGTAGTGGAATGTAAGACTGCTACAATCGGAGTATACTTAGACTGTTTTAATTGATCTCTAAAGACTTCGCCCTCTGACAACCAGGAGCCTCTCCATTTTGGCTTCTTCAGCGGCAGCGTCAAATGTGAAAGCAGTTCGTCTGCCCAACCGGGCGTTAAGTCACTTATTACAAAGAATAGTCATGTTGTTAGTCGAGACCCAGACTTCTAGATTTTCTTCATTTATTGTTTTACATAGTCATTAAACAGCTAACATTCTTTTAACTTGGCGGGTCTATTGTTAGTTTACTTGGAACTTGAGAAAATAGCATGAACAACGCTTGCCTGTACGTTTGTTGGGATAAATGACTTCCTAGATCAAATATCATTCAGTGCTCTTCGATAACGACTCTCTCTCAAAAGATTCCTTCAACAATTCGTTCCGAGTCCTTCATATATCTTATCCATGCTGAGTTTCTTTTCTAACTCAAAATATTTATTTAAATTAAAAAAAAAAAAAAACTTAATCAGAATCATATCAACGGTTCTTTTTGTGCTTGGAATCATAAACTTAAGTATAAACTCCCTTCGAATTCGATGTTGTTACTGTGAGCTGTTTAGAAAAGAGTTTATTGTCTCGTTTCTTTTTAAGCTTCCTTTTTTTATCTGCTCGGGGTTCTGGCTGTTGAGAAAAACTTGTCCTAGCTTTCTTTGAAGATCAAAC
Organism: Conus ventricosus; assembly: GCA_018398815.1. NCBI lineage: Eukaryota > Metazoa > Mollusca > Gastropoda > Neogastropoda > Conidae > Conus > Conus ventricosus. Next base: position 3,919,820 of record CM031627.1, read on the forward strand.
TTTTGTCTTTTTGTAGTCATCAAAATCGGCCTGTAAACGAGTAAATTCTCATCCGTGATGTTTGAGTCCAACAAGGCGCTTTATTTATTTTTATAAGTTTAAACGTATAGTTAAGCTGTTATTAGTTGAACCAATAGCATGTGTTGCTTTGGAGTTTAGTTTTTTAATTTTTTGCCAGCAGCAACCTTACAGCTAATGAACACACCTCCGGAGAGCTAAAGACAAACCCCTAGAGTAAAGCTGCGGGTGACGCCTATGCCCGTTGCTAAGAGACCAAAACACTCGTTCATGCTGATAGAGCATTATAGTCGATGCTTGCTCCTGTATAAACATAGGTAACAGGCATTAAAGGCAGGCAGAATACCTTCTTTGGTTTTGCTCGTATTTTGAAAGGTCTTGCTCTCTATTATTGCGTGCATTTGCGTAATGTTGTTTATCTATAGGGTTTTTATGTTAGTGGCGTTTCTATATCTCGTATCTTGGCGGCGACTGTAGGCACATTTGGATAAACTTGAACAGACTGCTTTTTATAAAATAAAAATAATTTAGTATTGTATATGCTTTTAATCTGTTTATCATCAATATTCCAGCCTGCGATCATATATTAAATAACAAATTTAAATTAAGCGGTTTATCGGCTTCTCTTTCTTTATCAATTTGATGTTATTACGTCTCTCACAGTTCTCCCGCTTATGCAACTGATTATCATCTGTTGTCCTTAGGTCAATCCATTATAAAACCGTACTTTCGTTGTTAAATAATCATCAAGCCTAACATTGTGAAGATGTAAATCTTTAGAACAGGTCAATGTGGATTTCTACACCTCCGCCTCCAACCAGTTTTCTTATTTCATCAAAATGCTGATAAGGTTTAAGCCCGCTTGCGTAGATTTGGTTAGGGACCTAACCCTCAATCGAACATTGTACTTTCGTTATTTTTGGATTTAAAAAAACTTTTCACTTCCTCTTTTGAACGGTTCTTCTCTTCGCCACAGCAATAAAAATACCTTTAAAAGCGATTCTTGCTGCGACACTAAAACTAAAATTCCCATATAGCGTCTTTGCCCTGCTTCTGGGATATGTTGTATGATGGAATACACGCCTTTATGTAATATTATTGCTAATTTTGATTATATTGTTGCTCAATCAGCCTTGCTAAGTGAGGGTTGCAAACAACGTCAAACTCTAACGAGTGCCAGAAATGCTTGTACTTTGCTTCGGTGTTCTGATGATTTGATAAACGCGTTTGTATTCATTAAAGTTAGGGGTTCAAATGACAATCTGTCTTTTAATGCTCCTTGAAAGTTACGTGCCATGCGCTTTTAAAAACTCACAATCTAAGGGAATGGAAAATCGATTTCCTACGCAAAATTTACGGCTACATACTTTTTTGCCGTTTTAATATCTGCGGCGCCTATTCTATGTTTTAGTGCTTCTTCATTTGCGATCCTTGAAACGCAAGATCAGCCCTTTCATTCCCGGTTTAGCCATAAATAAGAATAGGTTAAAAAATATGTTCTGACATAGTGTAAAGAAATATTTCTTGCCCCTCAAAGTTTTATAGAAATTTTCTTAACAATTGCCCGTCCCAGATTCTGGACAACTGTCCCTGTTGGTGTCTGTTGTCTGAAGCGAGTTTCTATTTTAAATAGTAAGGACGCGCAGAAGAGCCTGGCACATCACTTTCCGCTCATAGGTCTGGGAAATTTTGACAGTCAAAAGATTTGAATCCGCCTCAATAGTAGAAAGGATTATTTGGAACAGTAATTATTCAGCTTACTTCCCTTCACGCCAAAGGGCTCTTTTCAGTCTTCTATGCGGGCCAAGAATCGGCCATATGCTTGTATGACATTTTTTTATAAAACAAAATAAAAAAATTAATTTTTAAGGAAACATGGCAGGCATTGAAGTTGGAAGATTTTGTGATTTTGATCCTGGAGACGCACTGAGTGAAATGAACTCCCTTTGGTACAACATCGCCCCTGGGGGCCTCTCTTTGGCGCGCTGTGGAATTAACAGATAAAGTAAGGTCTTTCAGATTCATTATATCCAATGTTTAGGCAAGAACCTCCCGAATTATAGACCCTAATGATTTTGAAGTAAAAAGATGGACCATTTTGTTTTGTGCGGAGCGACCAAGGACTTGTTCAGCGTAATCTAAACCAGACTAATCAAAGTTTTTTAAAAAAGAGTACAATTAGACAAAGGATCAGTGTGAGCGATCCAAAATCGCCTTGCATTACTAACCAAATTAGATAAGGATGCAGTTGCCTAAACTTCAAAACACACTGAAGGAATCCCGACAGATAACCAAATGCAAAACATGTGAACTTAAAGAATTAAATCAATCGCAGACGAATTAATAAATGCAATGAGGCAGAAACCAGTTTTTCAGAAAGAAACAGCATTTAAAGACTATACACGACTCACCGGCTACCATGCGATAATAGCAGCCCTTGATCATGCTTTATGAACCATTAGAGGCGATAAACAAACAACTTTAGCCAAAACTGGGATGAAATAGATGAGCATTATCAAAAAGAGAAAAAGAAAAACTCGTTGAGGTGATGACGCCAACTTAGGGTCTGATTTAAAGAAAGAATAACCCAAGCTAAATGATCTTGAACTCAAGAAAGATCAGCAAGGACTAGAAAGAAGCGTTGTCTACTAACCGAGAACAATTACAAACTCAAGTGAGCGAATAAGAGAAACTATCCAAAGAATTTTTATATGAAGACACAAGACGCTAGCAAGAAAGAATAAGAACACTGTTAGAGAGCAAGGGTCAATTAGCAAGCGTTTTTTATAACGGCCTTAGGATTTGCTATAAGTACCACTGGTGTTGGCTATTACAGGCGGCGGTGGTCAAAGCCCAGTGCCTCCACCACCATAGCATCCACCTGATAAATCATGGGTAAAAAACAGCTTGATCATTTGCGGTTTTTATTAAAAAATTTAGCCAGTCAAGCTATTGACTCTTTTACCGGGTACATAGGGGGTGTTGTTTAGCTGGCTTTTGTCTAATGCAAGCAAAGTAGTTGGCTTTATGGCCGAGCCTTATGGAACAGTAGTTCTCTTAATAGTTGGGTTAATTTTTAGTAAGATAAAGACCAAGTATCCTAGGCCAGTTAATCCAAGACAAGCGTCTGTCTTTTCATATTCATGGTATCGCGACAGAAGTACGCGAGCTTTGCTGAGTTCTTAACGGTTCTTCGGGGCCTTTGGGCCACTGGGATCTGGCATGGACTTATTCTTTGCGGGACATCTTGTTTTTTTACTGCTTGCAATATTACTGGCCTCAGAAATTTATTTCGTTTTTTCCGACCTTCCTGTTTCTGTGCCTTGCCACAAGGATTCATTATTGTAGTTTATTATTGTTCCTATCTGGGAGCCTGAGGTCAGTATGGTTAGGCATGTATAAAACCAGTGCCAACAGCCAAAGTCAACTTTTGATCTTGGTATTGTAAAACATTTTGGTATCTTTTAATACTTCCGAAGGAAAATCAACTGTTAGAATTAATGGCGTCCTTCTAAATTTGCTAAGTATTGTTTTTGTGCATCAAAGCCAGTAGAAGGATATCAGTTCATGCGCGACCTCGTTTGTGCTTGCGAACCTAGCAAACACAAACGTAAGTACGAACAGAAAGTCGTATATTCGCTTCTATTCCTGCTTTAGTTAGGCCCTTAGAAGGTGTCTAAGATAAATTTGTCCTGCTGTTTTTATGCTCTTGCTCTATGGACCCAAAGGTGAACGCCGGCCTTGTGCCTGAAGAGAAAGATGAGTAAGGAGGCTTTCCAGTCATAAGTTATACTTTCTGTCGCACGCCCACAATAAAGGGGTGGCCTAAACCATGATTAAGATCCGACTTTTGCTCTAAAGTCTGTCTTATGTTAATATTGAATTCGTTACAAATCCTTTCAAAAGCTCTATGTCTATCTGTCTGTGAATGGATTAAACGGTTTGTCATATTTGGTAATTGGCGATTGCAGTTCAGTCAAATACGTCTGAAAGGGTGTAAGAAATGAAATCTATACCATGATCTAACCAAGGAAATTAGGGATGATTTAAGTGAATCAGATACGACACTCCCACACCCAGTTGATGCACAAACACAAGCAAAGTTTAACTGAGTTCTGATGATAAAACTGCATCGGATGACTAAACCACACTTTTGCGATGTATGTTGTCTTTTTTAAACAGGGGAGGTTAAGATATCTGCTTAATGGACGTACTCTACTCTTTATGAAAGTGTTAGTCTGGGTCACAGGCATGTCAAGGGTGTCAGTTGTTTTATTTTTAAGATCGTTAGTGCGCCCAACAGAATATTTTGCATCAGTATATTTAAATGCACTTCATTTTTATTTCGTTTAAAAAACTGTTTGTAACAATAACAAATCAAGACAGTCCTTCGTTTTTAGAAACATGCTATTATAACAATTGCGGAGCCAAATGGTCTTGCCTTCATGAATATATTCTCCAAGTCGTATGGTTAATATAAGCAAAGCCTAGGAGAATTATAAGGTTCTAAAGTTGACAAAAACAGGGGGCCATAGGTAGCCAGTTAACAATACCTGATGGTTATTACGGGTTTTGCCTCTAATAAAAGAAGAATGGAGTAACTTCGAATTACTCTCAAACTTAACAATGCACCTCTTAAAAACAATGTTAACTCATTCAAGCCCGAAGAAAGAAGGTGGGTTATATTTTGATAAAGAGCTAGCTATTAAAAATGTTAGGCTTTGCAGCTATCAATCAGAGATTAGAGTTACTCCCAAACAAAACTACTTATGAGGGAGAAAAGCCGCTCGATTCTTGACATTAATTCATACTTAATTGTTCATTTGGACGAGCTGCAGCATCTGAGAAAACTTATATGATGGAAGGCCCTCAACTGTTTTAAGAGCCTTTGCCATTAAGGAAAAAGCTGCATATTGCGTTATGAAATTATACCAATTCCATAATTTACAGTTTAAAAGATTAGTTTGTGGCGGACGGGTCGGATCATTTAATATAAAAAATTGCAGACAAAGCAGAGGAAAGTTGTAAAATGTGATAACTGCACATTGTTGTGGAAATAAAATAATTAGTTGTACTAAAAAAATGTCGCGTGGACCAGAAGAAACGGGAGTTATATTAGCGCCTGTAAGGTGTATAACCTTACGAATTTAACAGAACTTGCAGATGTTGCGGACTTTGAACAGAACGGTGAGATAGGCGCTTTGTTTGGTTTTGAGTACACTAAAGATGGTGATTATAAACGCAAAGAGGTTGGCGACAGCAAAAAGTTTCCTAAACTAGAACAACTGCGCAATCTAGAGGCAAATAATGTTGACCAGTATGAATATAAAAATAGTTCGAAAACCTGACCTCAAATGCACTTAGAACCATATTTAGAATGGGACATTAAAATTTGAATTCATAAGCCATTTACATATTTTAGCCGTCAAAAAGTTTCAGAAAAGCATTCAACTCTGGCCCTTTACATGTAAGTCTTATGCCGGACGACAATAGTCGGAAAGAAATTGAAATAACGCCGTATGGGAAAAAAACAGTACATCCTCCACAGAAAAGAAACCAGTTGTAAAAAAAGCTTCTACAAAATTACAGTTCTTTCCAAGCAGAAAATTAGAGGAGACACGTTCACAATGATATTTGAAATTTCTGTCTTTAAAGATGTGGAGATGGATGGGGTTGTGGGCGTTAGTGACGTCCTTATAAAAGGAATTAATATTAGCTGGCAAAACTTAGACGTTAAACGCCTTAACGTTACCATCGTCGTTCTTCACAATGGTGAGGATATTAAGATCATAAAACAAGCAACAAAATCAATGTTGACTTAAATAGAAACAATCTTACAGAACTGAATTGGATTAATCTTACACATTTAGGCCTCATAGGGTTTTATTATACTGAACAAGTTTTGACGGAGAGTATGATAAAAATATAACTGGATTAGATTAAATTCTGTTATAAAACTATGGAGCAGTTAAACTTTATGATAAATCCCCTCATTGTTCAATGATTTGTGGGCAGACTGGTTGTGGAAAAACAATATTTGTCCTAGACTTATTACAAACAGTTTATCGCTATAATTTTGATCATATTGTGATTTTTTGTCCAACACTTAAAAGGAACAAAGCATATCATGATAGAAGGTTTATATGGACAGACAATGACGTATATTTAGTTAATCTAGCACTAAACTGAGTGAGTGTTTAGAATACTTTTATAAAGTGTTTGAAGGAACGCAGACACTCTTTATTATAGATGACTGTTCGGCAGAAAAAGATATAGTTAAAAAGTGAAACACTTTGTCAAAGCTGGCTTTCAGCGGAAGACATGATGGGATAAGTGTGTGGATTTTATGCCAGAAATATAACTCGGTTTTAAAAGACTTTAGAGAACAGTTAAGACTGTAGTGTTATTTCACATGAAAGACAGAGACTCATTTGAAGAATGTTGCGCGAAAATGATGTTATGAAAATGATCAAGAAAAACACAGAATTAAGCAAAAACTAAAATCTGAAAAGTTTAGTAAATTAGTATTGAAAACGGACAATCCTACACAGTATGTTTGTTTGTAGGGCAGAGAACGGGAAAAGCTCATTCTGGAGTCACCCGCCCGAAAACTGGTTTGAGGGGTGGTGAGCCAGAATGAGCTTTTCCCGTTCTCTCTACTCAAACAGAGAGAGAGAGATAGAGAGAGAGAGAGGAGAGATGAGAGAGAGAGAGAGAGAGAGAGAGAGAGAGGCCGGGTATAAAAGCAAATATTCACTTACCATAAGGATCAGGAGATGCTGTTCATGTATTGCGTCATAAGGTGTGTTTGATATTTGTTTTTAAAGACTCGGAGGCTTGTATTTACATCGAATGAAGTTATAACAGAATTCCATAAGCAGCACCAGAGTACAACAAGCTTGATTTAAGCAGATCGATTCTCGGAAGAGGTACTTTATCTTGTAAACATGACGAATCTTCTTCATTTCGAATCTATTTTTCAAAGCCATGGGCACGGTCGGACATTTTATTAAACAAAAGGAGCTTT
>CM031627.1:3926964-3957908 GCA_018398815.1 Conus ventricosus
TTCTGCTTCTATTGCATTTATTAATTCGTTGCCGATTGATTTAATTCTTTAAGTTCCAGGTTTGTATTTGGTTATCTGTTGGGAGTTCTTGTAGTGTGTTTTTGAAGTTTTTAGTAACAGCATCCCATTATTTTGGATTTAGCAATGCCAAGGCCGTTTTTGTTCGCTTACACGAGCCTTTGTCTAAATTGTATCTTTTTTAAAAACTTTGATGAGTTGGTTTAGTTGTAAGCTGAACAAGTTGTCCTGGTCGCCCTCAAAACAAATGGTATCTTTTACTACAAAATCATTTGGGTCTATAATTCGGGATGGTTCTTGCTACCCTTTGGTAAAATGACTGGACATTACTTTCTGTTAATTCACGCCGCCAATGAGGAGCGCCGAGCGATGCTGTATTACAGGGATCATTTTCACTCATGTCGTCTCCAGGATATCAAATCATCATAACTCTTCATCTTCAATGCCTGCCTGTTTCTTTATTAATTAAATTTTCTTATTTTGTTTTATAAAAAAATGTCACAAGCATATGGCTCGATTCTTGACCCGCATAGAAGGCTGAAAGAGCCTTTGGCGTGAAGGGAAATAAGCGGGAATATTACTGTTCCAAATAACTCCATCTACTATAGATGACTGATCAAATTCTCACTGTCAAATTTCCAGACTAGGAGCAGATGTCGTGATTGTGCCAGGGCTCTGCGAGTCTTACTTTCTAAAATAGTCTCGCCGTCAACAACGACTAAACAGGACAGTTGGACAGAATTGGGCGGGCAATCGTAAGAAAATTTCTATAAAATTGAGGGGCAGGAAATATTTTCATGTACACAATGCAGACATATTTTTAACCTATTCTGTTCTATTGGCTTTCCGGGAAGAAAGGGCTGACTTTGCGTTTCTAAGGAATCGAAAATGGAGGAAGCACTAAAACATAGAAATAGGCGTGGAGATACTAAGACGGTTTTTATAAAACATAGAATGGCGCTGGAGATACTAAAGACGGTAAAAAGTATTGTAGCTGTAAAATTTGCGTATGGAATTCGCTTTCTATTCCCTTAGATTTTGAGGCTTGTTAAAAAGCGCATGCACGTACTTTCAAGGCGCATTAAAAGACAGATTAGTCATATGACTAACTTTTAATGAAATACAAACGTGTATCAGGATCAACAGACGCCGAAGCAAAAGTACAGCATTTCTGACATCTGTTGGAGTTTGACGTTGTTAGCAACCCTAATTTTAGCAAGTATTGAGCAACAATATCAGTCAAAATTAGCAATATTATTACGAAAGAGTGATTCACATACTACATATCCAGAAGCAGGCAGGACACTATATGGGAATTTGTTTTAGAGTCGCAGCAAGATCGTTAAAGGTTATTTTATTGCTGTGCGAGATGAGACCATTCAAAAGGGGAAGTGAAAAAAGTTTATTAATCCTAAAATAAACGAAAGTACAATGTGCGATTGAGGGTAGTCCAAACAAATCTACGCTAGCAGGCTTAAACCGTATCGCATTTTGATGAAATAAGAAAACTGTGTGGAGGGCGGGAGGTGTAGAATCCAACAGTTGACCTTGTGTCTAATGATTTACATCTTCACAATTTAGGCTTGATGTTATTTAACAACGAATTACGGTTTATGGATTGACCTAAGGTCATCAGAGGATAATCAGTTGATGGAAGCGGGAGAAGAGATCTGTGAAGGAGACGTAATAAACATTCATATTGAAAAGAAGAAGAAGCCGATGATAAACGCTTAATGTACATTTGTTTTTAAATATATGATGCGCAGCTGAAATTGAAGATAACAGATTAAAAGATTATACAATCTAATTATTTTTATATTATAAAAAGCATGTCTGTTCAGGATGATCCAAATGTGCCTACAGCGCCGCCAAAAGAAGAGATAGTAGAAACCCTAACAAAAAAAACCTTTAGATTAACAAACATTACGCAAATGCAGCAAGTACTAGAGCAAGACCTTTCAAAATACAGCAAAACCAAACGAGGGTATTCTGCTGCCTTTAATGCTGTTACATATGTTAATACTGGAACATCGACTATAAGCGCTCTATCAGCAGGAACGAGTGTTGGTCTCTTAGCAACGGGCATAGGCGCACCCGCGGCTTTACCTCTAGGCGGTTTGTCTTTAGCTCTCGGCCTGTGTTCGTTAGCTGTAGGTGCTGCTAGCAAAAAATTAAAACTAAACTCCAAAAGCACACAGCTATGGTTCAACTAATAACGGCTAAACTTAGTTCGTTTAAACTGACAATAAATAAAGCACTTGTTGACTCAAACATCACGGATGAAGAATTTAATCGTTTACAGGCCGATTTTGATGACTAAAAAAGACAAAAGTTTGATCTTCAAAGAAAGGCGAGGACAAGTTTTTCTCAACAGCCAGGCGCCGAGCAGATAAAAAAGGAATGCTTAAAAAAAGTAAACGAAACATTAAACTCTGTTCTAAACAGCTCACAGTAACAACATCGAAGGGTGTTTATACTTTAGTTTATGAGTCCAAGCACAAAAAGACCGTTGATATTGATTCTGATTAATTATTTTTTTTTTAATTTAAATAAATATTTTGAGTTAGAAAAGAAACTCAACATGGCTAAGATATATGAAGGGCAAGACGAATTGTTTGAAGGAATGCTTGAGAGAGAGCGTTTATCAAGAGCACTGAATGATATTGATCTAGAAGTCATTGATCCAACAAACGTACAGGCAAGCGTTGTTCATGCTATTTCTCAAGTTCCAAGTAAACTAACAATAGACCCGCCAGTTAAAGTAATGTTAGCTGTTTTAATTGATTATGTAAACTATAATGAAGAAAATCTAGAAGTCTGGATCTCGACTAAACAACAGGTTATTCTTTCTCATAATGACTTAACACCCGGTTGGGCAGACGAACTGCTTGCACAGTTTGACGCTGCCGCTGAAGAAGCCAAAATGAGAGGCTCTGGTTGGTCAGAGGGCGAAGTTTTAGAGATCAGATTAAAACAGGCTAAGTATGCACCGATTGTAGGCAAGGCTTACATTCCACTACCTCCAGCATTAGTTGCAAAAAAAGCAGTTCTAAACATAAAGAATACAGACAACAATGTTTCATGTGGTGTGTTCTTGCAAGGTTGCATTATATCCGCAAAAACGCAGAGAGAGTATCTAACTATCAGCCTTACATCATGATCTTAACTTTAGTGGAGTGTCCTTTCCTGTTAGTGTAGACCAAATTGATCGGTTTGAAGAACAAAACAAACCAATAACTGTTAATGTAACACAGGGGATGAGGAAACAAATCTACTGTCGATTAAAGTGTCTAGAACAGCCCCAACAATTGGCGAACCAGACAAAAATCATGTTGACTTACTACTGATGTTTTCACCAGCAGGGCTAGCGCATTACACTTTGATACGAACAATGAGTAAACTAATGCAGCATACTTCAAAGATGGTCATAAAAAAGAATTCTGTAGAAAATGTTTAGCAAGAATTCCATCCGTTAAAGCAGCGAGCGAACCCTAAAAAAATGTATCGGCCCAATTAACTGTATACAGAACTAATTACGCCCCCCCGGATCTAAAGTTAGTTTAAGAACTGGAAACGGATGCAAAATTCTCCATATGTTGTTTACGCAGACTTCGAATCACTCATGTTCCTTATGAAGGGCCAGCGCCACAAAAACTTCAAAAAAAACCAGTCTTAATGATAATCATCAGATTTGTTCATTTGCTTTCATCGTTGTCAGGTCGGATGGCGTCCATTCAGAGCCAAAATTTTTTATAGAGGACCAGATGCTGCAGAATACTTCTTAGAAACGCATGCAGCAAGTGCGTAACGCCTGTTCTAATAATCTGAATTTATCTGAAATCATAATGACGCCTGAAGACCAAGAACAGTATGACTTAGCCACACATTGTTGGATTTGCGGTTTAGAACTAATGTCAAACAGTGAAGAAGCCAATCCGACAGTAAGAGACCATGATCACATTAGCGGAAAGTTCAGAGGAGCAGCGCACAACAACTGCAATCTTTCAACTAAAGTTTGAACCAAAGACATGGAAGCTGCCCATTTTTTTCATAATTTGCGAGGTTACGACTCTCATCTTATAATGAAAGCAGTGGACGATGCCTTCAGGGTGTCATGCATTGCACAGTCATCAGAAAAGTACATGTGCTTTAATCTAAATAACTGTCTTTTTATGACTCTATGCAACACATGATGGGTTCATTAGAGTCATGGCTATGTCCTTAAAGTCCTGCCCAATAACAGAAGAATATTTTGACTCAACTCTTGTTAGAAAGGGCGTTTACCCTTATGAGTACATGAACAGTTGGGAAAGGTTTGATGAAAATAACTTCCTCCTAAAGGCGGGGTTCTTTTTAGTCTTAGGGGAAAGGACATCAGTGATTCTGATTACCAGCATGCTCAAGATGCGTGGCAGAATTTTAGAGTGTAAAACAATGGGAGACTATCATGACTCCTACTTGAGGGCTGATACTTGTTTGTTGGCGGTTTTTTGAAAATTACAAAAAAGACCTGCTTTGAAACCTTACAGCCTGGATCCCGCGCATTACATTTCTGCGCCCGGGATAAAGTTGGGATGCTTTTTTTAAGTTTACTGGAGTACAGATTGATTTATTGTCAGATTTACCAATGATTCAGATGATTGAAAACGGATTGCGTGGAGGAATTAGTATGGCGTCGCATCATTACTGTAAAGCAAACAACAAATACTTGGACGACTATGATCCAAGTAAAGGTCTAACTATCTCATGTATTTAGATGCAAAAAAAATCTGTATGGATAGGCAATGGCGCAATCATTTCCCATTACGTAACTTTAAAATGTACACAGGCGGCGACCGAATAATATTCAAAAGGCTTTAAAAAGTGGTTGGGCAGTTTAACGCCTGATAAAACAGCGTGGTTTCATTCTAGAAGTTGCCCTTAGAATACCCTCGGGAAAACTCCATGACCTGCATAATGACTATCCATTAGCAGCAGAAAGTCAAAAGATGGATCCAAGAGAACCACCTAACTTGTGCCTAATCTTCGAGGCAAAAAAAATTATGTCTGTCATTACAGACTTCTACAATTTTATTTAAGACATGGTTTGAAGTTAACGCTGTCCATCGTATAATTGCTTTTGATCAAGAACAGTTCATGAAACCATACATAATGAAGAACACTGATCACAGAACTAAATCCACAGATGCTTCAGAAAAAGACTTTTTCAAGCTGATGAACAACAGCTTTTTTGGGAAAAGACTAGGAGAATCCGCACAAGCGAAAAGATGTTAGATTGGTCACCAAAGAGAACGAAGCAATTTAAGCTGACTTCAAAACCAAATTATCAGGACTTTAGAAGATTTCATGATCAGCTTTTGGCATAATGATGAAAAAAAAAAAAGTCAAATTGGAAAAACCCTGTTTTATTGGGTTTACCGTTTTAGAATTATCAAAGTTTTTAAATGTTAGAGTTTCTTTATGACTACTTTAAGCCCTTGTATCCAGAGCCCAGAGTACTTTACACAGATACAGATAGTTTTGTTATAGATATCCCTACTGAAGACATCTATAAAGACATGGAATTAGAAGTAGCTAAAGGAGCGAGGGGAAATGGTATGACACGTCCCGATTATCCTAAAGATTCGCCTTTACATTCAATTACTAACAAAAAGGGTTTTTAGGAAAGATGAAGGATGAATTATCTGGAAAGGTGATCAAGGAGTATGTGGGGTTAAGGTCGAAAATGTACAGTATTTCGAGCCAGGAGAAAATCATTAAGAAAGCAAAGGGAATATCTCGCAGTGTTGTGCAGTCGAGCATATCGCATGACAACACAAAGAAGCATTGTTTGGCAATAAGACTTTTCATCATGACAACGTAAAACTGCGATCTAATCTACATGAGATCAACACAACTGTTGTAACAAAGAAGTCGTTAGATAGAACAAACACAAAACGAGTATTTGTTAATCCAGAGTTTTCATATGCAATCGGGCACTGGAGGCCCGCATAAACAGGGGGGTTTATATTTTTCATCACTTTATTATAAGATCAATCATAGCTTCATCCAATTCATTTAAATCTTTTCTCATGTTTGCTTGATGCGTTCGAATTTTTTTTATTATTTCAAGATATTCTTTTTCCCAATTTGGGGGTTTGGTTGTAGGTGTCTGGATGATTAGCATGCATTGATTAATCCCCGAAAATGTTTCCTTAATAGCATTACACGCATGAAATGTTTTCCCGTATCATTTTCAAGGTCTCTTCCTTTACCATTCTTGTTTCGTTGCACTTCCTTCTGAGCTTCCATTTTAAACTCAAATTTTATTTACGTAAATTAACTAAGCAACTGGAACTGTGTCTGGGGGGGATTATCTGCAGTTCTTCCTTCACAAAGATCTTTGAGGAGCTGGGCTGTTTTGTTGTGTCAGTTTCTCGTAAATAATACACGGGCGGATTCTTTTTACAATTCTTTTTATTTCATATGGATCAACACTCCAAACGGGAAATCTGTTGCCCTGTGCGAGTGTCCCCTTCTGCTTCCCCCCGGTAAATAAAGGTACCTTACTTTCAAACCAAATGGTAATATTTTGGGCCGGATGAAGTCTCTCCTTCAACAACATTTATTGTTTTTCTTTTGATTGCTTGTACTGGTTTTACCCCTTTTTAAATTCTTCTTTTATCATTGCGCGCAAAACTGAGGGCAGTCTTCTAACCCTTCTGTGTTGCGAGAATTGTCAATCAGCTCTCTGTGATTGGTAGGAAAAAAGTCTTTCAGCTAACTGTTTGTTAAAGTTTTTCAACTAAAGCCTGTGATCTGTGAACCCCTGGAATGCCTCTTTTAATAGTAACTTATGTTTCAAAATAATTGATTCACTTGCCTTTAAATTCTTTTCCATCATGGGACTTGAATCATGCGAGGATAAGTTAGGGGCCTCGTTGGTTATATCAGTTGTATGGCAACAGCAACAGCAGAAGCACTTTTTTTGTGTTAATGGTTCCGCATCTTTATCTTGAAGCTATGTCAATGACTGGGGACGCGTACTTAAACCTTTTTCGTCTAATCGTATCGGAGGGTAAATATAGAAGGTCCATTTGATGGGTGTCGTTCGGTATTGTATTGACAAAGTGCGGTCTCTGTATTCGTAGAAATTTGCCAAATCGCTTGTTTAGATAACATTCTTTTGCTGTTTGTTCACTGACTCCAGCTGCTTGGCTTAGCTTTTTAATTGCCGTGATTCCCTTCCAATATCCTTTTGTGAATAATAGATTTTGTTCATTTTTATTCAGCCAATATTATGCGCAAAAAATACACAACGGTCATGCCAAAGACAATAAACCCGATTTCTTGCATTTTTTGTTTTTTGATTTGGGTGATAAAGTCCTGAAATTTTGGTGGGGGCAATGTTTCGATTGGTTTGCCTGTTACAAGATAATATTCTTTATATTGCCTGGTCAACATCTTTAAATGTGTAAGCTGCATTGCCCTGTTTTTTCAGTGTGTTAATTAAAAAAATCTAACTGCTCAATTCTCTGCTTTTCATAGTGATCTTGTGCTGCAGCTAGTTGCTCCACAGCTTTGTTATGTCTTTTTCTCTCGCCTTATCCCGTAGTTTACTAAATGCGTAATTACTACCCCTAAAAGCGAGCGCATTCACCACGCGCCCCTATCTTCATTACGAGTGAAGCCATTTTTTTATAAATGTATTTTTTATTTACATATTTATACTGTCTGGAATTATTCCTTGCTTGACTAGAAAATCTTTTTGTGGCAAACGAAGCTGCAATGATAGCAATTAGCTTTGCTGAATCCTCAAAGTCTGTTTGCAAGATCTGCTGGTTTAAATTCTTAAAAGCTTTTACCAAGCATTGAGTATCCCACACTTAGGCCTCAATAACAGCAGAATGGTAACAAGGTTGGCAACAGTTTTTTCGGTGCTCATTTTTAGAAAAAAAATAATTATAATTAATAAAAAACATGAACAGTGATGATCTATACAGCTACAAGGCAGCCTAAACCTTCCTGAACTTATGAATGACCAAGTTGATGACCAAGCTATTATGCCCAAAAAGGAGAGGCTGTATTCTTTGGCAGCATGTGGGAAAACAAAACAGTTTCCCCAGAACTGAATTCGCATAGAACAAATCAACAGATGTCGCCACAAGACATTATAAAGTATCATAACAGGTATGAGGCGCAGTTGGGGTCGAGAATGGTAAAAAGCGTTGGGCAAACGGTTCTTAGTTTGTTTCACTAAACTAGTCAGTAGATTTGCTCCCATTGATTCTGAACAAGATTTTTACGTATGATTTAACGCAAGATCCAGTTTTAAACAAAGTCATTAGAGTCTCTAGGGTGTGATCTGTATTACAGATTTGGAACATTGTTATCGCCATTAATCATGGGATTAATAACTTTTAATCATTAGATTTTATTTCCCTTCAAAATGACCGAGCCAGAAAATCAGTAGAATCAGAAAACACTGAATCAGGTGGAGAAAGTAACCAAGCCAGAAAATCAGCAGAAAACACTGAATCAGGTGGAGACCATTGAAAAGCATCCTCATCCTGGGGGGTGTTAAAGCAGGAAGAAAATTAGCAGAGTGGAACAGACAAAAAAAATTAATGTTACAGAATATAACTCATCATGAAAACATAACACCCCCAACGCCAGAACAAATTGATTCAATGCCAGCTATAAAAACTCCATGTGATTCAAAGGCCTACAGCGCCCAAAGTCTTCATGGAATATTGAACTTAAAAAATGTTGCCATTTTTTTGGGGCCCTTGTGCTGTGGGGCGGTTATTACTGTTATAAATATATAAACAATGGCAGCCGAAACAAAAGCAATCAAAAAAATCTGAACCGCTAAATACAAAAAACAACAGCACGCCAGCACCGCCAATAACAAAGATCCCTTTTGATCCATTTCAGATGGAATAATATTTTAAGAACTTAAATTTAAATTTTTTTAATAAAAATAGAACATGGCGATTATAAAATGATGTGCAATAAAATAAAGACTGGGTCTATAAAAAGACATTTCCATACCAAATTGTAATCAATGCGGTTGCTTTAGATGTAGAACTTCATTAAAATCTATGCTGACGATCTCGCGCAGAACGCGAGCAAGATTTTTTCTCAGTGATGACGTTTTTTGAGCTGTGTGTTTATATTAGACATCTGCTGTTTTAAGACAAAAACATAGATTGTATTTTTTTTAAAAATTATAAGATAAATTGAATAAGAACTTTGTTGTACTTTTAAAAGGGTGACTTTTAGTTATGATTTGAGGTAACTTGAAATAAGAACTTGAGGATGACTTAGGGCGACTTCAGTTAAAACTTAAAAGGAACTTGAGATAACTTAAAAACGTTTAAATAAGAACTTGTGGATGCTTAAGGACGACTTCAGTTAAGAACTTAAAAGTAACTTGAGGATAACTTAAGACGACTGGGGTAAGAACTTGATATGACTTAGAAGTGCCTTGGGGAACTTCGTTAAGAACATTAGAAATGACTTAAGTGTGTGCATGGGGTGGGGTGGGGGGCAAGCAGGGTAGGGTGGGAGTGGAGGTGGGCGTGACATTTAATTATTTATAAGAAACAAATGTCCAGAATATTATATAGAATTTATCAGTAAACAACAACAATGACAGCAGCGACAACCAACAACAATAACAGCATATATACAAGCACAATCGCAAAAGCACGCAACACACAAGATAGGGAGGTGCTTGCATGGAGAATGGGAAAGGGTTTATGGTGGTGCTTAAGCGCCGAAATTCAAGACGGCTGTCATCTCTCTGTCAACTGAGATTATTCAAGCAGCCACCAAGTGCATTTATCAAAGTTTTATTTAATAAACAAAGACAGTTGAATAAAGTTACACCTGTTGGCCGCCTAAAAAGGCAGCTAGAGCAGGTGAAGAAGTTGAAGCAGGTAGCAGGGGGTTGAAGCAAAACGGTGAAGGAAAGAGGTCGTTGAAGAAGGGAGCCTAACACAAAACATCTTTCATTATATACAAAGTATGTGCAGGAGTGAGAATGCATGATCGTTACTATATTTAGAGTCATGTCAGACTACAGCGGGCTCGTGCGCTTCTAGGCAATAGGCGAAGCCGGGCTGATTGACCCAGTATTGCTTGGGTGCTTTCTAGCCGGGATCAATGCTGGCAAAATGCCAGGCCAGCGGTAGTAAAAAATGCTGTGGAAGTGGCTCAATTTTCTCCTGCCATGCAAGTTCAAACACGTAAGGTATCTTGCCAGAATGCTTTAAATTGGGGTTAGATTGTATTGTATTTCAGAATGGTTTGTTGTTTTTAAACTCATTGAAAGAAATCGGCGAGTTGTGAAATTTTGGATAAGAATGAAAAAATGACACTTCAATTAGTCTTCTTGCACGAGTGAAACAACCAGCAAATCTTCTTTCAGATAAGACTCCCAGTTTTTGTTTTGACTGTTTCAAAATTTCTTTGCTTTCTGAACCAATGCCCTAAAAAAAGAGCTGGAAAGAGATTCCTTTCGTCATCTTTCACAGGAGTAACAAGCACTCTGTAAGTTGGAGTCATTTCTTGAACAGTTTCAAAGGTTTTGGTTTCATCAAATGGTTCGAATTTTTTAGTCACCAAAAGGCTTGTTTCAAATATTTGTCAAGACTTCAAAATGATTGTTCCGTTTTTTGTTGCGGAAACAAAAACGAAATGCTTCCTTTTGGCTTTGAGGAGGAGAACAAGGTCGCCACTCAATTTGCATGGCTCAGAAAACAATGTATTTTTCCACAAGATTCGGTCTGTTGATCAGAAGTTTTCTTGCGAAGATAACAACATTCAGCCTTTTCTTGAGTAATATTATCGTCCCCTTCCAGCACTAGCCAGAAGGCATTGAAACATCCCCTTCCTGACTCCCATGTTTTTTAACATACCACATGTTCTCTCTGAAAAATGCTAGCCACACTCGCCCCCGTCTTTACAGACGTCTGTCAGATGTAAAAAAGGTAGAAGTTGCCACAACACACAGCGTCCAGTGATTTAAGCTCAGCACTTGATTTGATAGAGGCTACACAAGATCTGGGGACGCAGCAGGCTCGCCTGTCACGCGGGTAAATTTCACTTGCTAAAATCATGAGCCAACAGCACAAATTAAGTGATCGGTGTCAACCTAATGGGGGTCTTTGCAGTATTCTGATAGTGCGGATTCCTTAGGCAGGTTAACAATTAGCAATTAAGGCTTACCTGCCCCGACCGTTTGTGTATGGGGGCGCGGGTTTAGCAACTGCTGGTTTTCCCCTACGTTACTCTATGGGGATGTGTTCAGCCACTGCTGCTTTCCCCTACGTTACCTCTGAAAAGTTTGTAGATAATCGTTATTTTTTGGTTATTGAAGTCTTACTTGTCAGAGAACGTAGAAATACCAATCCTGGGTCACTTTGTCCGAAAATGGTTGAGGACGAAGTGAGCCAGGATGGTATTTCTACGTTCTCTTCTCCTGTTTTACCTCACGATCAAAATGGCCGCCAGACGGAAACGAGGCCACCCAGGAGGAGATCATGGGAGAGGAAATAAGGAGGTGGGGGGGGGTGGGGGTGGGTGGGGGTGGGGGTGGGGGTGGGGGGCGAGGGGAAGGGAGGAATGGAAAAAAAGGGGAGGGGGTGTGAAACAATGGGCTTTGTAGCTTGTTTTGTAGAATAGTATGATATATTAGTGACAGTAGTGATTATGGTGGATTGAAATTAGCGCTTATGGGGGGAAAAAGAAAAGTCAATAGATAAATAAATAAATGAATAAATAAATAAACGACTTTAATGGGTGGTGATGGTGATTATAGTAGATATGGGTTGGTACTTGTATGTGGGTGTGTGGGTAATGCTTATAAAATCAGATGGGGAAAATCTCTTTCTCTCTCTCTCTCTCTCTCTCTCTCTCTCTCTCTCTCTCTCTAATAATGATAATGATAATAATATTAAAAATATCAAAATAAACCAATGAAGTAAAGAAATAAAAAATATAAAATAAATGAATTAATAAATTAATAAAATAAAATAAAATAATAGATAAATAAATATACAAAAGAAGTAAATAACAGTAAAATGAAATAAAATAAATAGAGGGTGGCTGCAACTTTTGTTTGAAGTGGGTAGTGGGGGCTATGGTGGTGATGTGTGTGTATGTAATATGTATGTGTGTGTGTGTGTTCGTGGACGATGTGTTGCCGACTGGTGTGGAAGTGGTGGGTATGTATATTTGTGTTACTGTTGGATGTTGATGCCTTGGGACTGTAGCGTACCGAGTTTGGCAATGAGATGGGTCTCTCTTGATGTACGTTCAAAGCTGTCACTCTGTGATTGCCAGAGTGCCAAGACTTTCATATGGTTGATGTTGTGTTGAGGATGGTTGAAGTGTAGGGCAACAGGTTTGGGTCGGTGGTGGCGGATGTCAGCCAAATGTTCAGAGATGCGTGTCTCCAGTGTGCGGGATGTTTCACCTATATAGATCTTGCTACACAGTTAGCAGTGGAAAGCGTACACAATGTTGTGGCTCTGGCATGAGAATGTGCGTTTAATAGTGAAGGAGTCTTTGGGGCCCTGTAGGATGGTGTCTGGTGTGTGTGTGTGTGTGTGTTTTAATTATCGCAAATTTTTTTTGTAAAGCGTTTGCGATAAAATTAATAAGCATTATGAGAAGGGCAAAGAAGTTGATGATGATTGTGTTATAGGTTATACTTTGGGACGGACCGACCTGTGCTGTCACCAGCTGATCACCGTGTCGGGACCCGGAGCACGCCTAAGGGGCCGTGAGTGAACGAGTGGCGACTATGGGCGCACCCCCAGTCCAGTGAAGCGGTAACGGTCACGCCAACGACTGCAGACGGGTCACGCAACAACGGGACGTGTATCGTGGGGACTCGGGGAACGTCCACCTCAACGAAACTCGGTCCTTGACACTCCATCGCACACGGCTGGCGTCCTAGACTCAACCCCGCCTGCGACGATTGCGACCGTGATCGCGTTAACTCACAAAAACAAACAACAACAAAAGTGCCTGGTCAGCGAACGAAGACAAAAACTGCAATCATATTTGTCCACCCTTTTATATTTACGTGTACCATATAATAATAATCGTTTATTTGCACTATAATTGTTAGTTTGTATTATAAATAATTGTTGGTTTGCATTATAGGAGATCATTGTGTATTGTTGTTGAATTGTGGTTTGTGTGTTTAGTATATATAGATTATATTGGCTGTTTTACTTGTTATTTTAGGAAATAAATATAAAAAGCACAAAAATGGCATTTGATAATAATAACTGGGATAACAGTCCCGATATTCAAGACCAACAGGTACCCCAACCTGACCTGCATCTTCAGAAGCACCTCCCACAGGTCAGGACATGGCTGGATATATGGGATAAGAGTCAGATTGTGGCAGCCTCAAACCAGACTCTTTGGGAACGATATGTGGAGTTTTTAAGGATTGCCCCCATGATAGAGAGGCTAGGAAGAGAACTGCCCACAGAGGAAAAGCGATGGGTCAGTGTGCACCCAGTTAGGATACGAACATCATGTTGAAGAAACTGAGGTCACCCTGATTGAGAGATTGTTCACCCGTCCACTATTGCCTCCCCTGCAGCAAATGTGTGTCAACATGCTTGTTGCTAATTATCGCATGAGTTGTGATGAACTGCCACTCCAACTCAATGCGGAAATAGTTTATCTTAGGGCTGTTGAGCGGCGCTTCGTAACAGGCGACCAAACGTCATTTCCCGTTAGTTAGTAAATGGATTTTTGTTAGTAAGCGGGTCGAAGTGACGGATTGTTATCCCGATTCATATTTTGCTGTATTGGTTGTTTAGGGTGTTGGAATCAATTTAAAGTGATAATAATTTAGTATAGTTATAGTGTCTAGTATTTTTTTTCTTCACATGAATAGATAATATGAATAAGGAATTTAATACAAGATTATTATTTTATGGTTTAGTCAAGTTCAAATAATATATTGTTGATAAGGTAAAGGTTTATTTATTGAAATCTATTTTATTGTTATGGAATTTACATTTGATAAGAAGGTGATAATTTTTTCTTTAGTTTCCTTTTGTTAGTAATATATATATATATAGATCAGTATATTTTAAAATGCCTAAAACAATTTTTTAAGTGCACAACCCCTTGGGGAGCAACATTAGTTAAAACAAGTTAAAAGAGGAATCTTAAAACTATCTACAAATTTGTTTCGAGCGTGTTGCGCTGTCATCCTGATGACAGCGCAACACGCTCGAAACAAATTTGTAGATAGTTTTAAGATTCCTCTTTTAACTTGTTTTAACTATATATATATATATATATATATATATATATATATATATATATATATATATATATATATATATATATAGACAATGGTAGTAAATACCAGCAGAGATTTAAAAAAAATGCTCAACCAGACTGGGAGCAACATTTGTTAAAAGGTAAGGTTTACCTTACCTTTTAACAAATATATATATATAATATATATATATATATATATATATATATATATATATATATATATATATATATATATTTGTGTGTGTGTGTGTGTGTGTGTGTGTGTGTGTGTGCGTTTAGATGCTTACTGTGCATGATATATTATTGCTATTACTATAAGGCTATATTGATTCTATGATTAATAATTACATCAATATTTATGTAAAATAATTGTATTATAGAATGTATTATGTTGTTGTTGAATTGCATGTATATACTTGTTTATATGAAATAGAAATATAGGAGTGAATTTCATTTGTTTTTCTTTTTTTGTTGTTATTTGATAAATGCGCCAATTGTGGGATAGCCCTCTTGTATTCCTTCTCGGTTTTATTGTATAAGTTAGGTAAAGCTTAGTTTTTGTGGATTTTCCCAAATCATAACGGGGTTAAAAAAAATTAGAATCAAGAGCTCTTACCCGGGGCTGGATGAAATAGAGCAGGGTTCAAAATTTCATGACGGGGTTTGAATCCATAGGAAATAAATAAAATAAAAAGGGTACGTCGGACAAGTTAAATGTAGTCAAGACTTAGAAGAAGAAGCCACTCACAGCAAATAGTTCTGCGAACTGAACGCGGCACTCCCATCCAGTTAATTGAAATCAACAGGTTGCAGTACCACCCCTTACTGCAATGCAGCAGGAACCAGGGGTTCAAACCAGAACTGGGCATCAGCCTCGGTCTCAGGTGCTGAGCCCTGATTTATATGTTTGACGTATTTTAGAGTCGAATGTAGAAGTGACCCTTGATGTCCCCTTTAATATTTTTTGTTGATTATAATTGACTTACATTTCAAATCTAGTTTAATTAAAATATTAGTGTACATCTGTCTTTGTTCTTCTCCAAATTTGACGCGGTTCACAATTCTTACTTTAAGAGCAGGGAACCGCTCTTGTCTGGGGCAGGATGAAGTATGACGGGCTTCCAAATTTGATGACGAGGTTCGAACTCTCATAAGATAGAAGAAATGTTGAAAAAGCCGGGGAGTGAATGTATTGGGAGCCCTGAATAAGGCAGCATCCTCAGAAAATGGTACTTGCGATTTGAATGCTGTATATTAGTAGAACTTAAGTGAGCAGGGTGCTGAACCTTCGCATACCGCAGTGCAAAAGTCGCTGACGTTCAGACCAAAATTGGAAATCAACTTCGATCCTTAACGCCGGGCATTACGGCAGGGTGGAGGCAGGGGTTGATATAAAAAAAAAAGCCCCGACCTGGGCCGAAGGTCAGAGGGAGAAATGGCAGAAAGGGCAAAGAGGTGGAGGCGGAAGCAGAGGAGAACAGAGCTAGGGGTCGGTAAGAGAAGGGACGCAGAAAAAGGGTCTAGGGAACAGTGGTAGAGAGCGCAGGATTTCACAGAGTGGAAGTGGTGAAGAAGAGCACCCCAGAGGAGATAGAGTGTTAGGTTGTTGTTAGTGTAAAAAGGATAAGAACAGATAGTATCAGTGTCAGGATGTGACGGCGATGAGTATATAGAGGTCTGCCTGGCTTCCTCAGTTCCAAGGCTACTTCTGCAGGAGACTCTGAATGAATAAGGTAAAGACTTGTAAGGTGTGCAGTGCCTGTCGAGGAGAAAACGATTACCCTTCCTCTCTCTCCCTCTCTTTTTCCTTAGCTCTCCTACCCCTCCTTCTCTCTCCTCTCTCTCTCTCTCTCTCTCTCTCTCTCTCTCTCTCTCTCTCTCTCTCTCTCTCTCTCTCTTCTCTCCAGTGCAGTGAACCTATGGACATTCCAAAACGCTGTACAACAGGGTTTAAACGATGTCTGGAGTAGTGTAATTATACTCCCATGATAGTTCATGCTAAGAATACAAAAAGCATGGCAATCACTTCTAGACAGAAACACCAAACAGAAACTGTGAGTCTCAGTCTGACTTTAGATGGCAAAGTCATAGAACAAGTGCGTAAGCACCAAGTCATGTGAGTGACGGTGGACGAGGAACGGAAGTGACAGTCCCACATTGAATCTGTCACTAACAAGCTGGCTTGCAGTCTTTTCATGCTTAAAGAACCGAAGCCTGACATAGATACAGACGCTTGAAAAATGTTTTCCAGGCCCACTGTCTCTCTCACATCAACCATGCATCTGCAGTCTGGGACTGTGCAGCAAAAATTCACCATAGAAAAAGATATTCAATGTACAGATGCAAAGATAATTCTGCCATATTCTTCCTGATCAATCTCCGAAAAGCAGGCTAAATTAAACATACTGCCGCCGCAAACACAACTAGATTTCAACAAAGCTGTACTTATGTATAAAGTACACAGTTATCTGGTCCCACGATACTTCCAAAATACATACTAAAGCCTCATGTCGATATGGGTCTAACAGTTACATTCTACCACGTACTCAGATCGACATGTGTACGGCTAGTTTTGCATTTTCAGGTTCAGCCACTTGGAACTCTCTTCCCCCAAACCTGAAATTGTGCCGTTTCCTGCGCACGTTCAAAAAAGACCTTCGTAAATATTTCTCAGACTCTTTGACGTAGATCACACTGTCCCATAGAAGTGTTTTGCAGCTATCACTTATATCACCAACAATTACAGATGTGTACGTTGTTACCGTGCTAGTTATGTCAATAAATGATACTACTAACTGTCTTTCCTTAGAGAGGAAAATTGCTTCTCTTAGAATACTGTATTTTGATTCATGCCAATGGCATCACCATCATCGTCCTCGTCTGGTCGCGAACTCCATCAACAATCACAAACACACAGCAAACATTGGCATGTTGTACTGTTCATCTAACCACCCTTTTATCTTCCATTCCCAACCGCTGCCCCACACTACACCCCCACCCCCATCCTCCCCTATCTCACGTCCCCACCCCCATCCTCGTGTTGTTGTTGTTGTCTGCATCCTATGGTTACTTATGTATGCATGCTTTTGTCAAACCTTTGCATACAAATGCGCGCGCGTGTGTGAATCATGTCCTCAACAATCCCGTATGCTTGTATTTTTTTTTCCATTTTATATTTCTTTTCATATTCTGATTTTAAAGCTCATTACATAATTTAGTTTAGCAGGGACAGATTGGAAGAATAGGCTGTGCCTAAAATCTCAATCCTTGATCGAATAGGAGTTTTCTGAGTTCTGAGCTCTGAGTTCTCTCTCTCTCTCTCTCTCTCTCTCTCTCTCTCTCATGTGCACAGGATGTGTGAAGGTGTCGTGTGCACATGTTGTTTTGTGTATATCAACAGTCTTAAGATTGAACGTCAGTGGTATTGGGGTATTGAGAGAAAAGAGATCATGTGATTGTACGGCGTCGTTCTGTTGGTAGTGGCCCGGGTGAGTACTGCTTGGGAGCGCTGCGCGCGTTATTTAACTTAGCTAGAACATTTTATAATCACTTGCTCTACGCCAGCCAGGGGAGTCGCATGGTCTGTTTGTTTACGGCGATTGAAGACCGATGCAAGGCTGATGCATCGTTGAGGTTGCCTGTCTCACGCCGGGCCACGGGTGGCGGTGACTGAAGTGGTGGAGGTGCCGGACCTGACCCCAGCCTGAGACGGGTGCGGACCTCGCTGCAGTACCCTTCTTCACGGAGGAGGATTCATGTGGATGAAGAATATCTTTGGCGCATTCTCCTGTGTTGATGAAGAATGACTCTGGCGTATTTCCCCATGTGGATGAAGAATGACTCTGGCGCATTTCCCATGTGGATGAAGAATGACTCTGGCGCATTTCCCCATGTGGATGAAGAATGACTCTGGCGCATTCCCCCATGATGTTATGACTCTACTATATAACCTCAACTGTTGTGAATCGTGATTTGATTGATCTCCTGTGCTGAGGTTATAAGATCATGGTAGATAGTATAAATACGATGATGATGGATAGTGACATAACCCCCATGTTTTATGAATGTTTCAATTGAAGGGGAAACAGTACCTGGTGTTACCTCCTTAGTGGAGAGGAGGTGTGTTTGTATTTATTTGGTGTTACCTCCTTGATGGAGAGGAGGTGTGTTTGTGTTTATTTGGTGTTACCTCCTTGATGGAGAGGAGGTGTGTTTGTATTTATTTGGTGTTACCTCCTTGATGGAGAGGAGGTGTGTTTGTATTTATTTGGTGTTACCTCCTTGATGGAGAGGAGGTGTGTTTGTATTTATTTGGTGTTACCTCCTTGATGGAGAGGAGGTGTGTTTGTATTTATTTGGTGTTACCTCCTTGATGGAGAGGAGGTGTGTTTGTGTTTATTTTGTGTTGCCTCCCCATTGGAGAGGAGGTGTGGATAAGTTAATTTGAGAATTGTTTGTACTAATTATATTTGTTCTCCCGTAGGAGGAGGGGAAGGAAAAAACCAACTTTTCGGTGTTGTTTATTTATTTAACGCGCCTTGGGTGAAAGGAGTGATTGCGCGCGTTTGCGGAGTTTGCTTTGGCGGTGGTGCGTGCGTGTGTGGCACGACTCCGGGAAGCATGACAATATGCTTATATATTTTTCGTATTTTCGTAGAAAACTTTCCACAGGAATGAAACGTATTCCCTCAACAGTTCTCCCTCCTCATCCTCTTCTTCTGTGGTCAGTACGGGTTAGCACTGAGCTGGCCGCTTCCAAAGGTCATTGTCTTCTGTGGTCAGTACGGGTGAGCACTGAGCTGGCCGCTTCCAAAGGTCATTGTCTTCTTCACCAAGGTCAGAGTCTGGGAACGGCTTCCTGAATAGCAGTGCAGCACACACAACGGGGACTTCTAAAGGGAGGCAATTTAGAATAAAATGATTTCAATTTCTTTTCATGGAGCCTTTCGTTTTCATCCAACCACTTTTGTTTCTGTAGCTTGGTTTTATTTCATCAAACTTATTTCCAAAGATTATTTTCTGTTATGAATGTCCTTCAGAAAATGTCTCACCAACTGCTTGGTTGTCAGGCATATTTTCTGGAGGGATTTCTTTCACATTTATGCGGTCTTTCCCCAGTGAACAGGCGCACATGTGACAGTCTTGTTTTAGAATATGGAAAGAAATTGCGAGATACTTGAAAACCTGAAAGGTTGTTCCGAAGTTAGGGAGATTGGGGTGGCGTTGGATGTGAAGTAAACGAGGGTGGTGGGTTGTTTTACTAAAGAAGATCTGATACATTTCGTGCTGGTGGGTTTACAGCGCGGGGACAATGGCGGCAACCTGATAGTATGTCATGGGGGATATGGCGTGGTGTTGGACTTGAGGGATAAGGAGGTGGTGTTGGACTTGGGAGATATGAACGTGGTGTTGGACTTGAGGGATAAGGAGGTGGTGTTGGATTTGGGGAGATACGAACGTGGTGTTGGACTTGAGGATAAGGAGGTGGTGTTGGATTTGGGAGATATGAACGTAGTGTTGGACTTGGGTGATATGAACGTGGTGTTGGACTTGAGGGATAAGGAGGTGGTGTTGGATTTGGGAGATATGAACGTGGTGTTGGGTTTGGGAGAGGTGGTGTTGGATATCAGGGAGTTTGTGGCGGTGATTGGTTTGGCGGCAACCTGAGCGTATGTCAGGCGCGCCAAAGAAGAAGAGGGAGCAGGAGAGAAAAGGGGGGCCGAGGAGGGCAAGCAGAGACTGGTGGCCAGCCGTGTGACCTGAATATGAAACACAATGAAAGCAATCATTGATATTCTCAGTTAAATAGAAACAAAGAAAACGTTTCCCCACTTTCATTTTTAAAGACAAATTTGTTTCAATTACATTTTCGGTGTCTGTCTGTCTTCCTTGTTTGCAAATTAAACGTCACGAGTATTGAAAAACACTCACTGCCGTAAGAGTCAACGGCAGTCTCGCCTCGCCAACTTCCCACAGCAGAAAGCTGAAGTCGCCTGAGGTTGTTCTGACTTTTCCGGCACTTCTTGTTCCTGCTGCTGGGGTGACGACGATTGGTTCTGGGCTGAGGGGGCGGCAGCTCATGCTCAGGTCCCACCATCCAGTCCTGGTGGACCTGGCGGTACACGGCCATGGTGATCCGGGCGTCCACCAGAGAGCAGTGCTCCCCCTCCTGAATGCTGCGACCTGGGGAAAGCGACATGGTGAGTCAGAGAACAGTGCAGTGCTTGGAAAGAGACATGGTGAGTCAGAGAACAGTGCAGTGCTTGGGAAAGAGACATGGTGATCAGAGAACAGTGCAGTGCTTGGGAAAGAGACATGGTGAGTCAGAGAACAGTGCAGTGCTTGGGAAAGAGACATGGTGAGTCAGAGAACAGTGCAGTGCTTGGGAAAGAGACATGGTGAGTCAGAGAACACTGCACTGCTTGGGAAAGAGACATGGTGAGTCAGAGAACAGTGCACTGCTTGGAAAGAGACATGGTGAGTCAGAGAACACTGCACTGCTTGGGAAAGAGACATGGTGAGTCAGAGAACAGTGCACTGCTTGGGAAAGAGACATGGTGAGTCAGAGAACAGTGCAGTGCTTGGGAAAGAGACATGGTGAGTCAGAGAACAGTGCAGTGCTTGGGAAGAGACATGGTTGAGTCAGAGAACAGTGCAGTGCTTGGGAAAGAGACATGGTGAGTCAGAGAACAGTGCAGTGCTTGGGAAAGAGACATGGTGTCAGAGAACAGTGCAGTGCTTGGGAAAGAGACATGGTGAGTCAGAGAACAGTGCAGTGCTTGGGAAAGAGACATGGTGAGTCAGAGAACAGTGCAGTGCTTGGGAAAGAGACATGGTGAGTCAGAGAACACTGCACTGCTTGGGAAAGAGACATGGTGAGTCAGAGAACAGTGCAGTGCTTGGGAAAGAGACATGGTGAGTCATAGAACAGTGCAGTGCTTGGGAAAAGACATGGTGAGTCAGAGAACAGTCACACTGCACTGCTTGGGAAAGAGACATGGTGAGTCAGAGAACAGGCCACACTGTGCTTGGAAAGAGACATGGTGAGTCAGAGAACAGGCCACACTGCACTGCTTGGGAAAGAGACATGGTGAGTCAGAGAACAGCGCACACTGCACTGCTTGGGAAAGAGACATGGTGAGTCAGAGAACAGTGCAGTGCTTGGGAAAGAGACATGGTGAGTCAGAGAACAGTGCAGTGCTTGGGAAAGAGACATGGTGAGTCAGAGAACAGTGCAGTGCTTGGGAAAGAGACACGGTGAGTCAGAGAACAGTGCAGTGCTTGGGAAAGAGACATGGTGAGTCAGAGAACAGTGCATGATGCTTGGGAAAGAGACATGGTGAGTCAGAGAACAGTGCAGTGCTTGGAAAAGAGACATGGTGAGTCAGAGAACAGCGCCACACTGACATGCTTGGGAAAGAGACATGGTGAGTCAGAGAACAGCGCACACTGCACTGCTTGGGAAAGAGACACGGTGAGTCAGAGAACAGTGCAGTGCTTGGGAAAGAGACATGGTGAGTCAGAGAACAGTGCAGTGCTTGGAAAAGAGACATGGTGAGTCAGAGAACAGCGCACACTGCCTGCTTGGGAAAGAGACAGGTGAGTCAGGAACAGCGCACACTGCACTGCTTGGGAAAGAGACATGGTGAGTCAGAGAACAGCGCACACAGGTCCACACTCTTGATACTCTTTGACCACGACAAGCTGTGAGATGACGTCATAAAACAGGTCCACACTCTTCATACTCTTTGACCACGACAAGCTGTGGGATGACGTCATAAAACAGGTCCACACTCTTCATACTCTTTGACCACGACAAGCTGTGGGATGACGTCATAAAACAGGTCCACACTCTTGATACTCTTTGACCACGACAAGCTGTGAGATGACGTCATAAAACAGGTCCACACTCTTCATACTCTTTGACCACGACAAGCTGTGATAAGGCAAGGTGGCCGGTAAACGGTCAAGCATGGGGGGAGATGGGTGGGGCGGGGGTTAGGAGACGGTGAACACAATGCATGCGCATATGTGTGTGTGTGTGTGTGTGTGTGTGTGTGTGTGTGTGTGTGTGTGTGTGTGTGTGAGAGAGAGAGAGAGAGTGTGTGTGTGTGTGTGCGCGCGCATGGGCACACACATGTGTTTATGTCTGGGTGTCTTTGTGTGTGTGTGTGTGTGTGTGTGTGTGTGTGTGTGTGTGTGTGTGTGTGTGTGTGTGTGTGTGTGAAGTCAAGTCGAGTCAAGTCAAGTCAAAATGATCTTTATTGAGGGTTAAAGTATAAGCTTTACAGCTTTTTTAAAATCCTGTCTTCACAAACATAATCATAATAATAAACAACAAAGAAAGAAAGAAAAATCATGCATGAACGCATTATGAAAGAAATGCACGCAAAAAATTGAAGTAACTAACACATTCAAAGAATCATAATTCTACCAAAGCGAGTGTACAAAATTTCAATAATTATTGTACTGAATATTAGGCATATACGAGAGAGAGAGAGAGAGAGAGAGAGAGAGAGAGAGAGAGAGAGAGAGAGAGAGAAGTGTGTGTGTGTGTGTACTGTAGTGTATTATGATGCATGCTACAACCCATGCTACACTATACTGTAGTACATTATGATGCATGCTATAACCATGCTACACTATACTGTAGTACATTATGATGCATGCTACAACCCATGCTACACTATACTGTAGTATATTATAATGCATGCTACAACCCAAGCTACACTATACTGTAGTACATTATGATGCATGCTACAACCCATGCTACACTATACTGTAGTACATTATGATGCATGCTACAACCCATGCTACACTATACTGTAGTATATTATGATGCATGCTACAACCCATGCTACACTATACTGTAGTATATTATGATGCATGCTACAACCCATGCTACACTATACTGTAGTACATTATGATGCATGCTACAACCCATGCTACACTATACTGTAGTACATTATGATGCATGCTACAACCCATGCTACACTATACTGTAATACATTATGATGCATGCTACAACCCATGCTACACTATACTGTAGTACATTATGATGTATGCTACAACCCATGCTACACTATACTGTAGTACATTATGATGCATGCTACAACCCATGCTACACTATACTGTAGTACATTATGATGCATGCTACAACCCATGCTACACTATACTGTAGTATATTATGATGCATGCTACAACCCATGCTACACTATACTGTAGTACATTATGATGCATGCTACAACCCATGCTACACTATACTGTAGTACATTATGATGCATGCTACAACCCATGCTACACTATACTGTAGTACATTATGATGCATGCTACAACCCATGCTACACAATGCACACAGGCAGCAATCAACTGGAAAAGACCTCCGTGGTCGGCTTGGCAATACACTCCATGAACTGGACGATAATGATCCTTACCTGCCTCATCACCATGGAAAGCCTCAGACCCCAGGAACTCTCATCCATTACGTCACTCGGATTCCCTCATGACGTCAAAGTGACGTCTTTTAGAGTCACACATGACGTCACACAAGGATTTATCACATGACGTCACAAGGGGAGGTTCTCAGCCCACAGCTACAGGGGGCAGTGTTGGGGAGTGTCTGTAGTCCACCAGACGCCCAGCTCACTATATTGTGAATTGATCTGAAGGGGAAAATCCACAGGATACTATTGAGTCATTAGGGTATGTACATGGAACACAATAGAAATCCCACAAATATACTATTGAGTCATTAGGGCATGTACATGGAACACAATAGAAATCCCACAAATATACTATTGAGTCATTAGGGCATGTACATGGAACATAATAGAAATCCCACAAATATACTATTGAGTCATTAGGGTATGTACATGGAACACAATAGAAATCCCACAAATATACTATTGAGTCATTAGGGTATGTACATGGAACACAATAGAAATCCCACAAATATACTATTGAGTCATTAGGGTATGTACATGGAACACAATAGAAATCCCACAAATATACTACTGAGTCGATAAGGTATGAACATAGAACACAATAAAAAAAATTCCACAATATCTTGTTGAGTCACTAAGGTATGTACAAGAAACGTAGTCACATAATTATAACCACGTGGGATCCGAATGAGGAAAAAGTAGTAATTACTCAAGGCGTTGCTTTTATCAGAGGAATAATGGGTATATATGTTAATACATACGCTTATAAATTTTTCGTATTTTCGTAGAAAACTTTCCACAGGAATGAAACGTTTTCCCTCAACAGTTCTCCCTCCTCATCCTCTTCTTCCGTGGTCAGTACGGGTTAGCACTGAGCTGGCCGCTTCCAAAGGCCATTGTCTTCTTCTGTGGTCAGTACGGGTTAGCACTGAGTTGGCCGCTTCCAAAGGTCATTGTCTTCTTCACCAAGGTCAGAGTCTGGGAACAGCTTCCTGGATAGCAGTGCAGTCCACACAACGTAAACTTCTAAAGGGAGGCAATTTAGAATAAAATTATTTCAATTTCTTTCCATGGGGTCTTTCGTTTTAATTCAACCACTTTTTGTTTCAGTAGCTTGGTTTTATTTCTTCAAACTTTTTTCCAAAGATTATTTTCTGTTATGGATTTTGATCAGAAAATATTTCACCAACTGCTTGACTGTCACGCATATTTTTTTGGAGGGATTTCTTTCACACTTATGCGGTCTTCCCCCAGTGCACATGTGATGGTCTTGTTTAAAAAAGTAGAAAAGAAATTGTCAGAACTTAACAGGTTGTCATGCAAGTTATGGAGATAAGGATGGTATCAGGAGTTCGCATGTCTTTAGTTCTGAGGGGTTCGACCCAGTGTGTATCCAGTGTGTTTGAAATAGGATCCGACACTTGGATGAGTTAGAGTATGCGTTGGGGGAGACGGTGGAGGAGAAGGTGTTGGATTTGGAAGAGCTAGTTCGGGTGGAGGTGCTGGTAGGTTTGCCGCCCGGGACAATGGCTTGGCGGCAAGCTGACTATATGACAGGCGCCCCGGGGGAAGAATAGGGGGGTCGGGGAGGGCAGGCAGGGACTGGTGCGGCGGTGGGGGTGGAGACAATACCTTGTTCCTGGCTTCCCTCCATGTCTGCTTTGTTCTGCCTCTGCTGAAAGACCCGACAGTTCTTAAGACCCCCCCCACCCCCCCCAGTCCATGCTATTTAAAGCCCAGCAGACTTTGGGGGTCATATCATAAGTTGGAGACAACATAATGTACGCCTTTAAAATCAACGTGAAAAATACACAGAAACGTAAGCTTATTTATTCCACTGAAAAGACTGATCTAAAAATGTCATCCACACCTTTCATGTGTGAGTCAGAAAAACACATTTCATCACTAAAGGAAAGACGGTGGACACATTAAACCACATTAGCTGGAACATTTCAGCATGAGATCTTTGAGAAGTCTGTGATAAAACGCTAATATACAAATGTGCGCGCGCACACACACACCATCCAGGTGCATATGAAGCATAGGAGAGAGAGAGAGAGAGAGAGAGAGAGATTACTGGAAAGAATCTTAAACTGAGAATAAAAGGGTTGAGAGCCTGTATCCACGAGTTATTATCGTCAATAGGCAAACTTGGTGAATTGCTCAAGGGACGAAAACTGTTCGCAAACGATCATGACAGTACTGAGATGAAGCTTACTTAAAAGAGCGTGGGTGGACAGAATGAGTAAGATTGTCTATGTTCCACTGCACCTGTTAAAGCCTACGTCACACCAAGCGACGGCATGCTTCAATTGTCTATGGCCCACTACACACCGTAAAGCCTACGTCACACTAAGCGACGGCATACGTTGACTGTCTATAGCCCACTTCACATCTTAAAGCCTGTGTCACATTAAGCTACGGCATATGTTGATTGTCTATAGCCCATTTCACATCTTAAAGCCTACGTCACACTAAGCGAGGGCATGCGTTGATTGTCTATAGCCCATTTCACATCTTAAAGCCTACATCACACTAAGCGACGGCATGCGTTGATTGTCTATAGCCCATTTCACATCTTAAAGCCTACGTCACACTAAGCGACGGCATGCAGTTGTCTATAGTCCACTGCACACATTAAAGCCAAGGTCACACGTAGCGAGTCTTTCATTCAACTGCACTCGCTTCTTCACAGTTGACAATTGTGGCCACGTAGAAAAGAGAGTGCAAGAGCGAATACCGAAGTTTGAGGAAGTGAACTTGCACAACTTCTCAGGCAAGACAGTCGCTCAGCGAATCTGATTGGCCATTCAGACCAAAAGTCAACATCGTGCTCTCCACAGTCAAGCATCTCCTTGGATGTGATTTCTTTTTCTTTTTTTCGTTTTTTGGGGGTGGGGGTGGGGGTGGGTGGGGGTTGGGGTGGGGGGGTGGGGGGTTGGGGGCTTTAGAGGGGGTGGGGGTTGTTTGCAGGCTTGTTTCTTTTCTTCACAGAGATCGACAGTTCGTTTTCTCTTTTCGACTCTGTGTCAAAGAATTTCACGTACAATTCCTTATTCTTCCCTCAAACAACGAGGTCAGAATGTTTCAGCATAAACTGGAGAAACAAGGCAGGGCGAACCACCATGAGGAAGCAGTCCTCCATTGGAGTCACGTGACCAGCCAACTAGCACACTGCTTTGTTGCCAACTCGGTTGGTGTGGCCTGAAATTAGCGAAGCGCAGGAAAGAACGTTCAAGAACAAAATCGTTTTCTCACGCATGACCGACAGACTCGCCCAGTGGGACAGGGGCTTTAGGTGCATCAGCTGCACGCGCCGGGACGTGAACGTGGGCGTCTGCCATGATTACAGCCCGGACAGTAGTTTTTCCGAGCTGCAGTTGCTTTGGGGTCTTTAAACTGTGGAGAATCTTGACCCTGTCATATAACTCCGAGAAGGAAAGCAGTCGACGCTAACGCTTCAAATTAATCAAACCGAAAAAATGGTTTCTCACATGAATATATCACTCTGAAAACACAGTGGCCAGGTACATTCTAGAAGCTGATATTCACGGCATTCCGTTAATAAAATGATTATTTGGCCGATTGTTTTAGGGATGATTTTTTGCGCAAATAGCTATTAATGGAAACGTAACCAATTACTATTTAGGTAATGAATCCATACGTAAATCATTCTTCGTATATGCATATAATCGTTATTCAGCGACTCAACAGAAACAAGTCATTATTTGTGTAAATAATGCTTGATTTACAGAAATCATCATCATGAACTGAAACAAGGCGTTATTTATAGATGTAACCATTTTATGCATAAAGAATGACGCGTATCCATAAAAAAATTAATGTTTATATTTGTTTAAGTAATGACTAGGCTATTTGTGTACATAAACTATTCGGGTGTATAATGCGCATTTTAGTCAATGAAACATTGTTTTACATGAATAGTTCATTATAATATAAGCATTTTATTATTCCCGTGAATTTTGATTAAATGTGTAAATCAGGCATTATTTACACATAGCATGCTCATTTACTAAAGTAGGTGATTATTCACAGAACGAGTCAAGCGAACGATCGTAAACTCTCTCTCTCTCTCTCTCTCTCTCTCTTCAGTCTCTTTCACACACACTGGCACACGCCCGAGCTCACACCCAAGAACGAGTGCCTGCTCGCGAGCACGCACAGACAGAGAGAGAGAGAGAGAGAGAGAGAGAGAGAGAGAGAGAGAGGGGGGGTGGGGGGTGGGGGAGGGGAAGGGAGGGAGGGATTCAGAGAGTCACTCATTGTGTCATTCTCACCGGACGAAAAGCTGAATCGAAGCTTGCATTTGAGCAAGAGTGGTAACTATGGTGCTTGGTTAGACCACTTGAGCACATCAGCTAACAGTAGCGACAGTGTACCAACTATCTGTGATTCAGGTTTACATTGCTTAACACATAAAGAATCCTGCTGGTTGTGTCATCCGAAGGAACGACAGAAAAAAAAAACCTCTCTCTCTCTCTCTCTCTCTCTCTCTCTCTCTCTCTCTCTCTCTCTCTGTGTGTGTGTGTGTGTGTGTGTGTGTGTGTGTGTGTGTGTCAATGTTCTATGTTGAAGAGTCTCTGTATGCGTCTGTGTTTGAAAGGAGAGATTTTGCGACAGTCCACAAACCTCGTTCTACAATCAATGACATCTTTCTTTGATTAATCATTACATGTGTCAGTAATGTATTATTTACAGAAATAGCCATTACATATGTAAACGTTGGTTTGTTTACGTACATAATACAATATTTGTATAAACAGTTCAGTATTTACAGAAATAACCATTTTAAACCCAAAGATGTCTTTCAATTACACACACAAATGGCTGTTCTGCACAATTCTTAGCCGCTGACAATGCTTGGGTTATTGAACAGCAGAGCGGACCACTCAGACTGTTCCATATCTTTTGTTCTCCCTTGCATCCTTGAATGGATCCTCAAGCATAGGCTTAAAGATTGTCCCCTACATTTTATACTGATTGCATAATGTTTTAAGTTTTTCAGCAACTTTTTTCTCTCCACACTTTCGTTTTGTTTCAGTTACTGCCCTTCGCTGGCTGCTTTGAGAGTGCTGTTGGATTCTTTTTTGAACTCTTGGTGGTGAGAGCACCACAGAATTATGGGTTGTGGTGTGTCTCTATTTGACGCCAAGAGCACAAACACAACCGTGTGTCTCAGTGAGGAGTCCGATCCAGCGGACAAAAGGCCTGACAGTAGTCAATGTAAGCAGACTGGCCTTTGAGATGGATTATGATGATTTCTTCATGCAACTAGTTTAGGATCGTCATGTAAATTTATGGAAAACAGAATTACAGTAATCACTATCGGCACACTAATCATTTTATCTTTAAATTAACTCCAGCAACTGATAAAACAAAAGATGAATTGGGAATAACAATCTGTCACTGCAACCCGCAAACTAATAAATATCCACTCACTAACGGAAAACGACGTTCGTCCCCTCAGCCAATCGCTTCCAATAGTCAACAGCCCTAAGATAAACATTTCCGCATTGAGTTGGAGTGGCAGTTCATCACAACTCATGCGATAATTAACAGCAAGCATGTTTACACACATTTGCTGCAGGGGAGGCAATAGTGGACGGGTGAACAATTTCTCATTCAGGGTGATCTGAGTTTCTTCAAAATTATATTCGTATTCTAATTGAGTGGACACTAACCTATCGCTTTCCTCTGTGGGCAGCTCTCTTCCTAGCCTTTCTATCAAGGGGGCAATCCTTAAAAATTCCACATATCGTTCCCAAGGGGTTTGGTTTGAGGCTGCCACAATCTGACTCTTATCCCATATATCCAGGAGAACAAGAATAAGAACAATATTTTGAAATCTTTAGGCCACTGGCCCTTAGAAAGACCAGTCATACATGAACACCGCATATACAGAAAGTACTGGCACGTGGAAGCATACCGTGGTACCACAGGACGTTATAAACGGGCTTGATGTCCTTAGGTATTTTAACATTATGCGTTCTCGTCATTATATTTTTGTTTTGCAAATATCATAAAACGAATATAAAGAGAGTTTTCTAATTGTTTCTACTGATCCGTTCTTTAAAACATGGGTGTACTGGCTACTTCTCCACCTAAATATTTGCTTCTAGTGTCAGAATGTCAGGGGCAAACATAAATAAAATGACGCTCGTTTTCGACAACATTGCATACAGGGCACCATTTGTTCACATTTTCACTGAACGTTTTTCTAAATAATGATCCATTAATGGGAAGAACATCAACATGCAATTTCACCGGTCTCGAAAACATCTAGTCTACAAAATCAAAATGATTTTCAGGTTCAAATGATGGAAGAAGGCGTTCTCATTCAGCGCCTTCTTCCTTGCGGTGAACTCTGAAACGATCTGAAGCGATCAAAGCTAAGTGAATTTTCGTTGTTTTATTCGTTTATGTCTCACCTGAAGAAGACCTAAGAGGTCGAAACGCGTTGTGTTTTGTCTTGTGACTCTTTGTCCACGTTCTCTGGGCGGTTCGCTAACATTTATTTAAGATTTGTTTAGATTTCCGCCCGCAGTCGTCTCACTTTCAACACGGTCACCTTCATTTACAGTTATACAAACAGGTAAATGCGGCGAGTCAATCACAGACAAAACACATAGGGAGCTAAAACAATCTACACGACATAAGCCACTTGACATAATAAGAGAGAGAGAGAGAGAGAGAGAGAGAGAGAGAGAGAGAGAGAGAGAGAGAGAGAGGTGGGGGTCAAGAGTTCGCATACATGCATTCATTCATACGCACATAACAGACTCACGTTGTTGCGTCATTAGTCACAGTCTATCCTCTCCCAGCCCCCTCCTCCTCCCCTGTCCATTCACTCTGTTTCTGTCACAGTCTGTGTGTCTGCCAGTCTGTCCCTGTCTCAGTGTGTCTGCCAGTCTGTCCCTGTGTCTGTGTGTCTGCCAGTCTGTCCCTGTGTCTGTGTGTCTGCCAGTCTGTCCTGCTCGTGTGCTGCCAGTCTGTCCTGTCTGTTTGCCAGTCTGTCCCTGTCTCTCTAAACAATAGCGTATTACTGCATTGTCCTCGTCAACTGCAGCTCAGGAAATATGGGTGCCAACTCTGGGATCAGTGGCTACTTCCTGGACTGACAGTCAGTGAGGAGTTACACAACATGATGAGATAACGATG
>CM031627.1:3958908-3998908 GCA_018398815.1 Conus ventricosus
CGAAGGTAACAACAATTAACCTTTTCATGGCAATGTGTCAAGGGACGAAGGTAAACACCAGTTAATCTTTTCATGGCAATGTGTCAAGGGACGAAGGTAAACAACAATGAACCTTTTCATGGCAATGTGTCAATGTACGAAGGTAAACAACAGTTAACCTTTCGTGGCAAGGTGTCAAGGACGAAGGTAAACAACAATGAACCTTTTCATGGCAATGTGTCAAGGTACGAAGGTAAACAACAGTTAACCTTTTCGTGGCAAGGTGTCAAGGGACGAAGGTAAACAACAATGAACCTTTTCATGGCAATGTGTCAAGGTACGAAGGTAAACACCAATGAATCTTTTCATGGCAATGTGTCAAGGTACGAAGGTAAACAACAATGAATCTTTTCATGGCAATGTGTCAAGGGACGAAGGTAAACAACAATGAATCTTTTCATGGAAATGTGTCAACTAGTAATATAGAACACACTGCGCTCCATGCATGAAACATGAAAGCAGTATTACGTCATGTTACACCACTATGAAAACTATTACGTCATATTACTCCATCATGAAAGCACTATTACGTCATACTGCCTCCCACAATAAGTGAACTTTACTCCATCATGAAAGCACTATTACGTCATACTGCCTCCCACAATAATTGAATATTACTCCATCATGGAAGCACTATTACGTCATGCTGCCTCCCACAATAACTGAACATTACTCCATCATGAAAGCACTATTACGTCATACTACCTCCCACAATAACTGAACTTTACTCCATCATGAAAGCACTATTACGTCATACTGCCTCCCACAATAACTGAACTTTACTCCATCATGAAAGCAGTGTAGCATTATGCTGCCTTCCACAATTATTGAATATTGCTCCATCATGGAAACAGTGTAACATCATGCTGCATTCTACAATAACTGGACATAAATCCAACATGAAAGCACTATTACATTATATTGCCTTCCACAATAATTGAACATCACTCCAACATGAAAGCACTATTACATTATATTGCCTTCCACAATAATGGAACATTACTCCAGTATGAAAGCACTGTCACATTATATTGCCTTCCACAATAATTGAACATTACTCCAGTATGAAAGCACTGTCACATTATATTGCCTTCCACAATAATTGAACATTACTCCAGTATGAAAGCACTGTCACATTATATTGCCTTCCACAATAATGGAACATTACTCCAGTATGAAAGCACTGTCACGTTATATTGCCTTCCACAATAATTGAACATTACTCCAACATGAAAGCACTATTACATTATATTGCCTTCCACAATAATTGAACATTACTCTAACATGAAAGCACTATTACATTATATTGCCTTCCACAATAATTGAACATTACTCTAACATGAAAGCACTATTACATTATATTGCCTTCCACAATAATTGAACATTACTCTAACATGAAAGCACTATTACATTATATTGCCTTCCACAATAATTGAACATTACTCTAACATGAAAGCACTATTACATTATATTGCCTTCCACAATAATTGAACATTACTCCAGTATGAAAGCACTGTCACATTATATTGCCTTCCACAATAATGGAACATTACTCCAGTATGAAAGCACTGTCACATTATATGAGGGCCACCCCATAAGTTCTCGGATGCGCTGAAACCACTGACGTCATAATTTCAAGTTTTATATCATCATCACAAGCGATGTCATAATAGCTATGACATAAAAAATGATAAAAATCGTCAGAGCCAAATTTGTTCCAGACAGCAAAATGGATGGCAAGTCGGACGATTTTCAAAGTGTTGCAGAGAGCCTATCTTGGACAGATTTTCATGCCATGATTTATTATGATTATCTTCAAAGGAAGTCTTTCAAGGAAAGTTTTATAAGTTTGACAAACTGTTTTAGCAACAAGGCTCCATCATTATCCACAGTCCATAGGTGGTTCATAGAATTTCAGTTTGGTATAATGTCGTTGGAAGATCGTGACCGTTGTGGACGTCCAGTTTCAGTTACTACCGATGGGAACGTGAGCACAGTGAAGGCCATAATTACAGAAAATCCTCGAATCACGGAGGATGAACTCAAGGATACTCTAAACCTTTCATCAGGAAGCTTAGACCGCATTCTTCGGCACAATATCTCTGTACGGAAGCGTTGCGCCCGTTGGGTGCCCCACCAGCTGACTGGGGAGCAGACGAGGGCTAGGGTTGAATGGTGCCAGTTTATGCTGCAAATATTTGACGGAGGAAGATTAGATAAGGTCTCCAATATCGTCACAGGTGACGAAACCTATGTTTACCAGTATGACCCCGAAACAAAGCAGCAGTCGTCAGTTTGGCTGTTTCCAAGGAAACCCCACCTGTGAAATTTAAGAGATCAAGAAGCTGCACAAAGCAAATGATTGCAGTTTTCTTCGCAAGATCAGGCCATGTGACTACTGTGCCGCTTCTGGAAAGAACGACAGTGAACGCTGAATGGTACATCAACACCTACCTGCCAAAAATGTTCGAGGCTTGGAGTGCACGGCGACCACGGACCGGTATCCGCCACCTACTCCTCCACCACGACAACGCCAGCGCCCACACGGCAGCTGCAACTTTAGACTTCTTGCAAGAGGACAGCGTGCAGCTTGGCCCTCATCCTCCGTATTCTCCTGACCTAGCCCCTTGTGACTTCTTTTTGTTCCCTCATTTGAAAAAAACAACTGAAAGGAAAGCCGTTTGAGAGCCCTGAAGATGCCCGAGCGTTTGCCGATGGCATGATTTCTGGTATACCTAAGTCGGAGTGGGCTGGGGTGATGGATTCGTGGTTTAGAAGGATGGAAAAGCGCATACACGCTGATGGAGGATACTTTGAAAAGATGGGCTAGGTAAGAAATGCCAGTGTACTTCCATCTTTTCCCATCCGAAAACTTATGGGGTGGCCCTCGTATTGCCTTCCACAATAATTGAAAATTACTCCAACATGAAAGCACTATTACATTATATTGCCTTCCACAATAATTGAACATTACTCCAGCATGAAAGCACTGTCACATTATATTGCCTTCCACAATAATTGAACATTACTCCAATATGAAAGCACTGTCACATTATATTGCCTTCCACAATAATGGAACATTACTCCAACATGAAAGCACTGTCACATTATATTGCCTTCCACAATAATGGAACATTACTCCAACATGAAAGCACTGTCACATTGTATTGCCTTCCACAATAATTGAACATTACTCCAGTATGAAAGCACTGTCACATTATATTGCCTTCCACAATAATTGAACATTACTCCAGTATGAAAGCACTGTCACATTATATTGCCTTCCACAATAATTGAGCACAACTCCACAATAAAGTATTCTTATATTATACTGTCTTCAACAAAACTGACATAATTCCACCGTGAGAACACTCCTACATTATTGTGCCTTCCACAATAATTGAATGTAACTCCACTTCAAACGTTTTTACATTACGCTGCCTTACACAAAAATCATCATTATTACCACCATCATCACCATTATCATCATCATTATCGTCGTCATCTCATCATCATCATCATCATCATCATCATCATCATCATCATCATCATCATCATCATCATCATCATCATCATCACCATCAATTATCATCATCATCGTTGTCGTCGTCGTCATCTACATCATCATCTGCATCATCATCGTCATCATCATCATCATCATCATCATCATCATCATCATCATCATCATCATCATCATCATCGTCGTCGTCGTCGTCGTCATATGGATCATCATCGTCGTCGTCGTCGTCGTCACCATCTTCATCATCATTATCATCATCATCGTTATCATCATCATCATCATCACCATAAATCATCATCATCACCGTGACAAAAAAGACCCAGTTCCAGCGATGATGAAGTCCAAGGAGACAGTAAGCAATTTACAGCTCACGTTTGTAACAGAAGTTAGGTCAGTGCAGATCTTTGCCACCATGAACACTCTCCAAACTGCAGTCGTTAGCCATTACTGATTAGAGTTGAACCGTCGCACTACCACCAACGATACTTGCAATCATGCTGGCCATGAAGATAGCCAGTGGCCACTTTCCCTGCTCATGGGCACTCTTGCAGCTTTGCAGTCAACCAATTCCCAGTTCTCCTCTCCCCCTTCTTTCCTGGGCTCCCCTCTGCTTCATCGCTGAATGTTTGGTGGGAGTCATGCCTATAACAGCCTTTCTATGGTCAGCTCATGGCTGCTGAATGTTTGGTGGGAGTCATGGCTATAACAGCCTTTCTATGGTCAGCTGATGGCAGCTGAATGTTTGGTGGGAGTCATGGCTATAACAGCCTTTCTATGGTCAGCTGATGGCAGCTGAATGTTTGGTAGGAGTCATGGCTATAACAGCCTTTCTATGGTCAGCTGATGGCAGCTGAATGTTTGGTGGGAGTCATGGCTACAACAGCCTTTCTATGGTCAGCTGCTGCCTGCTGAATGTTTGGTAGGAGTCATGCCTATAACAGCCTTTCCTCACCCTTCTCCCCACCCCCTCAACCCTCCAGTTTTCAGGTCTTGCTGTTGACTGACTGTGGTGGTGTCTACCATCTCTCTCTCCCCCAACCCCTCCTCAATTATTTCACGTCATTCACAGAGACAGATAGAAAAAGACAAAGGAGAAGGATGGTGGTGAATAGAATAGGGTGGGGGTGTGGACTAAGCGAAGGATTACACGCCAGCCATAAATCACAGATAGTGACTGTGTTGTCAGCCAGTGTGTCTGTGATTGTACTGTCAGCCAGTGTGTCTGTGATTGTACTGACAGCCAGTGTGTCTGTGATTGTACTGTCAGCCAGTGTATATGTGACTGTGTTGTCAGCCAGTGTGTCTGTGATTGTACTGTCAGCCAGTGTGTCTGTGATTGTACTGTCAGCCAGTGTATATGTGACTGTGTTGTCAGCCAGTGTGTCTGTGATTGTACTGTCAGCCAGTGTGTCCTGTGATTGTACTGTCAGCCAGTGTATCTGGTTTTGTGCTGTCAGCCAGAATATCTGTGATTATACTGTCAGCCAGTGTGTCTGTGATTGTACTGTCAGCCAGTGTGTCTGTGATTGTATTGTCAGTATCTGTGATTATATTGTCAGCCAGTGTATCTGTGATTGTACTTTCAGCCAGTGTATCTGTGATTGTGTTGTCAGTATCTGTGATTACATTGTCAGCCAGTGTATCTGTGATTGTACTGTCAGCCAGTGTATCTGTGATTGTATTGTCAGTATCTGTGATTACATTGTCAGCCAGTGTATCTGTGATTGTACTGTCAGTCAGTGTATATGTGATTGTACTGTCAGCCAGTGTGTCTGTGATTGTACTGTCAGCCAGTGTGTCTGTGATTGTGTTGTCAGCCAGTGTGTCTGTGATTGTACTGTCAGCCAGTGTGTCTGTGATTGTGTTGTCAGCCAGTGTATCTGTGATTGTATTGTTAGTATCTGTGATTGTACTGTCAGCCAGTGTGTTTGTGATTGTATTGTCAGCCAGTGTATCTGTAATTGTATTGTCAGCCAGTGTGTCTGTGATTGTATTGTCAGCCAGTGTGTCTGTGATTGTATTGTCAGCCAGTGTATCTGTGATTGTATTGTCAGCCAGTGTGTCTGTGATTGTATTGTCAGCCAGTGTATCTGTGATTGTACTGTCAGTCAGTGTGTCTGTGATTGTGTTGTCAGCCAGTGTGTCTGTGATTGTATTGTCAGCCAGTGTGTCTGTGATTGTATTGTCAGCCAGTGTGTCTGTGATTGTATTGTCAGCCTGTGTATCTGTGATTGTATTGTCAGCCAGTTTGTCTGTGATTGTATTGTCAGCCAGTGTATCTGTGATTGCATTGTCAGCCAGTGTATCTGTGATTGCATTGTCAGCCAGTGTATATGTGATTGTATTGTCAGCCAGTGTATTTGTGATTGTATTGTCAGCCAGTGTGTCTGTGATTGTATTGTCAGCCAGTGTGTCTGTGATTGTGTTGTCAGTATCTGTGATTGTATTGTCAGCCGTGTGTCTGTGATTGTGTTGTCAGTATCTGTGATTGTATTGTCAGCCAGTGTGTCTGTGATTGTATTGTCAGCCAGTGTATCTGTAATTGTACTGTCAGCCAGTGTGTCTGTGATTGTATTGTCAGCCAGTGTATCTGTGATTGTATTGTCAGCCAGTGTATATGTGATTGTACTGTCAGTCAGTGTGTCTGTGATTGTGTTGTCAGCCAGTGTGTCTGTGATTGTATTGTCAGCCAGTGTGTCTGTGATTGTATTGTCAGCCAGTGTATCTGTGATTGTATTGTCAGCCAGTGTGTCTGTGATTGTATTGTCAGCCAGTGTATCTGTGATTGTATTGTCAGCCAGTGTGTCTGTGATTGTACTGTCAGCCAGTGTATCTGTGATTGCATTGTCAGCCAGTGTGTCTGTAATTGTACTGTCAGCCAGTGTATCTGTGATTGTATTGTCAGCCAGTGTGTCTGTGATTGTACTGTCAGCCAGTGTGTCTGTGATTGTATTGTCAGCCAGTGTGTCTGTGATTGCACTGTCAGCCAGTGTGTCTGTGATTACATTGTCAGCCAGTGTGTCTGTGATTATACTGTCAACCAGTGTATCTGTGATTGTACTGTCAGCCAGTGTATCTGTGACTGTACTGTCAGCCAGTGTATCTGGTTTTGTGCTGTCAGCCAGTGTATCTGTGATTATACTGTCAGCCAGTGTATCTGTGATTACATTGTCAGCCAGTGTATCTGTGATTGTATTGTCAGCCAGTGTATATGTGATTGTACTGTCAGTCAGTGTATCTGTGATTGTATTGTCAGTCAGTGTATATGTGATTGTACTGTCAGTCAGTGTATCTGTGATTGTATTGTCAGCCAGTGTGTCTGTGATTGCATTGTCAGCCAGTGTGTCTGTGATTGCATTGTCAGCCAGTGTGTCTGTGATTGTATTGTCAGCCAGTGTATCTGTGATTGTACTGTCAGCC
The DNA here is from genome assembly GCA_018398815.1 of Conus ventricosus. Lineage (NCBI taxonomy): Eukaryota > Metazoa > Mollusca > Gastropoda > Neogastropoda > Conidae > Conus > Conus ventricosus. Next base: position 3,965,888 of record CM031627.1, read on the forward strand.
AGTGTATCTGTAATGTACTGTCAGCCAGTGTGTCTGTGATTGTATTGTCAGCCTGTGTATCTGTGATTGTATTGTCAGCCAGTGTGTCTGTGATTGTATTGTCAGCCAGTGTATCTGTGATTGCATTGTCAGCCAGTGTATCTGCGATTGCATTGTCAGCCAGTGTATATGTGATTGTATTGTCAGTCAGTGTATCTGTGATTGTGTTGTCAGTCAGTGTGTCTGTGATTGTGTTGTCAGCCAGAATATCTGTGATTATACTGTCAGCCAGTGTGTCTGTGATTGTATTGTCAGCCAGTGTATCTGTGATTGTACTGTCAGCCAGTGTATCTGTGATTGTACTGTCAGCCAGTGTATCTGTGATTGTATTGTCAGCAGTGTATCTGTAATTGTACTGTCAGCCAGTGTGTCTGTGATTGTACTGTCAGCCAGTGTATCTGTGATTGTACTGTCAGCCAGTGTATCTGGTTTTGTGCTGACAGCCAGACTATCTGTGATTATACCGGTACTGTCAGCCAGTGTGTCTGTGATTGTGTTGTCAGTATCTGTGATTACATTGTCAGCCAGTGTGTCTGTGATTGTACTGTCAGCCATGTATCTGTGATTGCATTGTCAGCCAGTGTGTCTGTGATTACATTGTCAGCCAGTGTGTCTGTGATTGCATTGTCAGCCAGTGTGTCTGTGATTACTTGTCAGCCAGTGTATCTGTGATTGTACTGTCAGCCTGTGTATTTGTGATTGTATTGTCACCAGTGTATCTGTGATTGTATTGTCAGCCAGTGTATCTGTGATTCTATTGTCAGTCAGTGTATATGTGATTGCATTGTCAGCCAGTGTATATGTGATTGTATTGTCAGTCAGTGTATCTGTGATTGTGTTGTCAGTCAGTGTGTCTGTGATTGTATTGTCAGCCAGTGTATCTGCGATTGCATTGTCAGCCAGTATCTTCATGATTGTGATGGCCGTAGTGTATTCGTGATCATATTGTTAGCCAGTGTATCAGCGAAATCAGCGAGCCATCTTTCTAACTGGCTTGATGAACTTCGTTCAGAAAGTACACGCTGGGGCCGGAAGCACAGAGAGTCGTGAAGCGGTATGCTGTCTCCACTTTTCAAACAAACGTCAACGTATTATTCGCTCATCGTCATCATCGGTTTTCTTCTACTCCTCTTCTCTTCTCCTTCTTCTCCTTGCTGTTCTCCTTCTTCTTCTTCTTCTTCTTCTTCTTCTCTTCTTCTTCTTCTTCTTCTTCTTCTTTCTGTTCATTCTTCTTTGTCTTCTTGATTAACTCTCAAACATAATTCTTACCTTCAGTTTCTAGACATCTAGTCAACTATGCGCAACTTCATTGCCTTTCACATCCCAATTCACCAAGGTGGGGATCACGAGAGCACTGAGACTCGAAAATCTTTAATAAATGTTAGCGAACCGCCCAGAGAAACGTGGACAAACGAGTCACAAGACAAAACACAACGCGTTTCGACCTCTTAGGTCTTCTTCAGGTGAGATACAAACGAATAAAATAACGACAATTCACTTAGCTTTGATCGCTTCAGATCGCTTCAGAGTTCAGCGCCTTTAGAGTTAGATTTCTGCCTGCAGTCGTCTCCCTTTGCATCTCGAAAATCTTTGTAAAAACGCCCAAAGGGGAGTACTGAAGTTGCAGTGCTGGTAGCGAGGAGATGTAAGAAATTCAAGCAAGTATCATGGGGGAAGCAAGTTAAAAGTACACCATTATGCCCAGTCAAACTAAAAAAATCTTTGAGTATATCTCAGCTCGAACTGCTTAATGGAGGACATCCGTTGCAGAGCAGACACAACTATGGTATTTCAATCCTATCAAAAGTGTGTGATGTGAAAACATACGAAAACTGTGGTCTTTCAATTTTGAAAGATAAAGATAAATGGATGAAGATAAGTGATTGCTAGTTCATTTTCGTTGTCCTAAGCGTTTTGTATCTTGCCTGAAGAAGACCCAAGAGGTCGAAACGCGTCGTCTTTTGTCTTGTAATTCGTTTGTCTACTTCTTCTTTTTCGTTTTTGGCGGTGTGCTATTAATAACATTTAAAATGTGTTTAGATTTCCGCCTGCAGTCGCCTCCCTTTGCCACTAGATCTGTCAATTCTATGAAATGTGTGTGGCGTTAAAAAGGCATCACCAGCACAGGCACCCTCTAGTCCTCACAGACATTAATGTCCCCGTTTCTGATCCCTGCTCCTGAAACCCAGAACGCATCTTGCTCCAATTCATGCTGCACAACAAAAGAGTTTTAATTTTTCTCCTACTGCGAGGAATTTATGCGCAGCTATTACCAAGCTATGGTCTATAATAAAGTAAAAAAACAGAGTACGCAGCAAACGTTCGCAATTTTATTACTATCTTTCATCATAGAGTTTGTTACAATGCAATCGAATCAGCGTGTGACTCCATCCATTTCAAGAATCTAGATTCCTTGATTTTCCTCCGCTTTTCTGCCAAGGTGTTGAACGTGTACATAAAGGGATTAATAGCAGAGTTTAATGGTAGAACTAACGTTGCTAGGGCAACATTCACTTCTCCAGAAACAGGAACACCAGCTAATGCCAACATTCCGCACAAGCCAATAGGAAACCAGCACAGAAAATCTGTTAGTGCAATGGTGATCAACCGACGAGCTATAGTCATGTCCTGTGACGTTTGTGTAGTGTTCACCTTCAAAGCATTTTTCTGTACAGACCAGTAGATAAATGCCTGACCAAAAGAGATGAACAAAAACAGAACAAAATTGAGAACAATCAACACGCTGAAAGAATACAATTTTCCTTTGAACTCTTGTCTCGTCACTGGTAGAGGAATACAGATTCCTGTCTGACTGTAAAACTCCCAGTGTGACGTCACAGGGAGTAAAGGCAACAGGGCCAGACACCAACCAGCCATCCAGATCAACAGACAAGCCATCTTGGCTGAGGTTGGTTTGAACCTCAAGGTCATAAATGGAAAACAAAGGGACAATAAAACGATCCAAAGTGATCAGGCAGATGATTAAAGCTGACACCTCACTGGACAGTAAAGACAGGCAGCCAGCCCCCTTACAGATCAGACTGCTCTTCCACGCATCATCATGGTGAAGATATCTGCCACGAAACTGTTCATCGGCCACTCCTATAACAGTCATGTAAACACCCATCAAGAGGTCAGCCATGTTGAGGTTGGTGACGAACACACTGAAGCCAGCTGAAGACGCCATGCTCCTTACCAACAAACGTGCAGAGAAACAGACCAAGTTACCAGACAGTGCCAGAAAAGCCATCAGCCACAGAAATCCTTGATAAGTCCATGACTGCAATAAATCTTCACACGATGAAAGTTCACTTTTAGGGGCATAACAACGTGAAGAATCAAAGTCATATGGGAGTATGTCCACGCAGCATAGTTTGTAGTTCTGTGTGGAGACGAAACGCAAAAAGACGAGATGTGAGAAGATGTCAGGTGGAAAGACATTCACAGGGCTGCCGTCCATGTACAGTTCCTTCAGCAGAGGTGAGGACTGAAAAGGGATTCCTCTGATAGTGTGGATGTCAGTGAAGGAAAGATTCAGTTTCTGCAAGCTAGGAAATTGCTCCAGAACTTTGAAACTGAACGCGGTCAGTTTTGTGTGCGACAGATCGATCATTTTTAGCACACTCTTTTGGATCATAACAGAGCTGCATGAGACAATGAGGTCAGAGGATTCTTCGACAAGATCAGTGACTGTATATTATTTAAATGAAGGAAAGAAGTTACGTTGACATGCTGCAGCTTGTTGCTACTGAGGTCAAGTATCCTCAAATTCGATAACCGTATTTCAGGCAAGTTTACCAGATTACATTTCACAAGAATCAGATGAATAAGGTAGAGATTGTTACTCACGTCTGTCAGTGTCATGTTCTGTGGCATCCAAAGATCTGATGTGAGGGAAGAGTTCTGCACGGAAACTCTGAAGACATAAAAAATCGTGGACTTGACAGAGGCAGCCTACAGGACAAGTCACATCACACCACAGTTCATCGTCATACTGTGGACAGTGAGGCCAGCCATCACACATGTGGTCACTGTGTACACATATCTTTGAAAAGCCTGCATTGATAAAACCCTGGACACGTCATCTCCACACACCCCTGTTCGTCCTGGTGATCTATACAGTCATACATCCCATTGCACCGTGTGTAAACGGCAGACAGTCATTGTATTCACCATGACAACGATAGTGACTGTCAGGACACGACTCGCTGAATTCAACTGTGTTACGATGAAACGCCTAATGCCATCAAAATTTATTAGAGCAGGAGATGGAAAACGTTTGCCAATATTAAAATCTTGAATTTTGAAAACGTTACAGTGTTCCTCATCAGATTTGTCATAGCAGTGGGATATTTGGTCACACACTCTATCATAGGATAGCATCGTCCATCGGTGCATGTAAATGTTTTTCTACACAATGGCTGATAACAAAATATCTCATCACTGGACTGTGGGCAGTCAGGTACAAAATCACACACCAGACTATAAGGCATATTGCTGACACCATCATTGCATGTATATGAGGAAGAGAGCTATCGAAATTGCTGGAATCCCACACATGTGTGTGCGATTTCCGATAAGAATAACAGAGAAGAGACGTGTGTTCCCTGTGACACGTATTATGTCCCTTAGAACCACATAGAAGAAGGGTATATGTACATGGCCATCACGGCAAACTGACATCAGGTGTTGTCCTTTTGCCAAAGCAAAACGGGCACTGGCCAAGACGATCCCTTTTGAGATTTCCTCTCTTACGTTTGCTTGGATTTCACAGACTGGTGTAGTTGGCTGTACTGGCAAGTCCTTACCACCATACCTTCGAGGTGGAACTGAAGGCAAGTGATTTTACCGATATTCTCTGGAGTAACTGCGCGTTTGTCCCGATGGAAGGTATGATAATAAACTGTTTTCTTACTATGAACAATATGCCTATACATATTCGGCAATGACAAATCATTCACATACAAATCGGTTGAAAATTCATTCATAGTCCAAAATCGTTTTGATTTATTTGTTATCACACCATAAGGATCAAACAGACATGTTGGAAAATTCAAGGTACCCTCTGGCAAATTCGAACACGGATTACCCGCTTTGTCCTCCAGTAAGTTTCCAGAGAAATGTGTAGCAACGGCCACATAACGCCACCATTCCCTCGCATTCCACACTGCTGAATGGACAGTGTTCTGCTTCATCTCGTCCATCTTCACACTCTGTCTTCAGGTTGCAGTCCACGTGATGCTGAAAGCTGGAATAGTGTTCCACTGAGCAGTTTAAAAACCCACTGGACAGTTTTTGGTGCTTTAATTTCAGGAAAAAATGAAAAAAACAACTGAAAGCAAGCTGTCTTCTCTGCATTATACAGGGATCACCATGAGAGGACACAGTGAACTTTCCACCCTGTAACTTGAATATACGTGCAAAATTCCCATTTTTGCTTCGTGAATACCAACGGTAATGTGGGGTTTTCACGGAGACAGAGACAGCGGGTGCTAGCAACTTGAAGCTGCACACCATTGAATGCCTGTCTGGCACTGCCACAGTCATCTTGAAAGGATACCTACCAACATCACTTGCCATTTCACTGATGGTGACATACCCGGAAGTCCGTGAGGTCATGACGAGGATGAGGGTTTTATTGACTTTGAATTGATGTTGATTAAAGACACAGAGAATGATCTGTGTAAGAGAGGATCTGCTTCTACTTTACGGGTGAGGTGAGTCAGAGGTGAGTGCGGTGAGGTGAGGTCGAGTGAGTGGGGTGGAGTATCAGATAACCTGTCCAAACCCATAACTTCTCCATTACATGAGAATGAACTGTGTGATCATGTACCTCAATTCCTGGAACCCATGGCTGACCATCCATGATACCTTCCCCTTTTGAATCCAGTGGCTGGCCCTCCTCCGTCACCCCCCCCCCCCTCACCTTCATTGCCTCCGTCACACGATGGTGTACACATCCACTTTCACACGCAGACAATCATGCGCCCAGCACACAGCCACACATCTGGCTCTCTTTCAATAAAAACAAACAAATACCATTTAAAAATTCTTTCCCAGAAAAACAGGATTTTTTTTCCACTTTCATTTGTGTCTTACTCGTCTGTGTGCGGGATTTTAATCGCTCATTTTTTTCTTGCCGAATACTTATAGTCTACCTCACTAATTCTGTGAACAATTTTTATCATCAAAGCATTGTAAATTTCCTTCTTTGGTTTCTTGCCCAATACACACAGTCTACCCCAAAATATTTGATAAAGAATTCACTTCAAAACATTGTAAATTTTCTTTTTTTTCCTTCTGGTCACCAAGCTAACGACCTCCCACACATACAAATCACTATGGTACACAGACAGCATGTCTCACTGCCCCACACATACAAATCACTATGGGCACACAACAGCATGTCTCAATTGTCGAAACGTCTTTTTAAAAAGAGAAATCAGAACATCCCTGGCAGCGGACACCATAGCAAGGGTGGAGGAGAGTTCGTTGTGATATCAACACCAGGCGTCAATGGCCGAGAAGGGGTCGTCGTGGTATCAACACAGTGCGTCAATGGCCGAGAAGGGGTCGTCGTGGTATCAACACCAGCGTCAATGGCCGAGAAGGGGTCGTCGTAGTATCAACACCGGCGTCAATGGCCGAGAAGGGGTCGTCGTGGTATCAACACCAGGCGTCAATGGCCGAGAAGGGGTCGTCGTGGTATCAACACTGACGTCAGTGGCCGAGAAGGGGTCGTCGTGGTATCAACACCAGGCGTCAATGGCCGAGAAGGGGTCGTCGTGGTATCAGCACCGTGCGTCAATGGCCGAGAAGGGGTCGTCGTGGTATCAGCACCGTGCGTCAGTGGCCGAGAAGGGGTCGTCGTGGTATCAACACTGAGCGTCAATGGCTGAGGAGGGGCTGTCAACTACAGGGTGCTTGTCCTAGAAATACATTACATCTAGATTGGTAAAATAAATACATACTGACTTTATTGTCGATCACAAGATCTACATCTTACCTATCAAGTTTGTGAACAGGGTAGAATTTGGTAAAATTTCGATCACGAACAATGAATGATTTAGAATTTCTAAATCACGAACAAAAAAGTTGTTTAAAAGTTATCAAATATGTTTCACACACCCTGGAATCAATAATAACTGTCTGTCTGTCTGTCTGTCTGTCTGTCTCTGTCTCTCTCTCTCTCCTCTCTCTCTCTCTCTCTCTCTCTCTCTCTCTCTCTCTTTCTTCTTTCCTGTCCTGATTCCGTTCCTTCCTTTCCGCCTGCCACGCCCGGCTAAACTGTCAGGCGACCTTTTTTTTCCAAGAGAGAAATCAGTGGCTGCCAAATCAGGAACGAGCACCCTGTAAAGATGAACTTTAAATAAAAAAGAAACCTTCCTCTCTCTCTCTCTCTCTCTCTCTCTCCTCTCTGGGCACACGACACCCTCTTCCACGTTATTTTATAAAAAAATCAATAACAAACAAACAAAAAGAAAGCAAGGTATCACACACTTAGTCACAAACACATTACCAGCACCACCATCTCCTCCATTACTACATACATATACACACCACAACACCACATCACCACCGTATATCAATACTGTAAAGAAAACCACATATATACCCACAGATAAACAAACACAAGCACACATATACGTACAGACAAACAGACATACGCAGTCGCAAGTCTGTGCCATGTAAGCCTTTAAGATTTAAGACTTCAGACCTTCCCACACTCACAATTCACCAAGCCCATCCCCATTCAGAGTACAAAGCATTGAAGACCGACCATCAATATGATCACGTCGTTAGATGAAAGGTTAGCGCGGGCAACATTTCTTTAGGTGGCGGCGGGAGGGATTGTGGTAAAGGGACGGGACGGGACGGGGAGGAGCGTTAGAAAACGGAGGATGATGAGGTGTTCAAAAATGTTTTGGAAACTGATTCACGACGTGAAGTGGCTAGTCAATGGTGCGAATCGTTTAACACATTAATGCCCTTTTTTTCCCAAGTGCAGTGTAAGTGATTTTATTGGTAATCGACTACAATTAACATATCTTATATAAATGTTAGCGAACCGCCAAGAGAAACGTGGACAAACGAGTCACAAGACAAAACACGACGCGTTTCGACCTCTTAGATCTTCTTCAGGCAAGTCCCAAACAAATAGAACAATGAAAATGAACGAGTTTATCACTTAGCTTTGATCTCTGATGCCCAGATAATCTCCAATTTCTATTCTCTGTGTCATACATAAAAGAGTGTGGAACAGAAACGACATCCTTGCCTTTTTCTGCTTGTCCTTTTCATGCTGCTGACCCAGATTTTTTTTTTGTTTTTATGCAAATAGCAGCTCCCACAGCTAGAATGAAAATAGAATACCTCAACCAAAGCAACCCCAGTATGCACGTGATGATCCCTGATTAACTCAAAGCAGCTGAGCCTCAGTGACACAGGTACGCCAGATACAGATACTGAAGTATGTTGCACCCAAAAGAATGGACGGTGGGCATTCATGGGTTAACTTGCTAGGGAGGCGGAATGGGGGTCCAAGGCCATGCCCCCCTCCCCCTACCCCCACCTTCCCCAGGGAAACAAAATTCAAAGGAGCAAAACGGGCAAAATGGAGCCGTCTGGTACAACCCTCAGCCAAAATCTTATACCTGTGACCCAAATGCCGCTTAGGAAGAGACGAAAAGCTTGTTTTCGCTTTATCTCTTTATCTGCTGTCACACTGACACAGCTCTGAACCAGTCTGCAGTCACACTGACACACCACAGAATCAGCCTGCAGTCACACTGACACAACACAGAATCAGTCTGCAGTCACACTGACACAGCTCTGAACCAGTCTGCAGTCACACTGACACAGCTCTGAATCAGTCTGCAGTCACACTGACACACACGAATCAGTCTGCAGTCACACTGACACAACACAGAATCAGTCTGCAGTCACACTGACACAGCTCTGAATCAGTCTGCAGTCACACTGACACAACACAGAATCAGTCTGCAGTCACACTGACACAGCTCTGAATCAGTCTGCAGTCACACTGACACAGCTCTGAATCAGTCTGCAGTCACACGACCAACACAGAATCAGTCTGCAGTCACACGACACAGCTCTGAATCTGTCTGCAGTCACACTGACACAGCTCTGAATCAGTCTGCAGTCACACTGACACAGCTCTGAATCAGTCTGCAGTCACACTGACACAGCTCTGAATCAGTCTGCAGTCACACTGACACAACACAGAATCAGTCTGCAGTCACACTGACACAGCTCTGAATCAGTCTATCTACTGATCTAGATCTAGACTGGAAGCACTGCCACACCATCTAAAGCAGTCTCAATGCTCTTTGGTCAAAGTGTACATAGATATAGTGGAGTGAGAGGGGGGGGGGGGGGGGGGTGAGAGAGAGAGAGAGAGAGAGAGAGGAGAGAGAGAGAGAGAGAGGAGAGAAGAGGAGAAGAGAGACAGAGAGAGAGAGAGAGAGAGAGAGAGAGAGAGAGAAAGAGAGACACAGAGAGAGAGAGAGAGAGAGAGAGAGAGAGAGAGAGAGAGAGAGAGAGAGAGAGAGAGAGAGAGGTGGAAGTTTCAGCGCCAGCCATGGCCCCTTCTGAAGGGGTACAATACATCGACAACACACTTTTGAATAAACAATGAATAATTATACAATCATATAAGATCACATGACAGTTGAGCATTAATTTGTCCCAACTGTGTAATCCAAGACTATTTTAGCTCAGTAGTACAGTATCTCTTCTGAATGCTTTACACAAATGTATGGAAACATTCTTCAATATAATTCCATCTTGGTTCGCCATTAGCAATACAACATTAAACAGACATGGGCTTTTCAGATATTGGGAGAAATGGGTGTAGATAAAATCGTTTCGCTTGTCCTAGAAAGCAGGACAGCAAAGCAAAAAGTGTTAATTCTCTTTGTCATTCTTACACAATTGGGACATCATAGCATCTTCATCAACATTGGTGTACCGATGCTTCTGTACAAACATATCGGCTATTTCAAATCTCATTCTTGTCATATAGTTCTTCAAATATCTATCAATGTCAAACAGAAAATAAGCTTCACAATTCCTAGATGATTTAAATGTTATATAAAATGCGTACTTGTCACTGTTTTGAACGTCTCTCCCATTTTTGCCATTGGTTATCAGTCAACCTTTGACGAAGTTCTTTTGAAAAGATTTTGATTTTTTCCACACCTAGACTGATCCAGACAAATCCAAACCTATTTTTGGAAAAAAAAGTCGAATATCAGATACGTAACGTTTCTTACCTGGTGATTCTAGACTAGGCATAACTTATATGCCTTTTATGGCAGTCTTTTCTCATCCGTGCGCATAATTCTCAACCAGTGACTAAATAGCAACTAAGAGTTGATGTATATAGGATATCCACCTTTATCCCCATGCACAGGAACATTTGGCGTTTTAGTTTGCGCTCCCAAGAATCTTTTTAAAGCAAACAGATGAACTTTTTCTTTTTCAGCAACACCTTCATCCACACCCCATACACCTGCTCCATACTGAGCAATTGGTTGGACTTGCACATCAAAAAGGTTTAAGAAATACTCCCAAAGAGTAATCAGTAAGCATATACAATTTTCTCAAAATGTATAGTAACGTCTGTTGTATTATGCTCACAAAGTCCTAACAGGCAGGTGAAAACCTACATTTAAAATTTGTCTCTCCCTTGCTTCTAGGCATTTCCCTTTTCCGAAACAAAACAAAACAAAAACAAAAACAAACAAACAAACAACAACAACAACAACATCAACAACAACGATGCTACTCTTTTCCATATTTATCTGAAGTTGAAGCCTTGCATCTGTACTATGAAGGTTATTTAACTGGGTTTGGAGTCCGACGTCTCTGGTAACAAAGCAATATCTGTCAGCTAGTAAGAAGACAGCTAATTCCAGGATTTCCGGTGACAATGTGGCTCCATGATGTCCCTTTTCAATTATTTCTAAGGCCAGTTAATTCATGGAGAAAGAAAACAACATAGGATAACAAGAATCTCACTGTTTCACACCCTGTGTGCACAAAATACAGTCTGTGAGTTCATTGCCAGATCTTACTTTTGCTTTCACATTAGAACACAGTCATATTATTTATACACTGAAACACATTCCCTCTAACACCATTCTTTTGAAGAACTAGCCATAGAAGTTTCCTTAAAATGGAATCGAAAGCCTTCTCAAAATCAATAAAATCAACGTAAAATTTACGATTCAACGAAAACTGCCCATGTGTAATTGCTAATAATGCAATGTAAACATGTGGTCCACTATAGAATATCTTTTTCTTAAAACCAACCTGATATTTGCCAGTAATAGTGTACTATTCTACCCACACCTGCAACCTGAATATAAGGCTTGTCACCATTGTCACACATTTACATTTCTCTGTAGCTGCCAGACCGTTAACATTTCTTTTTTTTTTTAAACAATGGTACTATGATTGATTCCATCCGGGCTTTAGGACATATTCCTCTGTAAAAAAAAAGAAAAGAGCGTTGAAAAATTTAACATGAAACTCGACAATTATCACGCCTCCATATCTAAACATTTCAATAATTAAACCATCTGGACCAGCACTTTTGCCGTTTTTCAGTTTCTTTAAAGCTGATAAAACTTCCTCTTTGGCGATTGGGTCATCCAGAAAACTGAATTCATTTGTGCTTTCCGAATCATTTATCGTTTCCGATTCTGTTGTACTGTCAGCATCTTTTTCAAGGATGATTTTGAAATGCTTGTGCCACTCGCTGATAGAAATTGCAGTGCGTGTATTAACCCCCCTGGATGACACCCTATGTACATCATACCAGAAGTGATTAGTATCATTCACCGTATTAATAAGATTATTTAAGAAACAAGTGTATTTTTTCTCCTTTTTTCTGTTAAAGCTAATTATATTCTCTTCTTGATTTACAATTATTCAACCTATCAGTGACATCCAGTGTTCGATGAAATATTCTTAGGAGTTTTCTGGCAGAAATTTTATCTTATTTACTTGGTACCCTAGGTCAAACCACGCATCGTTAAATGTTTTCTTATCAATTCTGATCCTTGTTTTCTTACACTCCTTTGTTGTTGTTTTTTCCATACAGTTGTTCAACGTATTCAATGCCAAGTTAATATCCACGCCTATGAAATCAATAGCTGCTTCAAGTAAAGAGTTACTATCTTCATTGTTCATCAGCGCATGAAATAATTCAGCGTTCTGTTCACGCCGAACAAACTTTTCAATAAACGAACTATTTTTTATTCACATTACCTTGATCTATGCGAAGCTTATCGTCTTGATAAAAGTTAACATGGAGTTCTAAAGGTAAGTGATCTGACTCAGTACGTTTTTACAGAGAACACGATGACATAATACATAGATAAAGATCAACAGAAGCCAAAAAGATAATCATTCACATCGTTACCCGTGTCAGAAACGCATGTCAAATGACCTTGGCGGTCGCCATCAAATACACGATTTAATATGCATAATCATACAGTTGTGGACATGCTCAGTAAACACTTACCATACCTTTGTCTTCACACTCCCTTTAAACACAAAAAGGATCATCTTTGAAACAAGTACTATAAAACAGTGCTATCGCGGCCATATCCTGAACGACATTAAACGTTCTGTTGTTAAGGTCTCAGTTTAAATGCATAATTATGCATATTAGAAAATTCACAGATCGTATATGTGAGATTCTCTTCTAGTTTTTACATGTTATTATCAACATCAGAGTGCGACTAGTACATTGAGTTTTCTGGGGGTTACACATGTACACGTATACAATATATCTTTGGTCAAATTGAGTGGACTTTTAAAAACTACAAATATAACCTTGTTGTAATCAACATCAATAGCTTTAACATATTGCAAAATCTCTTTTTTCACGAGGCAAAGTATTCTCCCTGAACGTCTCCTTTGATGATCAAATTGTGTTGCAGGCGTACAGAAAATTGCTTGGGTATTAAAAGAAGTAGGTTGTAAATAAACAACACAAGTTTCAACAAGAGAACTATGTCAAAAGCTGACCACTCAGAATGTTACATATCCTTTGATCTCCCTTGCATCCTTAAATGGATCCTCAAGCATAGGCTCAAAGATTTTCCCATACATTTTATACGGTTTGCACATTCTTTCAGTTTTTCAGCAACTTTTTTCCTCTCCACACTTTGGTTTTCTTTTATTTACTACCTTTCGCTGGCTGCTTTGGGGGTGCTGTTGGATTCTCTTTTGAACCCTTGGTGGTGAGAACACAGAATTACGGACTGTGGTGTGTCTCTATTTGACGCAAAGAGCACAGACACAATCAGCCGTGTCTCCCTGATGAGTCCGATCCAGCGGACGAAAGGCCTAGGAGCAGGCAATACATATAGATCTAGGAGCAGGCGACACATATGGATCTGCCTTCGAGAGGGATTGCGACGGTTCCCTCATGCAGCTAGTGAAAGGTGTTCATATTTTATAACATATATTTTCCCCATTTTCTTCATCTTCAATTTTACTTTTTTTCTTTTAATTTCAAATCTTTGCCAAGTCATTATTATAATGATGGAAGAATTGTTAACCTGCACTTGTTTTCCCCACTACTTAATTGTTCAGCATTAAGATGTTATATAAGAGAGATCACCTATCTTCGACAATAACCCATTGACATTTCAACATAAAAATGACAAGCGATTTCCATCCACACACACGTTATTCCTTTCTCGCCCTAGCATGCATGCACTCTTCCCCTGCTGTGTACAATTCTCACTCCTACTCTCAAAATACACATTGACACCACTAGAGATGTACAACATGTTCACACTATCCTCGTGCACGCGATCGGAGGTTGACACAGCTGCAGTGTCATCCTCTGTCACAAGCTCACGAGGATCAACGCCACTCGCACGTGATTATATTCTGTCACCATTAAAGGAAAACGGCAACTCCAAATTTTTGTTCTGTATGTGTCATACCAGTTTAGTTACAAAATCGTTTCTACGACATAATAATATATAGCATCATCTATGTATGGTACGACGGCCGTATTCCTATTGAATTGGTTTTAAGTTTTGGTGGTGGTCCAACCCAAATTTCTTTCCCTCAATAACCATGTGGTGAAAAAAAAATTGTCGCTTTCTTGTTTTCATTTCTAGCTGTCTTTAGATGAGGAACACGCTTTCGTCAAAACCTCCCTAACCAGTAAGGAGAAATTTTCCACAATGAATACGTTACTGCCCCTAAGGTTACTTTTGTTACTAAAAATTCTTTCCTTGTCTTGAAACAAAACACATCAGCCAATGATTGGGGGCTCTTTCTTTCTGTGGAGTTGATCAAGGTCAATGTCCTGTGCCAGACCCAGTTTGACCATCAGTAGAGCTTTGATTAAATCTTCACTTTGCTCTTCAGTTTCATTTTCCTGTCGGGGAATGCCATAAGGATAACACTGTTTCTCTTGGGCCGTCCCTCTAAGTGTTAGCCTTCATTTCCAAGTTTCCTTTTCCCATAATCTTTCGTTTTGTTCTTTCAGAGTTTGATTCTCACGTTTTCAGTTTATTACTTGCTCCTTCAGTTCAGTCAGCTCTTCTTGTAGTCCAAAACACATATCTTTAACTTGTTGGATATCCTCGTTCACTTCGTCAAATTACTGCGAAGAGTCGAAATGATGTCCTTCAGCGTCAGGTCACCGGCTGTCTGTGAAGGGGAAGAAGCTCCAGCACAGCCAATGTCAGCGCTCTTCAAGTGGGTCTGCCGAAGACTGTCCGTTTTTCCGCCAGGTGCAGGTCCAGGGTTCAGCTCCGCATCTCAACAGTGACGTAAAAAACCGCCAAAGTACAAATACACCATGACCAAGCCAACCATTATACCGTATACGTAAACCCGTTTGCGCATTTCAAATGTCCGGAAGAACATGGCTTTCTTCTTCAATACTCATCGAGCCATGAAATGTCTGAAGACCAACGGAAATCCTCCGCACACTGACCGAAAGCTTAAAGCAGCCTCTGGCATAATGAGGACCAGGTACTCTATGGGTTGATATCAGGGCTCAGATCAGCGACACTTCACTTAACTGTCGGAGCTCCTGTCAGTCAGTGTCAAACTTCGCCAGCCAAAGTGACCCCCAAAGAGAGAGGAGGAGAGAGAGAGAGAGAGGAGAGAGAAGGAGAGGAGAGAGAGGAGAGAGAGGAGAGTAAAAATGCTCAGACTCACAATGTAAGTTTTGTCAGCTCTGTTTTCGTGCAACACAGTACCTACACGGTTGGTTATGCAGAATCTGTATTCCTCCAACAACCCCTTCAGCTTGTCAGGGATTATAAGGATATGAAGACTTGGGGTGATTAAAGGATATTCAAGCAGGGCAGAACATCTCCTGGCAAGATCGTGTGTGAAAGAGTGTGAATCAGCCATATGTAAATACAGGTAATTTTATGACTATGATTACCAATAATTACGTAAGGTAAGGTAATGTTGCTTGTAGCCCAGCCGACCGCAAAGGGCCATAATATCAGGGCTGTCATCACGTTGAGGTCAGCTCACAAGTCAAAACAAACAAACAAAAGAAACGACAACACCTTTCACACATCTGTTTAAAATACACCTTCTAAAAACGCACCAGAAACTTTACTAAAAATCTTTCTTCCATTGAATCTTAGATCAGATAAAAAATGTTAATTTCCTTCAGAAATTCAAAGATGGCATCAGGTGGGACATCTCTGAACAGGGCTTTCATGGAGTCTGCTGTTAAGTGCTTATGTCTCATATCGTGCAGGTCCCAACACTCTATAAGAATATGTTTCACTGTGAGTGGTACATGACATGGAATGCACCACGGGGCTTGTTCACCTTTTAAAACATAACAATGGGTATAAAAATGAGTGGCCTGTATGCACACGGCACAAGACTGTTTCGTCTTTACGTCCGCTTGGGGAACATAGTGAAAACTCTTTCAGGTTTGGACGGATTTTAAATAGTTTGTTATCCGTCTGCGAGTTTCATTCCTCTTGCCAGAGGTCTTTGACATAAGCCTGTCTTTTGAGATGGGTTTAAGATCAGTGTGAGGGATAGACAACCTGCTCAACTTTTCGTTTGTGGCACTCTTGGCATGTTGATCAACCACCTCGTTGCCTCGAATGCCCACATGGCTGGGAACCCAAGCAAAAACTATGTTGTATCCATCTGATTTCAGAGAGGTGTACAGTTCCAAAACTTTCACCAGCTGAGGGTGCTTGAGGTTACGGCCGGCAATCGCCTCCAAAGCAGAGAGGGAGTTTGATGTAATGAGGAAATCTTTATGTTTGTATTTACAGACCATTTTAAGAGCCAGGACCGAGAGCCAGGACCAAGGCTGTCAGCTCAGCAGTGTAGAGGGGATCTACTGCAGAAAACACAGCAGAGGCAACTCCCTCCTCAGATTTGGATCCGTAGGTGAAAATTCTTTTGAAGGATGGAAACTGAACACGATAATTACGTGTGTTAATATAAATGTAAATGACACCAATGTAAACGTACATAAACAAATGAACAAATCTGGTAAGGAAGTGTGAGAGTGGATAAACAATGTTAAAATACAAACAAAACGATAGTCGTGCTAATCATGTGAATGACCTTAATGTAATTGTAATTAACACTAGGATAAATAATGTAAACAAACAGTCTTAACTCTGAATGTTTCTGGCCTTTGGAACAAACTGTGCAACAGTATCTTGCCTACATTCCTACTTTTGATTTTATGTGTTAGTTGAAACACTGATGGACATTTTTAATTCCCGTTATCTCCCCAATCAAACTGTTTTGTAGGCCAGCAATTAAGTTGCTAGCCAAGAAAGGAGAGTCCAGGGGAACAATACAGTGAGATATAGTAAGAGTAACTATTTAACGATTGGTCATATATTTACACTATAAGCGATCATCGAAAAAACACTCGCTTTGGACAGAGAATTCTGCGTTGCTTTTATGGATTTTGAGAAGGCTTTTGATTCTATATCAAGAAAATTTGTATGACCCATTCTATTGAAACATCGAATTAAAGTTAAAGTATATTGATCTTTTGAGAGCATGTGTGATATTGTAAAGCAAGAGTTCGATGTAGAATACAGTAAACTGGTTATCCTAATGTTCCGAAGGTGTGAAACAAGGAATGTCTGTAGTCCTGTTCTTTTTTCTTTGTTTATGAATGAGGTAGCTAATGAAGTAGTTAACAATGGAAAGAATAGTGCAAATGTTTATGCTGATGTTATTGTTTATTCTCTTATTTGCAGATAGTATCATTTTGATATAGTAAATATTAGTTCGTTTGCAAACTTTACTGAAAAATTCGTATCATTCTGCGTCTCAGTTTCAGTTTAATGTTGATATGGATAAGATAGTACGCAATGTACACCATTACTAAGGAATGGTGTTTTCAACAAAATTTAGTTTGCCTGTAATGATTGCGGCTAACAAGGAAAAAGAATGACGTTAAATTCACGTGTAAACTGTGTAAATTGAACAATAATTTCTACAATGAAAATATTTGATATACAAATACAACTAACATTACTGTATGGTACAGAAGTATGGGTTTTGAATCATGCTTCTACTGTAACAGAGAGTGTTAACACCAAATGATATTATATATGGAAAACTAGGTAGGTCTCCGGTAATTATTAAAACTAGAAATTGTGTCATTCAATTTTGTCTGAAATTAACTCGTACAAACGTCCACATACTTTCTTTCAAGGCCTACGTGATGCTGTTGAATTTAGGCCAACAAAGGGAAAATAATTTGTAAAAGCAAAATTATGATTAATCCGCCAGATAACGGGAAGATGATCTAGGCGTCTGAAGGCTATGATTGATTAAATGTCCATGGTTCCTTTGACGTGTTGGATAATCAATGTACAACTTCTTTTTGTAAAGTGTTTGATCAAAGGCTTACAGATTGTCAGTGGCTCAATTGGAATTCCCATATAAATAACAGCAAGAGATCTCCGGACTATAGTAGATTCTAGCAGTTTCATGACTAGAACCGTACTGTTAGATTTGGATAAATACGTAAGATGCGCATTGACAAGATTTCGATTTGGAGAATCCATCAGAATAGCATCGTCGCAACATGTACATATCCTTTCAACCTATTAACCCTTCCGTCCTCGACTACAAACCATCCTTCCTCCACTTTACCTGTAAGTATGTAAATTCCCAAACATGAACCTCTGTGCATGCATTGATATGATATAGGTTTGATTACTATAAGCGCTTATATGACAAATCAGTGATGCTATCGACTCGAGATTTCTTATAAAATGTGGCACTCTGGGTCTGGATAGCATAACCGATTTGTTTTTCTTTCTTTCCTGTTAAAAAGTGATGTGGAAATGTGGATGTGGTATTGTGGTCGAAGCAGGCTCTCTTTTTCTTGCACAACAACGCCAGTGAATGTGGTCTTTGCCTTTCTAATTACTCTTTCGCATTATGGCTTTGCGTGCAGATAATAATAAACGCCCTCCTTACTCCCTTGGTCCAAATAACCATTTGTCCAAAAAGTCACAGCGTTAGTTGTAAAAGTCGTGTTCTTTGTTTTGCTTCTTTATTATTGTTTTTTTTTTCTATTTACGATTTCAGTTTTCCCTATCTAACCTTTCCCCCGAAAAAACATGACGATTTGTGTTGGGACTGTTTGATGCATTGTGTAAAAGGAGGTGGGTTTGTTGTGTGCACGAACAGGGAATGAGTGAATGCTATTTGATTCTAGAGTATTGAGCAGCTAGATACATATACCTTCTAATGAGAGTATAATATGTCCCACTTCATCCCTCAAACGTCATCCTTCCCTCCCACCCCATATCCCTTTTCACTCCTCTCTCTGTCTTTGTCTCTTTCTCTCTCCCTCCCTCCCTCCCCCTCTCTCTCTCACTCTCTCTCCACCCACTTCCCCTCACTCAGTTTCAAGATAGGTAACAGGAGGTAAGTAGGGATAAGGTCAAAGAACAAATCATCATCATTATCATAATCATGATCATCATCTTCATCATCATCATCTTCATCATCATCATCATCATCATCATCACTCACACACACACACACACCACACACACACACACACACAACAGCACGCACGCACGCACGCACGCACGCACGCACGCACGCAGCACGCACGACACACGCACACACACACACACACACACACACACACACCACACACACACACACACACACACACACACACACACACACACACACACTCCTCCATGCACGCATATTCTCACGCGTACGCACTCTATGCACGCATAAACACGCACGCACTCACACACCACACACACACACACACACACACACACACACACACAACACACACACACACACACACACACCACACACACTCTCTCTCTCTCTCTCTCTCTCTCTCTCACACACACACCACACACACGCACACCGTCTAATATCACTATGTGGATAGACGTTAAATTGAAGACAACAACAACAACAACAACAACAACAACAACAACACACAACACACACACACACACACACACACACACACACACACACCACACACACACACACACACACACACACACACACACACACACCACACTCACACACACACACACACACACACACACACACACACACACGGCTCCCTCCTGCATGCCTTCTCTGTCTCTCTGTTTTAGTTGTTGGCTGTGTCCACACCACCACCTATCTCCCACCTTTCCTTTCTCCACGCTCTTCTGTCACTCCCTGTTAACTAGAACTGCTCCATAAATCACTTCCTGATCAATGGTATGCACGTGCTTTATGATTTATGACAACGATTCGGTCTTAGAAATATCGTGTACAATGAAGTTGGGGATGTTTTAGAGTATGCATGCATCTGGGTGGGTGTGTGTGTGTGTGTGTGTGTGTGTGTGTGTGTGTGTGTGTGTGTGCTGTGCGTGCGTGCGTGCGTGCGTGCGTGCGTGCGTGCGTGCGTGCGTGCGTGGTGTGTGGTGTGTGTGTGTGTGTGTGTGTGTGTGTGTGTGTGTCGTGCGTGCGTGCGTGCGTGCGTGCGTGGTGCGTGGTGCGTGTGTGTGTGTGGGTGCGTGGTGCGTGCGTGCGTGCGTGGTGCGTGCGTGCGGCGTGCGTGCTTTTGTGTATGTGTGTGTGTTGTGTGTGTGTGTGAGTGTGTGTGTGTGTGTGTGTGTGTGTGTGTGTGTTGTGTGTGTGGTGTAAAACTGAAAGTAAAGATGAAAATGAACTCGATGCTTTACACAAATATGTTGTGAAAGCAATGTACTACTCGACATGTATTAGCATTCCTGTTGTTCAACGGCCAGGAGTATTTAGCTCTTAAAAGATAGTACAGACTAAAACTTGAGCGTAGAGTTTTGGCTAAGATGCAACCAAAACCACTTTTTGTTCTTAAAACATTGAATAATACTGAGTTGAATAATACCTTGAGAATGACAGTTACAAATATTGTGAAGTGGAAGGGTGGGCTCATATCTTTATTTGTGAGATTAAGCAATGTTCCAAAGTAATTATTAAGCATCAACATTACTGCAAAAAAACCATATCCCCACACTAGACCTTAGGAAAAGCGAGTTTACAAGTCCGTCATGTCGCGTTTTTTTTTCTTCTCCAGACCAATTCGACGACATTTTTTTCTCTTTTCTTTGGATATCAAAGCATCGATTATTGTCCTTGCTACCTTCTAAACATTTGGATCTTTTTTCTTTCCATCAAAAGTGGCTAGTTTACATATTAATTTTGACATGTTCGGAATATGTTCATATCTTACTGTTGTAAAGTCTGCCCATTCGGGATTTTCTTTCCCAAAATATGCATTCACACTCTCGTTTACCAATTGTTGCTTTTGTCCAATTGGTATTTATTGTGTATTGCTTTAGCTCCTTAAATGTATAAATACGGCCTGACAACACGTTGTACCAACAACTGAGGTGTTTTTTCCCTATTGTTTCACGTTATGTTCATTTTCTTCTCAAGTGCAATACCCAAGTATTTCTTCTTATCACGAAGACGCGGAAAATAGAATTTTTAATATGTGACTAAAGTTCAAAAAGTGGGCTATTCATTCAGCATGTTCTAACATGCACTCCGTTCACTAAACAAGTTTAAAACAAACTTAGTAACATAGAAATAGTACTAACATAGAAGTAATTTCGCGTAATAAGATTGAAATTAAAGAAAGTAGACAATGAGGTTTCAACACCCACAAAACATGTAAATGAGATGCTGTCACAAGATAGTAAACAGAGATCAAATCACCAATAAACAAGTGCGCCAAAGCCCCAAGCAACACACTGTTCCATTCGAAGACCTGCTGGCATCAAAGAAAAAGGAAACTCCCTTTTTGTGGCCATGCCAGAAACTTACTGGTTCCTGGTTTTAGATGTGTGTTTGTTTGTGAAAGGAGAAAGTTGACGGCAAACATCATTCAAGCATGCAAGCTTTTAAAAAAGGAATTTTAAAGTCTCGATTACCATCGCGTTCCTTAACCCACCTGATCATGACAACTTTGCAGGTTCATGCCTTGTATATTGTGAACAAATAACACAAGGGAGCTGGTTTATCACCTGTAGGATGGTCAGTTGAAGCAGGAGGCAGACTGGTTGACGGCTTCCTACGTGGAGGCGAAGGCGAGGGCGCATGCCTCATAGATTTTGTTTAATGACATGGGAAGTGTCACTGGTAAATATAAAATAAAGGCCACGGCTGGTTATAATAGGCTTAGCAAACCTCGAGGAAAGATATGGTGAAAAACAAATAAACAGAGAAATAAAAAATGAAGATTCTGGTTCTACAGAGAAAGACACTCTCTAAACCGATTTAAACAAAACGATTTTTTCCCTTTTCTTTTTAGGAACCTTTCCTTTGCACAGACTAGGATGTATGGTGCAATTCTTTTTCTTTTTTTTAACTCAGAGGGACACCTCGTGTCATTAAAAAGAACTGATATGAAGCATGTGCACTTGGCCTACACAGTAGTAGTAATACTAGCAGTAGTAGTAGTAGTAGTGGTAGCAACGATAGCGATAACGATGACGATAATTCATTCAAGAAAAGGCACAACCCCATTTCAACTGGGTGAGTAATAATCAGCAAATTTAATCATGGTATTTTTATCACTAACATATAAACATCCACAACATATGCATTTACGTATATCAGATCACTCCTCCTTTGAATGACTATTAAAGATGCAAAACAAGATTCCATGTAATATTTTCATTGCTTGATGGCAGAAGACAAACCAACTTGAACAGTGCTGGACATCGATAATACTTTAACGGAATACATTTTTGTCGTAGACCTGCCATCCAGGGCATAAGAATACAAAATAAAGTTTATCTTCCCTACCAGATTTACACAATGGATACAACAAATCTCTTCTGTCTGGACATCATATATATCTGTGACGATGCACAGCAATATCTTAAACACCAAATCTGAATTTTGTCAGTCCAGACCCGATAAACCAATTCACATTCACAGATAGATATGCTTCTGCTTCATCTAAATAATTACTTTTCAGCAGTGTGAATAATGAAACTTGTTTGCTGCTTTGAATATGGCTATCCAGTCCTGTTATGTACAATCTATTATTGAATATGGCTATCCCAGTCCTGTTATGTACAATCTATTATTGAATATGGCTACCCCAGTCCTGTTATGTACAATCTATTATTGAATATGGCTATCCCAGTCCTGTTATGGACAATCTATTATTGAATATGGCTATCCCAGTCCTGTTATGGACAATCTATTATTGAATATGGCTACCCCAGTCCTGTTATGTACAATCTATTATTGAATATGGCTACCCCCAGTCCTGTTATGTACAATCTATTATTGAATATGGCTATCCCAGTCCGTTATGTACAATCTATTATTGAATATGGCTATCCCAGTCCTGTTATGTACAATCTATTATTGAATATGGCTATCCCAGTCCTGTTATGTACAATCTATTATTGAATATGGCTATCCCAGTCCTGTTATGTACAATCTATTATTGAATATGGCTATCCCAGTCCTGTTATGTAAAAATCTATTATTGAATATGGCTATCCCAGTCCTGTTATGTACAATCTATTATTCGTTGGTTAAGACAAGTGAAGAAACTGCTGACACAGGCAACCCCTAGTTCTAACTATGAAAAGAAAAAGCATAATTACATAAACATTTACGAATGCCTGATGCCCGCATAGTTTTTCCTCTCTATCCAAGTCAATGTTTTGTGAGCTTTGTCGGGTAGTCTATGTTTCAGCATATATGCCAGTTTAAACCAGTTTCTTACATATTTCATATATGAGTTCAAATCGATAGGGAATCTACCAAATTCCCTATACATCAAGTCATTTGGAGTACGTCTATCGACATTCGAACTCCGTTTCATAAGTGTCATTTCTATATGTCGTGTCCTTTCTCCAAACTCCAAGTCTTAGCGCTATACTGGACTATAGGCTGGACCTGGGTATCAAACATCCTGAAAAGTATTTTTTACTGACTCTTTTTCAAACTTATACAAGAAACTTGATAGCCATAGCAGACGGCCCCTTTGCCCACAACATCTTGGCAGGCAAATGGATACCTTAGGTTTGTAGAAAAATATAACTCCAGATGTTTGTAGACGCTCACAACCGCAATTTTAGAATTTCCATAAAACCATCTTTCACGTGACGACAGATGTCCACCCTTTCAAAAAACGATGAATTTGTTTCATCAATGTTTACTTTAAGATGTCATCTGTGCGCCACTGAATACAAATAGTAAATCATGTATTATCATAATTGATTAGAAGAAAAAAAGAAACTTTCCCAATTTTGTGTTAAAAATTGTAAATGTCACAAACGCAAATTTGGTTAATGTTTGTGGTAGTCTGAACAATCCTTAACGCTTTAATAACTTGAACTAGCAGAAGAGTTTGAAGTTGATTGTTGTTAGACAGATGACAGTCATGGAAAGCACATATTCATGTAAGTGTAGGAGTGACTGTGAACTCGACTGTAACGAGACAGTTGCTGAAAACAACGAAGCTGCCTAGAGGTGCAGTTGAATGCAGGCGACGATTACAACTATGGGCAGTGTTTGCTGTGCTGTATCTGCATTATTTAGTGTTGTGTTAGCACACCTACTGGGCCTCGTTTGCTCGTTGTCTGTCTTTCATTCTTTCCCCCGGGTATTTGAGGAGTCAGAAGCAAAAAGCAAATTCTAGATCTGATCTCTCCCCAGGTGGAAAAAGATGAACTTTTAAAAATATGACGTAAGTACTCGCCATGGGAGGAGATTGGTCAAATTTTTAAAAAAAATCCCGATGATACCCAAACCTGGACGGTTAAAAAAATCTTGTGATAGAAAAAAATGTAACTGACTTGATCCCTTTTTGTGATAGGAGGATGAAACATGGAAAATATGTCATGTTCACAAAGGGCGACTCATTATTCTCCCTGAGTAGGGGTTGTTAAAAAAAAGTCAATCGCTAGTTATGCACAATCATCAAATGTGAGAGTGTAGCATCATTTGAAAACAAAATGACATGATGGTGAGCAATTGTTCCTCCCTTTAATGAGGGAGCTGAACTATAACAAAACTGTGAGTACATGAATGAGAGAAAAAAAGGATCAGTACAAGGAATAAAAGGGTAGGTATTTCTGATTTTAAGGGAGCAGATCTCTACTGGCGTTGTAATCTGTTTACTGCATTTGTTATCTGTTTATTATTATCTTTCTGTGTTTTAAGAACTGACGAGGAGTACGACCTCTCAATGCTGATAATGAGGCATGGAAGCCTGTTGATAATTAATGATAATAAGGTGTGGGAGCCTGTTAATAATTGACGATATGAGAAGGCCTCTTAATGGTTAATGTCGAGGCGGGTAGGCCTGCCAACGGTTGATGAGGGGTCATGGGTGTCTGTCAAACTGCTAATGATGAGCAGCTGTTATGCCTTTTGATGGTGTCAAGGAAGTAAAGCCTCTCACAAAGGCCTTAAGTGCTTAGAGGCAAAGAATGCCATGAGTGGTGAGAAATAAGTAATGGGCTGATTAACACTACGCCCTCACCTAGCACGCACGGTCGAACTGTGCCGAGGAGGTCGAAGTGGTCAAGTGACAGATGGCACCTAAGGTAGTAAGGACCCTCCGGAGCGCGAACCTTCCCGATGGCGAATGGAGGGAATGTAACCACTAGGACCTCGGAGCATCGAGTAGGCGCTAAATACTCAGTCAGCTGAGGTTGCTTTGTAAACAGCCCTTGAAGAGCAGGAGTCTTGGGCTCGTTCAGATGATATTGCCACCGGGCACTGCGTTGAGGCTTTGTCAGGCTGGTTGAATGCGTGTGGACGTTGTTGTTGTAGCTCACTCTAGGATAATTACTGTGTTAAAGTGGTCCCGGAGTCGGCGGGAATTTTCGATGTCCATCTGGTGCCGAGTGGTTGTTTGCTAATCAGTTAGGTAGGGATGTGTGTAAATGCTGATGTGTGGAAGAATGTAGCAAAAGGATTCAGTGTACTTGTGAACAAGATGGTGAAGAAGCAGCACGGACAAAGGCGTGGCCTGAAGGGAAACCCTTTGTGTCCATCCCTATATAAATTGAGGGGAACAACATGACGAGAGAGGAGAATAACACCACGAGAGAGAGAAGCACAGAGGAGAGAGAGGAGAGGAGAGTGAGCAGGACAGAGTAGGGTCGAGAGAAACGTGGTCTGGGAGACAGAAGAGACAGCAAGGTCTTAGGGTAAAAGACAAACTGGAAGAGAAAAGACTGAGTTTGAAGCCCAGAGGTGGGTAAAGAGAGACAAACTGAGTTTGAACCCAGAGGTGGGTGAAGGAGACGAAGAAGATTTCTACGTCGAGTTCCCAGAGACGACCACGAAGACCCAGTCCTGAAACCTGGAGCCAGTCAACCACGGGCGTCACCATCACCCAGTGCTGATGAAAACTTGAAGAAACTTGTTCAAGAACTGTGGTGTGGTGTGAAAGTGTGGTTGTGTGTGTGGAAACCTGGCCATGTAAGAAGCCATTTTATTATAACCCGGGATTAGGAAGTATTGATAATTTATGTTTTGATTATGCCATTTTGTGTAATTGGATTTTTCATGTTTGATTATAAGTAGCATAGAAATTGTATTTCTTGTGCTCAGTCGTGTTAGGAGAGAACTGAATGCATGACATCCCATTCCCAGAGAGAGGTGAATGTTTGGTGGGTGCATGAATGTGCATATGCGTGTATGAGTGCAAAGATAACCTTGGTGTGTTAAGCGTCACATCTAAAGCCATGGATCTGGAAGCTATAATTTTCCCAGTGTCTGTGTAACGAAACTGAAAACAGCATTGCTGTAGTGGCAATTCGATAGGGCAGATTGTTCCCACAAATTAATAACACATCGGTTACACAAAAGTGTGAAAAAAGATTACATTCAGTGGATCATTTGCCAATCTTAGTAGGTTAGTTCTTAGTGGATGAGTCAGTTTTTAATTTTTTTTTATCATCATCCATCATCATCATTGTTATAATTATCACTCATATCATAATAATCATTTATTTTGTTGTTACTGTTATCATCATCATCACTATTATTATCATTGTTGTTATTATCATCATTATTATTGTCGTAATATTATACGCCCATATACAGAGCCATGCACAAACATGTGCATACACACGCGCACATGCGTGTATGCAGGTGCATGCTCACAGAGACCAAAAGATCACATGTGCACACAAGCATTCACACACACACACACACACACACACACAACACACACACAACACACACACACACACACACACATCACACACACACACACACAACACACAACACACACACACACACACACATACACACATGCGCTCACCACACATACACACAACACACACACACACACACACACACACGCACATATATACATAAATGTACATGCAAGCAACCCCATACAGCTGTGATAGTTGTGCAGACAATGTTAGGTAGGTACCCAAGGGCTGGCAAGCGCGTTGGCTGGATGCGCAAGTCAGACACCTGTTAAGATGTAGCCTAAAACCTCGTCTGAAATCCTTTCACCTTAGTTGTTCATTTATTTCCTCATCAGCTGAACATCCAGCGCCTCTGTGGTCTCGTAGCTTAACAGACGTGGCGCAGCAGTGTATGGACCAGCTTGCACGCAGTGACCCCTCCTGATAACGCTGACACTTTTCTTGCTTATACTTTTTTGTAATTGTTTGCTGCTTGTGCATTTCATCATTCAGTTTTCGGTATGGGCGATCTAGTGCCTTCCAATCGCACTGCATGCAGCCTGTGTGCACATTTTCAGTGACTAGAGGTGCCAAGAGAGGTCTGGTGAATGTGAGATCTTTCATGGCTGTTGATTTGACTGCAGATCAAAGCATCAACAGCAAAATCAACATCAACACCACCAGCATCAGGAGTGTGTGTCCGGGAGTCGGATATTTCGTCGATCAAAACGAAACGAAATACCCAGTGCTTGAGGTGAACGGTACAGACTGTGAGAACCACTTGCCTGAACCCACGGCCCGTCAGGGTGTGGTGTATGGGTGTGTGTAGTCACACCTCTTCTTTTTGTAACATGCGCGTGGAAGCTACTCACAGTCTGCATGTCAAAGTTCACCTCAAACGGCTGGCATACTGGTGCAAGGACAGGAACTGGAAATCAGAGTTGGTCTACACAAACCGAAGAAGTCCCCTTTTAATGGATCTTGTGGGGTTGCTGCTACCATTACCCGGAAGAATTGTTTTACCTGTCTGAAAGATTTGTTTACACAGCTCATAGCAACTATCCTTTGGTTGCAATTGATTTCTATGTCGGTGAAGATGCGAAACTTGTTTTGAGGAACACATCAGGTTATTTGGGTATATAAATGTTCCAATTGTAAATCGAAAGCAGTTTACTCACGAATTAAAATGGTCCCCAGGATATGTCATTATGATCAGTTTCAAGCGTTCAGCCTCTAGCTACCTCTGTTTAGCTAGCCGAAACGCCTGTAGAATTCCAGTATCAAAACAAGATCACAGGCCAGCAAATCATTGTGAAATGTTGTGTCACCAGGTTTACACCAGCAAATCTCTTTCCACGTTCAGACTGCAAATTCAGGTTTACGCCTCTGCACATTTCAACATAAACATAAGGCTTTATTTAAAAGCACCCCTGAGAATCCCCAACCCCAGAAATTCAAGGCTTGTTAAACTGTTTCTGTGACTATTATTTATTTTGGTCATTTAGACTGTAACTGAAGGATGAGTGTGCCCATGGAAGAGATGAAAAGGCACTGTCCCTTTAGCAATCCCTTCCTGCAGGGTTGGGGGTTCAAAAACAAATGTCTGAAACTGATCAGTTCACCGGGATTTCTTCTGTGTCTTTCTATGAAAATGGTGTAAAACTTGGGGGGAAAATATGGCGTCTGTAAAAACCAGGGAGGAACAGAATGACGTATTAGTTATGATTAAACATGAAGTACGTTTTCACTTTTATTTTGGTTATACTTCAGGCTGGCACTCACTGCCATTCATGTACAGTAAGTTCCGTAAATGGTCTGACAACACTTTCATCTACAGCATGAATCATTTCCGGTTAGATCAGCAATTTGATCCCTCCAGGCTAAACATGTTGGGTATGTAAGCTTAATGGAACTCACTGAAACAAGACCCACATTTTTTGACAGATATTTTCGACAGGACACACTTTGTGAATTTGTATATCAGGCACCCCCAGTTATTCCTCCTCCAACGTTCCTGGCTCGCCTGCCTGTTCCGAAATCTGTCCTGCTAAAGACCAGACAGGTTGTAGTTGTTAGCCCTAAAAAACACATGATGCATGCATTTTTGTATTCTAATCTCAACCCAGAATGCGGCAAAAGGTCGCTTCCCCAGTGTCACATGGTCATGAACGTCAGTGATAAGCCGAACGCACTTGCAACTCGTCCTGTCACAATGAGTGGAGATGCACATTCCATGTTTAAATGTGATGACCTCGCCACGTTCCTACAACACACTTTTGTCTGTGATTTCAGACAGGACTGTCCGGATAACAGTGATGAGTCATTTTGTGAACCCCCTTCATGTAGTGGGTTTCTGTGCTCCAACTTTCAGTGTGCGTTGCGAAGTCAGCATTGCAATGAATTTCCAGACTGCTTGGACGATTCTGATGAAGTCAACTGTACCACAGAAGAAGCATTTCATCTTCTGGTCGAAAGCAAAGCCTCAATACAAACGTTCATCAACTTAGACGGCACGGGCCACTTCACTCAACAATTGATGGGAGGTGATGACTCTTGCCCTGACACTCATTTTCAATGCACGTCTGAGTGGCTGTACTGTCTGCCTGTCTACACCCGATGCAATGGATTCTCTGACTGTGTTTATGGCGAAGATGAAGCAGACTGCAAGAGTTTCCAATGCCCGTATTATTACCGGTGTAGAGATTCCACAGTGTGTGTGCATGAAGATCACCTGTGTGATGGATTATCTCAGTGCCCTCTGCACGATGATGAACTTGCATGTGAAAGAATCTGCCCTGAAAGTTGTCTGTGTCAAGGTCATTTTTTTCTGTGTGATAAACCGTGTCTTGTTGACCTTTACCCTCAGCTTCGCTACCTGGACGCGTCAGGCTCAGGAATGGCAATGTCTGATCTAACAACAAGTGCTTTCCTAGTTCACCTAACTCTGTCTCACTGTCACCTGAACAATATTTCCCATGTGAAACTCTACAACTTACGGTTCTTTGACCTTCGTCACAACAATCTGCAAAACATTGGAATGACTGTTCTCACAGGTCTGAAAAGTCTAAAAACTGTAATTGTATCAAGTAACCCTTTACAGAAGATGGCGAATACACTTGGAAAGGGCATACAGTATGTCTTGGAACGAGCAGATTTGTCAAACACATGTATCAATACACTTGACGATGAGGTGTCCCTGTGGCTCAGTGGTTTAAGCGCGAGTCATTAAGTAGAAAATGAGCATGTCCAGAGGGTCATGGGTTCGAATCCCAGCCATGGCTCGTCCCAAGATGGGGGAAAAAAAAGGGGCAGCAGAGGGACATCCGGAGTCATGAACCGGGTGTGGCCCAACCCCCCTAGAGTGTCAGGAGATAAGGGCCGAAACACTTGCTTGAAGGGGGCTTCTCTTCTGAGGACTCTCTGCTGCCACGCTCTCCACGAGTTTCTTTCTACTATATATTTTCCCCGTCTGAAATATCTGAATGTATCCTTTACTACCATGGACACTATCGGAAGGAAGGGGTTTAAAAATATGCCTCAGTTGACTGAGCTGGACTTGAAAGGGACCTCAGCTAAAACCTTTCCTTTGGATTTGTTTTCAAAGTCCTATCATTTAAAGCATCTTGCTTCTTTAGACTATAGGTTTTGCTGTCAGAATCTATTTCCGAAACAATCACATGAAAGAGACTGTTCAGTAACTCAAGTGATACTTCCTTCCTGTGTCACTTTGTTACCATCTGAGCTGAGTGTGGTTTTCTTTTGCTTTGTGAGTGTCTCAGCCATTGTTGTAAATCTCAGTTCAGTTCAGTTCAGTAGTTTTATTTAACGTCTTTTCATCGCAAGATGATCTTAGACCTTTAAACTGCAATGTACATTCCATTGTACTACCAGCACCTTCCCCCCACCCCCCACCCCCCAAAAACAACAACAACAACAACAATAAAAACCACTATTAACACACATATCTCAAATGGCTTTTTTCACAATAGTTTTGCAACTGGGGACTGAGCAATAACCAAAGCAATATCAAAAAAGCAAGAGTTATTTACCACACTATCAACATGGTCAGAATTATTTATAAAAATATTCTTCTCCTTATAAGCGGGGGTTAGTATAGGGCATTCAAATAAAAGATGACGAATTGAGATATTCTGCTGACATATACACGCTATACCTCGTGAATATTTTGTATTCCATGTATTTAACCGTAATTTATGAATTAGTCTGGCTATATACCTTGGACATGATGGCAGGACGAATAAATTCTCATTAAGATGTTTTTTTCCGCATATTCTTTTCCAATCGCTGGATCAATTCATGCGGAGAAAAATTTAAGACTTTGTTGAAGGGTGTTTCAATCTATTGACTTCTTTATTGGCTTGGTGTTGTGTCGCAGTGAGAAAGATATTTAAAATAAATTCTTAAGGATCATTATCAACTTGTATGTTGCTGACCTCTGCATGGGAATTCATACTGTGATAACGTTAATAGCCAACAGAATATTTTATGGATACTATATTCACTTTGAACCAATGTGGACCAGGAATGTGACTTGCAGGTTGAGTTGCTTTCTGTTCCTGTTGTCCTGTGAGGTGTCAGTGTTCATCATTTCCTTCACCTCGCTGCATCACACTGTCCATCTTTGTGTAGCCAAAGGTTCATGGAGATTCAACAAACATTTAACTGCCGTAATTTGTGCAGTCATTTGGTTTGGTGGAATCTCCCTGTCGCTAGTACCTTTTCTTCCTGGACTATCCCACTGGGGACTCTCCGGCCAGTCTGGTCTGTGCCGCCTGGCTTTATTTCAGCACAGTTTTAATCAAGGATTTAGGTGGATCAATGTGATTGGGGGCGTCAATTGCATCCTATGTTTGCTAACTGTAGTCTGTCACGTTGTGATGAATGTGTGGATGCCAAAGTACAGAATGTTATTAACCCCCACGATTAGGCCCCTTCTGTCGTCCGTCCATCTGCTCAGCACTCAGGCTGTCATGTATGCTGTTGGCTGGTGTTCCTTTTGTCTGCTGACCATGATGTCAGCAGCTTGGTTTGCTTCGTTTCCCCAGATTCATAGCACCATAATTGTGTTCCTGTTACCACTCAGCTCAGCTCTCAACCCTCTACTTTACCTGTGGACTGTGGTCTCTCAGAGAACGGCAGATGCACGGCAGAAAAAACGTTAAAAAAGTTGAAATCACGCCTTGGCCTACCTGCAGAAAAAT
The DNA here is from genome assembly GCA_018398815.1 of Conus ventricosus. Taxonomy (NCBI): domain Eukaryota; kingdom Metazoa; phylum Mollusca; class Gastropoda; order Neogastropoda; family Conidae; genus Conus; species Conus ventricosus. The sequence goes on from CM031627.1 coordinate 3,997,878, forward strand.
GTTAGCCACGTCGATGTTTCATGGGGATTATTACGTTGTCATTTAGGAAGAATGCATGGAGGACGTTAATCCTTCGGCAGTTCTGTCTGCTACGACATTTCCTTTGAAGGTTATCATTGTCTTCAATCGACGCTCAGATAGGACCACGGTGGCTGTAATCAAAGAAGCAGAGAGAATATGAATTGTAACTTGGTCTTTCTCTTGTCAGAGATCCACGGTGCATACTGAAGGTATTCACCATTTCCTGTTGGTTTGGCTGGCTTTATGTCTGCCTCTGGCTCACAGGGCGGCTGGCTGTTCACTGCACTCCACAGCTGTCCAGGTAGCAAAGTTGAAGCACACACCTCTTTACATGGCTTACAGTCAAAGTGTGTGCTCACCGCACTCCACAACTGTCCAGTTAGCAATGCTGAAGCACACACCTCTTTACATGGCTTACAGTCAAAGTGTGTGCTCACCGTACTTCGCAGCTGTCCAATTATCAAAGTTGAAGCACACACCTCTTTACATGGCTTACAGTCAAAGTGTGTGCTCACCGCACTTCGCAGCTGTCCAATTATCAAAGCTGAAGCACACACCTCTTTACATGGCTTACAGTCAAAGTGTGTGCTCACCGCACTTCGCAGCTGTCCAATTATCAAAGCTGAAGCACACACCTCTTTACATGGCTTACAGTCAAAGTGTGTGCTCACCGCACTTCGCAGCTGTCCAATTATCAAAGTTGAAGCACACACCTCTTTACATGGCTTACAGTCAAAGTGTGTGCTCACCGCACTTCGCAGCTGTCCAATTATCAAAGTTGAAGCACACACCTCTTTACATGGCTTACAGTCAAAGTGTGTGCTCACCGCACTTCGCAGCTGTCCAATTATCAAAGTTGAAGCACACACCTCTTTACATGGCTTACAGTCAAAGTGTGTGCTCACCACACTTCGCAGCTGTTCAATTATCAAAGTTGAAGCACACACCTCTTTATATGGAAAAATAGTTATGAAGTCATCTAATGGTTTAAAGAATTGAACAAACAGAAA
>CM031627.1:4003908-4008908 GCA_018398815.1 Conus ventricosus
CACGTTAGGTGTGATTGAAATCTATCGCAAACTCACGACTCACGACGTCATAGAGTCAGGCGAGCGTTGTGGCCAATATTTCTGAACTCCGCCCCCCCCCCCCCCAAACCCGAACCTTACCCCCCCCACCCCCCCACCCCCACCCCCCCATCTTTTAGCCTCTGTTTACCTTGTTAACGCTGTACCACCCACTGAAATGTATGACACACAGTCGTCTTACAAGAAGCGACTATGTCAGCAAGCTGCTCTTTGCTGCAGACAGCGGACATAAAATGGGCTCCAAGGTCAACAAGCTGTTTGTGTGTACGACCAACGGAAAGATCGCGGTCATTCGAGTCAGTAAGCTGCTCCATTTTACCATCAGAGAAAAAGAATAGCCAGAGCAACTGGCTGTTTTTTTTTTTCCCATGTTAGGAGCGACAGAAAGCAAATGGGCACTGAGACCAACAAACCGTTTCATGTCAGGAGTGAGAGAATGACCATGGGCATTCAGGTCAGCAAACTGCTACTTGTTACGATCGACAGAAAAAGACAAAAAAAAAACAACAACAACAATCACCCAAAAAAGAAAAACAACAACAACAACCCCCCCCCCCCCCCCCAAAAAAAAAAAAAAAAAGTCATCGAAAACATCTTATCATCGGGTTCAGTGTGATGATGAATGACACAGCGGGGGGTTGGGGGTGGGGGTGGGGGGTGCGGTTATTGTGAGCGGGTGGGGGGTGGGGTGGGATGGGGGAGGAGCAGGGGTGAGGGAGTGGCTGGAGGATGGGGTTGACACCTTTTAAAGGGTGTCATTGACTGGTTGCGAGCACTAGTGGCAAGAAAATAATAGATTTTGACAAATAGTGCTGTCCGACACTATTGTGATAAATTTCCGAAAAAGACAAACAGCAGCAGCAGCAGCAGCAGCATCAACAACTAAAGTTGAAACAATCTCCTCTCTGGCTTTGCTCCTTGATCTTCAAAACAAACAAGGGAAATATCGTCTGCACAGAGCTGAGGAACTTTTTGTTTTTGTTTTTTGTTTTTCCCTTAAACCATGTCCCGCACTTACCCCCCCCCCCCCTCTCACCATGCGCTATAAATAGTAACCTTCTCCGATTGACGCAAGAATGAATGTTCACTTTCGGTAATTTCGCCCACATCAGAGGCTTAATGAAGTAAGAAACAAAGGGAGATGATTTTTTTTTTTTGTATTGTGCAAAAAGGAAAGTAAAAATGTGATAAAGAAAAAGGACAAGTTACGAACAGAACTCAGACGGGAGGGAGAAGATTAATCCCAAACTCATGCGCAGTAAGAAAAGAAAGAGAGAAGGAAAGAACAAAAGAAACTTCATGGTCGCAAACACGCACGCACGGTAAACACAGAACCAATCTACAGCACCACACCTGACTTTCTGGATCCAGACTCTGTAGTCAGAACTGCACCTTTTAACTGGCTCCAGATCCTTTGTGTGCGGTGGTGGGGGAGGGAGGGGGGGGGAGGGAGGGACACTGCCCTAAGGCACGCTGTACAGTTGTCTCCCTTCTCATGGTTGTGGGCAAATTTCTGGGTTGTGTCTAAGCTCTTCCTTGTGGCCACACGCCACAATTTCAATGTCCATGTCAGCTCTAAATCACTCTTCAGTCCATGTAAGCATTGAGGTCAAGCATAAGTTGGAGTTAGCATTTGTTATCAAACTGATAAACTGATATGCCTTCATCAATATAAGCATTGAGGTCAAGCATAAGTTGGAGTTAGCATTTGTTATCAAACTGATAAACTGATATGCCTTCATCAATAAACAGCATGTGGTCGCTATCTTTTTTTTTTATCTAGAAAAAGCGTACGACACCACCTGGAAATCCGGAATCCTTATGGATTTTCGTGGACTTGGTTTTCATGGTCATCTACCTCTGTTTATTCAAAACTCTCTGGCTGATGGGCAGTTCCAGACACGTATTGGCACTACACTGTCTGACATACATGGGCACGAGTTCGGTATACCTCAAGGGAGCATTCTTTCCCCTGCTCTCTTCAGCAACAAAATCAACGACATTGGGAAATCAGTAAACCAGGGTTCTGAGTCCTCTCTGTTCGTTGACGACTTCGCGCTGTACGCAGTTGGAGCCTCTTACGCCAGCGTTCAGCGTCCACTTCAGCTCTGTGTGAATAAGATTCAACAGCGGGCCGAGGAAAACGGGTTTTCTTTTTCAAGTACCAAAACACTGTCAATCCATTTTTACAATTTTCATCTGTTTTTTTGCTGATCCTGAAATTCGTCTGGAGAAGTCCACCAATCCAGCTGTGAAAGAAGCCAAATTTTTGGGTTTTTTAAAATAAAAAACTGAACTTTACAAGTTATATCCAACACTTAAAAACTGCATGTCAGAAAGCACTGAACATTCTGCGAGTCGTGGCACAGACAGATTTGGGCGCTGACAGGAAAACTCTTCTCCATCTTTACAGGGCTCTGGTCCGCTCCAAACTGGACTATGGGTGTAGAAAAGAAAAAGAAACACCCGAAGGTGCTGGGGAGGACCCAGAGAAGCACTGTCTTCGCCTGCCTTTAGAGCAGTCCTGTACCACCCTTGGAGGCCTGCGCTGTGTTGACGATGGGTACAGGCACGCACAGGACACTCCATTAAGATATCAAGGGACATAACTGCTCCTGAACAGAGGTAAATTAGACTGAACAATGGGTGTATAGTATACAGCTCGGCCAGACCATTCCATCCTGAAAAATCGAGACCCTGTCCACCATCAATAGCTTTGATTGTGTCTGTTTGCGTTCCGTACCACCCCTGTTTATAGTTTGTATGCTGAGGCAGGAGAACCATCCCTCTCAAACCGTCAACTGAAACTTGCCTTGAACTACTGAGTCTCTCATCTGAACCTCAAAACCCTGCATATGACTGTGTTTTTGACCCTAAGTTCCAAAAGAAATTCGATGACTACCTCAGTTCCATTACACCCTTGGGATTCGTATTCTTCCCCATTTGAACAAAGCAGGTATAGACCTTGGAGTAGTCTGTGATTTGTCCAAGTTTCCTGATGAGCCTCCATGGACTTTCTTCACTCCAGAGATCCGGTTTGATTTAGCCTCAGACCGGAAAGATTCCACTAGTTCCTTGGCATACAAGTCCCTTTTCTCTGAAATGTGTTCCAAGTTTCCATCGTTCAAAAGAATTTTCACTGACGGTTCCAAATCTGAGGAGGGAGTTGCCTCTGCTGTGTTTTGTGTAGTAGATCCCCCTCAGAGATGTACCGAACGCATTCCCACCGACAGCTCCATCTACGCTGCTGAGCTGACAGCCTTGGTCCTGGCTCTTAGAATGGTCTGTAAATCCAAACATAAAGATTTCCTCATTTTATCAGACTCCCTTTCTGCTTTAGAGGCTATTGCTGGCCGTAATCTCAAGTAACCTCAGCTGCTGAAAATTTGTGAACTGTGCACCTCTCTAAAATCAAACAGATACAACTTAGTTTTTGCTTGGGTTTCCCAGCCATGCGGGCGTTCGAGGCAATGAGATGGTTGATCAGCTTGCCAAGAGTGCCACAAAGGACAGGTTGAGCAGGTTGCCTATTCATCACACTGATTTGGAATCTAAAACACAGGCTTACGTCAAAGACCTCTGGCAAGAGGAATGGAACTCGCAGACGGATAACAAACTGTTGAAAATCCGTCCAAACCTGAAAGAGATTTTGCCATGTTCCAGAGGCGGCCGTAAAGACGAAAGCCTAGTGCCACTTGCACACAGGCCATTCGTTATATACCCATTCTTATCTTTTAAAAGGTGAAGAGGCTCCGTGGTGTATTCCATGTCATGTTCCACTCACAGTTAAACATATTCTTTCGGAGTGTTGGGACTTGCGTGATGTGAGACATAAACACTTTACAGCAGACTTCATGAAAACCCTGTTCACAGATGCCCCACCTGATGTGATCTTTGAGTTTCTGAAAGAGATTGACATTTTTTATCTGATCTAAGATTTTTACAGAAGAATAGATTGTAACAAAGTTTCTAGTACATTTTTAGAAGGTGAATTTTAACAACATGAGTGAAAAGCGTTTTTTATGACTTGTAAGTTGATTATAACGTAGTGACAGCCCTGATATGGCCCTATGGGGTCGGCTGGGCAACAAGCAACATTACTTTACCTTACCCCCCCCCCCAATCATTTAACTTGTTTTTGGGGGATTTCCACCGATTTATCACTCACAATCTTCAAATGCATGACCCTCCCTTTGACTGACGTCACATTGCAGGCCTTCGCACTCACCGTGACCTTATACCTGTGCCATGCGGTTCCTCCCAAATAGTCCCCATCCTTTCCTTTTAATTGGTATACAAGATCTCAAAACAATCTTACTGTGCCTGTCTGTCAATACTCGACTCCTTAAGCAAGGTTTCAGTGCATTCGTTTATGGTGTGCAGCATGTCCACTTACCATGGTGTCTGTCCACCTCTTTCTCTGTCTGTCCTGTCTCCTCTTTCCCTGTCCACTCAGCCATGGTGTCTGTCCACCTCTTTCTCTGTCTGTCCTGTCTCCTCTTTCTCTGTCCACTCAGCCATGGTGTCTGTCCACCTCTTTCTCTCTCTCTCTCTCTCTCTCACACACACACACACACATACACGCACGCACACACACACACACACACACACACACACACACACACACACACACACACACACACACACACACACACACACACACAACACACACACACACACACACACACACACACACACACACACACACACACACACACACACACACACGACACAACACGACACAATACAACACTACACACATAAACATACAACCCACCACCACCACCACCACCACCACCGCCACCAAAACAACAATTCACAACAGCACTATGAAAACAAAGAACAAAACACATACCCCCACCCACCCACCCCAGACAATCTGGTAGTTACCAATCGTCCGAACTTCCAGAAAAACGGTGCAGGTTATGCATATGGCCAGGGTCTCGCCATTTCCCTCCTGC
>CM031627.1:4016408-4041408 GCA_018398815.1 Conus ventricosus
ATCACCATCATCATCATCGTCGTTATTATCATCAAGAGCATCGTCATCATCGTCTTTGTCGTCACCGTCGTCAAAATCTTTGTTATTATTATTATTATTATTATTATTATTATTATTATTATTATTATTATTATTATTATTTTCCCTGTGGGGGTTTCAGGTGTTCCTGCTGGCCTGTGCCACCAACGCTCAGTTCTTCTACTTCGCCGGCCAGTGCCCCCTGAGAACTCCAATGTGGCCGCCTTCAGGAACCTCACCGACGTCAGGGAGCCTCTCTTCATCCCTCTCATGTAAGCGTGATGACGTCCCTCCGCCTTTCGACAGACACTGTCACAGTCATACAGCCTGTCTTCTTCATCCCTCTTCTGTAAGCATGATGACGTCATCCCCCCTCTAGATAGGAGCTCTGACGGTCATACAGCCTGTTTTTATCCCTCTTCTGTAAGCATGATGACGTCATCCCCCTCTAGATAGGAGCTTTGACGGTCATACAGCCTGTCTTCATCCCTCTTCTGTAAGCATGATGACGTCACTCCCCCCCCCTCTAGATAGGAGCACTGACGTCATACAGCCTGTCTTCTTCATCCCTCTTCTGTAAGCATGATGACGTCACCCCCTTCTAGATAGGAGCCCTGACGTCATACAGCCTGTCTTCTTCATCCCTCTTTTGTAAGCATGATGACGTCATCCCCCACCCCCCTCTAGATAGGAGCCCTGACGGTCATACAGCCTGTCTTCATCCCTCTTCTGTAAGCACTGGTGACGTCATTCCCCCTCTAGATAGGAGCTCTGACGGTCATACAGCCTGTCTTCTTCATCCCTCTTCTGTAAGCACTGGTGACGTCACTGCGCCTCTCTGTATCCTTCTTAGAGAAGTTATAATGTATTTCTTTCTCTCTTTATCAGTCCACACACACACACACACACACACACATACACACACACACACACACGCACGCGCACACACACACACACACACACACACACACACACACACACACACACACACACACACACACACACACACACACACAAGCTCGCCACGCACGCACGCACATACTCACACACACACGCACGCACTTCACCCAAACAAAACAAACTTTTTTTTTTCAAAATGGAGTGACTGACGGAGGAGTCGAAGCAAAACTTTGAAAGAGAGGGTGTTAGTTACCGCCAATGACATTGACAAACAAAGAACATGACCAGACACGATGCATTTCAACCTCTTGGGTCTTCTTCAGGTAAAAATAGATCATATTTAACATTTAGGACAGTACAAACAAAGAACGAAAAATGACTCATCTGTGGTCCATGTGGTCGGGAGAATGGCCGCCAGGCGGAAGTGACAGAGGGGATTATGGGAGAGGAAAAGGAGGGGGGGGGGGGGTTGCGTGGGGGGAGGGGGTGTGTGATACGATAGGGTTGTGTGTCTAGTTTAGTGGGGAGGTGTGATATATTTGTGACGGTTGTGGTAATGGTGGATTGATAATAATGGTGGTGGTGGTGGTGGTGGTGGTGGGTGGGTGGGGGGCAGGGGGAATTGGGGACCCCCCCCCCAAAAAAAAAAAAAAAAAAAAAAAAAAAAAACCATAGAAACAAACACAACCAAACGTACTCGACATCTTAAAGTATTAGAAACGGTCATCAACAAATTAAAAAAAAAAAAGAGTATAATGGTACAAGAAAAACATAAAACATAGACTAACTAACTGATTGAACCATGATAATATATCGGGCATCCAATATCGTACAAATATATTCATGTTAAACTAAAGATTGCCAGCTGGCGAGATCTTAAAGACAAGAACAATCAATGGAATTTGAACAATGTCTTTAGAGCTGGACTTTCTAGAATCTCATTTAAATGAATACATGCTCGTCTCAGTTACAGTTCACATGCTATATAACATTTCCTTTCCCATGCTATCAGTCTTGTTTCTCTCTCTCTTCTCTCTCTCTCTCTCTCTCTCTCTTCCTCTCTCTTCTCTCTCTCTCTCTCTATATATATATATATATATATGTATGAAACTTTCCGTATAATATTTTTGCCCTGGGTAAAACCATAAAATATACTAGTTGCAAAGCGAGACGACTGCAGGCGGAAATCTAAACAAATCTTAAATAAATGTTAGCGAACCGCCCAGAGAACGTGGACAAACGAGTTACAAGACAAAACACGACGCGTTTCGACCTCTTAGGTCTTCGTCTGGTGATAATTAAACGAATAAAACAACGAAATTGCGCTGAAGCCTGAGCGATCTGAAGCGACCAAAGCTAAGTGAATTTTCGTTGTTTTATTCGTTTAATTATCACCAGACGAAGACCTAAGAGGTCAAAACGCGTCGTGTTTTGTCTTGTAACTCGTTTGTCCACGTTCTCTGGGCGGTTCGCTAACATTTATTTAAGATTTGTTTCATAAAATATACAACAAACAAGTATTGTAACTCTTGCTCCCATACTTGTTTGTTGTGTATTGTTTACTGTTCCCTGCCTCATTTCATATTTACATAAACTATTCGTCAAGCTGGGGTATAATTCTTGCTCACAATTATGAACTGAAATACCTATAGTAAGGTACAAAAAGCCAAAGGTGAGGAAAAATAGACATCTGCCCGTTCCCTGATGCAGGTATAAAGCCAGCCACGCCTGTGACTAAATCAAAACTTTCTTCTTTTTTTTCATATCGCTCCTTTTCTAATTTCTTTCTCTCTTTCTTGATCTATCTCCATCTGTCTCTGTCGTGTCTGTCTGTCTGTCTGTCTCCTCATCGTCTATCTATGTATCTACCTATCTGTCTACATACCTATCTATCTATTCATCTATCTATCTTTCTCTTTCTTTTGTTCTTTTTTTTTTCCGTATTTTCTCGTACAAAAAGGCTGTTTCGTTTCCCTGATTTATTCAATTACTCATTCATTAAAAAAAAATTCAAACGCAAGTAAATACTCCAAACCAAGATGCGAAGTAACCCACAAGTTAACACACAAACAACAACAACAACAACAACAACAAAACACCGTATATACAGCTCCTCAAATACCATCGGCATTAAAAAAAAATTCAACACTTTCTTTCTTTCCTTTTTGCTGAACTATTCATCGATTTATCGAGCTTTTGTTTGTTTTGTCTTCCTGTTCTCCGACAGCGACCGAGTGCTGAAGGATGCCTCCTATGCTTTGCCAGAAATCCAGACATTGTTGGAAGATGTGGATCTTCCCTGGAAGGTGGCTCTGCCTTTGAACGATTCCAACAGCTTCAAGCTCTTCCACCCGTTGTCAGTATCATCATCATCATCAATCATCATCATCATCATCATCATCATCATCATCATCACCATCATCACCATCATCATCATCATTATCATCGTCATCATCATTGTCATCATCATTATAATCGTCATCATCATTGTCATCATCATCATCATCATCATCATCATCATCATCATCGTCCATCATCATCATCATCATCATCATCATCACCATCACCATCACCATCATCATCATCATTATCATCGTCATCATCATCGTTATCGTCATCATCAACATCACCACCGTTATCGTCATCGTCATCGTCATCATCATCATCATCATCATCATCATCATCATCATCATCATCATCACCATCACCATCATCATCATCATCGTCATCATCATCATCATCATCGTCATCATCATCATCATCGTCATCATCATCGTCATCATCATCATCATCATCATCATCATCATCATCATCATCATCGTCATCATCATTATCATCATCATCATCATCATCTCATCATCGTCATCATCATCATCATCATCATCATCCATCATCATCATATCTCATCATCAATCATCATCATCATCATCATCTCATCATCATCATCTCATCATCTCATCATCATCTTATCACCATCATCATCATCTCATTATCATCGTCGTCATTATCGTCTAAATGTTATCGTACTTGTTCTGATGTTTTGGTTGTTTCCTTGTGGAACAATCGCCGAATGATGATTGTAGTAGTGGATTGGTGGTACGTACGACGTAGGATCTGGTTCCTACGTGTGTGTGTGTGTGTGTGTGTGTGTGTGTGTGTGTGTGTGTGTGTGGTGCTGTGCGTGCGTGCGTGCGTGCGTGCGTGCGTGCGTGCGTGCGTGCGTGCGTGCGTGCGTGCATGCATGCGTGCGTGCGTGTCTGTCCCTGTCTGTCTGTCTGTCTCTATCTCTTTGTTTGTCTGTCTGTCGGCCTGTCTGTATGTCTGTATGTCTGTCTCTCTATCTGTGTGTGTGTGTGTGTGTGTGTGTGTGTGTGTGTGTGTGTGTGTGTGTGTGTGTATGCGCGCGCATAGTCTCTCCCTCCCTTTGTCTCTGTCTATATGGGTGTGTGTCTGACTCTGTTGGTCAGTCAGTCAGTCTGTCTGTCTGTCTGTCTGTCTCTGTATCTCTGTCTGTGTGTCTGGCTCTGTCCCTTTGTTTGTTTGTCTGTATGTCTCTCTCTCTCTCTCTCTCTCTCTCTCTCTCTCTCTCTCTCTCTCCTTCTGTGATGCTCTCTCTCTCTTTCTTTCTCTCTCTCTCCCTCCCTCTCTCCCTTTTTATCTCTTATGATAATCACCTACTGTCCTCATTATGAACCTCCTCCTTCTCTTCCTCCTCCCTTTCCTCCTCCCCCCCCCTCTTCCTCCCCCTCCTCTGCTTCTTCTTCCTCTTCCTCCTTTTCCTCCTCCCGCTCTTCCTCCTCCTCCTCTTCCTCCTCTTCCTCCTTCCCCTCCCCTCGTCCTCCTTCTCCACTTCTTCCTCCTCCTCCTCTTCCTCCTCTTTCTTCTCTTCCTCCTTTTCCTCCTCCTCCTTCTCTTCTTCTTCCTCCTCCTCCTCCCTCTCCTCTTAATGCCTCCTCCTCCTCCTCCTCCACCTCCTCCTCCTCCTAATCCTGCTCCTCTTGCTATGTTGACCAGCCTTCGCCGTTGCTGAGACGCCCCTCTCCACCTGCTCTCCTCCTCCTTCTTATCTCCTCCTCCTCTCTATCCTCCCTCTCCTCCTAATCCTCCTCCTCCTCCTCCTAATCCTCCTCCTCCTAATCCTCCTCCTCCTCCTAATCCTCCTCCTCCTCCTCCTAATCTTCTTCCTCCTCCTAGTCCTCCTAATCCTCCTCCTCCTCCTAATCCTCTTGCTCTTGCTTTGTTGGCCAGCCTGCACCGTTGCTGTGAGCCCCCCCTCCCACAGTGTACCTTTGCCGACATCGTGCTGCAGTACGTCAAGTTTCAGGGCGGGGTCTGCTGGGTTGTGTGGCCTGAGGTCCTCTACGTCTACAGACGCTGCACGTGAGAGACTTGCCCTACCTCTTTGTCTTGCTCCTCCTCCTCCTCCTCCTCCTCTTCCTTTTGTTTGCTTGTTTTTTTTTCTTTTAGTAATGATCACCATTATCGTCATCATTATCATCATTGACATCAACTTCTACTGCTTCGTACTTTTCTTGTTCTTCTCTTACTCCTCCTCCTCCTTCCTCCTCCTCCTCCTCCTCCTCCTCCTCCTCCTCCTCCTCCACCTTCTCCTCTCCCCCCTTTGTCTCCGTCTGTACCTTCCTCCTGTTTCTTCTTCTCTTCTTTGTCCCTTCTCCTCCTTCTTCTTTCTCCTTCTTCCTTCTCCTCCGCCTCCTCTTTCTTCTTTACGTCGTCATTATCATCATCATCATCATCATCATCATCATCATCATCATCATCATCATCATCATCATATTCTTCTTCTTCTTCTGCCTCTTCTTCTGCTTCTTCTGCCACCACTATTATCGTCATCATCATCATCATCATCATCATCATCATCATCATCATCATCATCATCATCATCATCATCTTGTTCTTCTTCTTCTTCTCCTCCTCTCCTCCTCCTCCTTTTCGTTCTTCTTTAGTTGACATTCCTTTCCTCCTGAAAGGTTGACTATTGAAACTTTTCATGAATGGAAGACTTTTTTTTCTTTAAAGGGATTTAGGGTGGGGGGAGGGAGGGCGGGAGGAACGGGGGCTTGTAAAGTCACTGTTTTCCTCGCGTGATTTTGTGTGTGTGTGTGTGTGCAAAAAAGTGTGTAATGCTAGAATTAACCACGTATATCAACTCAGGGAGATGGGGGGGGGGGGGGCGGGGGGAGGAGGACAAACTATTGTCCAAGTCTGTCTAATCAACGTTGATTGTGGTGTATTTACATTAGAGAACGTATAAATGCCGGCATTAGATCAAACAGCCCTCAACCAGTTTCGGGCGGTTGACCCGTAATGCCGGCATTTATACGTTCTGTGTGTGTGTGTGTGTGTGTGTGTGTGTGTGTGTGACACAATATGTCCCGCCTATGGCACACCCAAAAAATGTGCACCCCCAGTACCCTCCTCAAGAGCAGCTTTAACAAAAAAAAATAGGGGTGTAAAAATAAAAAAGTAAAATCTGGGTAGTGAAAAAAAAGGGAGTGGGGGTTGGAAAAGGAGGTATGAATGAAAGTGGGGAAAAAAAGGGGAGAAGAAAAGGGTGAATAGTTTTAGCGGGGATCCGGTTTCGCGCAATGCTGAGGAGTGGTGAATTAGCGTGCAATGACTTTCAAAAGCATATTGAAATTCTAATGGCAGCAGTAAAAAAATATATGCCAAAGCAAGTTCTGTGACATATTTCTACCTGTGCAACCATTTACTTTTGTTTGACCGGTGACATTATTTTGCTGTTGACATATAAAAAAGGTATTGACACTGTTTATAGTTACGTGTTCTTGGAGACATGCAGTTAGTTTCAAAATGTCGGATCAGGCAACATCGGGAACACCAAGAACTGTTGAAAGTTTTTTGGCCAGTTATTCCATTTAAAAAGAACATTTGGAAGAGCAAATAGTAAAAAAGAAAAAAGAGTTGAGAAAGATAAAGAAACAAAGAGTGAAACAAGAAGAAAGAGTAAAACTAGAAGGACAAAAATTAAAATCATTGACTGATAAAGAAACAAAATTGAAAGTGCTCTTGATGAATTAAACAATCAATGGGATGTAGCAGAGGATTCACAAGACATTTAAGGTAAGTTTATTTTTTTAAATTTTGTAGTTGTTTTTAAAATTATAGCGTGCAATCGTGTTTGTATATATGCTGTTATCGTTGTTGTTGTCGCTGCTGTCATTGTTGTTGTTTTGTTGTTTTACTGATAATAATATATCATATTCTGAACATCCGTTTCTTATAAATAATCAAAGGTGCGCGCACACACACACACACACGCACACCCCCACCCACCCCACCCTGCCCACCCCACCCACGCATGCACACACTCAAGTCACCTCTAAGTTCCTACTCAAGTCGTCCTCAAGTCGTCCTCAAGTCATCCTCAAGTTCTTACTCAAGTCACTTCTAAGTTCTTACTCAAGTCATCCTCAAGTTATCCTCAAGTCACTTCTAAGTTCTTACTCAAGTCATCCCCAAGTAACTTCTAAGTTCTTACTCAAGTCATCCCAAGATCATAACTAAGTCATCCTCTAAGTTCTACCAAGTTCTTATTCAAGTCAACTTATAATTATTTATTAAGTTCTTAAATATTATTGCATCTGAAATGGATCAAATGATCTTTTGTTGTGGGTGGTTCTGGCATGCTTTTTTGTTTGGCTTCTGTATTTAGTGGTTGAGATTTTTTTGACTGCTTCGGTTTTTGCTGTCGTTGTTTATATATTTTGTAAACGTAATAACCACCACCAACAGCAATGGCGCTCAAAGTGACAACTGTTTTAAGTTCAATATTCCATGAAGACTTTGGTGTTGCAGGCCTTGAATCAACTTGTTCTTGTTCTGGTGTTTTTGTAGCTGGCATTGAAACAACTGTTGGCGTTGGCGGTGTTATGTTTTCATTATGGGCTATAATCTGTGATTGTAACTGAATTTTCTTTGTTTGTTCCACTCTGCTAATTGTTTTCCTGCTCTAACGCGCCCAGGCTTTTTACTGGTCACTTTCTCCACCTGATTCAGTGTTTTCTGATTCTGCTGATTTTCTGGCTCGGTCATTTTTAAGGGAAACAAAATCTATATGATTAAAAGTAATTAATCCCATGATTAGCGGTGACAATAATGTTCCAAATCTGTAATATAAATCACATCCTAGAGACTTAATGACTTTGTTAAACTGGATCCTGCGTTAAATCATACATAAAGTCTTGTTCAGAATCAATAGGCGCAAATTTACTTACTAGTTTAGTGTACAAACTAAGAACCGTTTGTCCTACACTTTTTACCATTCTTGATCCTAGTTGGGGCTTCATACCTGTTATGATGCTTTACAATGTCTTGTGGCGACATTTGTTGAATCTGTTCTATGCTGAATTCATTTCCGAGGAACTGTTTTGTTTTCCCACATGCTGCCAAAGAAAACAGTCTTTCTTTTTTTTGGCATATCAGCTTGGTCATCAACTTGATCATTTGTAATCATAAGTTCAGGAAGGTTTAGGCTGCCCTGTAGCTGTAGTAGATCATCGCCGTTCATGTTTTTTATTAATTATAATTATTTTATTTTTTAAAAATGAGCACCGAAAAAACTGTTACCAACCTTGTATACCATTCTGTGTTTTGGAGGCCTAAGTGTAGGATACACAAGCTTGGTAAAAGCCTGTTAAAAATAAAACCGGCTGATCTTGGGAAGCTAGGCTTTGAGGATTCAGCAAAGCTAATTGCTGTTATTACAGCTTCGTTTGCTACGAAAGATTTTCTAGTTAAGCAAGGAATAATTCCTGACAGTATCAATATGTAAAATTAAAAAATACATTTATAAAAATGCTTCATTCGTAATGATGATAGGCGGTGCAGTAGTGAATGCGCTTGCTTTTAGCGGAAGTAATTACGCATTTAGTAAACTGCGGGATGACGGTGAGAGAAAAAGGCATAACAAAGCTATGGAGCAACTAGCAGCTGCACAAGATTGCTATGAAAAGCAGAGAATTGAGCAGTTAGATTTTATTAATGATAAACTGAAAAAACAGGGTCATGCGGCTTACACATTTAAAGACGTTGACCAGGCAATAAAAGAATATTTATCTTGTAACAGGCAAACCAATTGAGACATTGCCCCCACCAAAATTCAGCGACTTTTATCAACCATCAGAAAAACAAAAGATGCAAGAAATATTGTTTATTGTCTTTGGTATGCCCGTTGTGTATTTTGTTGCACATAATATTGGCTGAATAAAAATGAACAAAATCTATTATTCGCCAAAAGGATATTGGAAGGGAATCACGGCAATAAAAAAGCTAAGCCAAGCAGCAGGAGTCAGTGAACAAACAGCAAAGGAATGGTTATCTAAACAAGCGATTTGGCAAATTTATTTACCTGCGCCTAGACGAATACAGAGACCACACTTTGTGAATACAATACCGAACGACACCCATCAAATGGACCTTCTATATTTACCCATGATACGATTAGACGAAAAAGATTTAAGTACACGCTGACAGTCATTGACATAGCTTCAAGATACAAAGATGCGGAACCATTAACACAAAAGAGTGCTTCTGCTGTTGCTGTTGCCATACAACTGATATACCAACGTGGCCCGCTAACTTATCCTCGCATGATTCAAGTCGATGATGGAAAAGAATTTAAAGGCCAAGTGAATCAATTATTGTTAAAACATAGAGTTACCATTAAAAGAGGCATTCCAGGAGTTCACAGATCACAGGCTTTAGTTGAAAAGTTTAACAAACAGTTATCTGAAAGACTTTTCTCCTACCAGTATCACAGAGAGCTTATTGACAATTCTCGCAACACAGAATGGGTTAGAAACACTGCCCTCAGTTTTGCGTGCAATGAATAATGAAGAATTTAAAGGGCTAAAACCAGTACAAGCAATCAAAAACAAACAATAAATGTTGCTGAAGACTCCAGTACAACCAGCAAACTATTACCGTTTGGTTTAAAAGTAAGGTACCTTTATTTACCGGGAGAAGCAGAAGGGGACACTCGCATCAGGGCAACAGATCCAGTTTGGAGTGTTGATCATATGAAATAAAAAGAATTGTAAAAATGAACCCGCCGTGTATTATTTACGAGAAACTGACACACAAAAAACCGCTCCCAAAGATTTTTTGTAAAGGGAAAGACTGCAGAAAATCCCCCAATACGTTCAGTTGCTTAATTAATTTTTAATTTAAAAAAGGGAAAGTCAGAAGGAAGCTCAAAAATGAAACAAATGATAAAGGAAGAGCCTTGGGAATTGATAGGGGGTTTTGATACGAATTCTATATTAAAAAAAAATATTTACGTGGATTCATCGGCACTGGCAATGCTCCAAAACCCCCTCAGCCAAAACCCCAAATTTTGATTATCAAATATGGGTAAAGAATTTTTTAAAATAATAAAAAATTCGAGCACATCAAGCAAACTGAAAAAAAATTTAGCTGAATTGGAAAATGATATGTTGAGCTTATAACAAAATTTGAGGAAAAATATGTTTTGAATGAGTTTAAAACAAAACTTGAGGAAGATATGTAATTTCCCGTTCTCCGTCCCCCATTGCATATGAAATTGGTTAAAAAAATAGTTTTGTTTTGGGTCTGCAAGAGACTTTTTGTTAAACTTTTGTGTTGCTATGTAGATTGATCGTAGTTTTCTTGTTGATAAAAAATTTGTTTTTTAACAATTTTTTGTAGTTGTCATGTGTTTGTTTGACGCAAACCTGCGAGATACCCCTTTGCTTTTTTAAATGGTTTTCCCCTGGCTCGAAATACTGACATTTTCGCCCTTTAAAAACCAATAAACCCCTTAATCACCCCTCCAGAAAAATTCTCCTTCATTTTTCCTAAAACCTTTTATTAAAAGATGAATGCAAAGGCGAATCTTTAGGGTAACAGATGTGTCATACCTCCCGCATGTCCTTTGTATTCTATTTCCCCGTCTTTTAGATGTCTTCAGTAGGAAAATTTTATAACAAAACTATCTTATCTGTGTAAAATACTCTGGACTTGGTCAAAGGGGGTTAAAAATAGCATAAGAAATTTTAACATCAAAAGCTTGAAATTCCAGTAAACCCCATAAAAAAGGTTTGTCCAATTTTTACTTTTTTTTTTTTCAACATTATGCCAAAAAAGGCATGAAATCTTTAAAATCCTGAAATTAGGTTTTGAAGTCAGTTAATGACGTTTTCTTTTGGGGACCCAATTGCATCTTTCGCTTGTGCGGATTTCCATAGTCTTTCCCAAAACCTGTTGTTCTCAGCTTGAAAAAATCTTTTTCTGAAGCTCTGGGATTTGTTCTAGATCAGTGTTCTTATTATGTTGGTTTCATGAACTGTTCTTGATCAAAAGCAATTTTCGATGAAAAGCCGGGCAAATTTTAAACCATGTCTTAAAATAAAAATTTTTAGAAGTCTGAATGGAGACATTTTTTTTTTGTTCGAAGATTAGGCCCGTTAGGGGTCTGTTTTGCATCTTTGACTTTTGTGCTAATGGTAGTATTATGAGGCATGGAGTTTGAGGTATTCTAAGTCAATTCTAGATAAAGCCTTTTCGATCAGCTGTTAAAAGGGTTTTGTTTTTCTACAAATTTTTGAAGTCTTTAACACCTTTTGCCACATTTTAAAGTTACGTATGGAAGTGTTTTCGCCATAGCCCAACCTACAGATTGTTTGCATCTAAATACTGAGATAGTTAGGCCCTTTTTTTGGTCATATTACTAGGGATTTGTTGTTTTCTTTTCAGTAATGATGCGCGCCATACTAATTCCCCCCGCAATCGTTTTTATCATTGAATCATTGGCAGGTAGCAATAATCAAAACTGGGGACTCAGTAAACTTTAAAAAAGCCCCAATCATCCCCGGGCGCAGAAATGAATGCGCGGGACCAGGCATAATGTTTATGAGGTCTTTCTGTAATTTTCAAAAGTCCGCAAACAAACGTCGGCCTAAGTATGGTCATGATAGTCTCCCTCGTTTTCATTAATTCTGCCTGTTCTTGGCTGCTGGTAATCAGAATACTAAGCCCTTTCCCCTAAGAAAGAAAAGAAAGTCTTTGGCGGGGTGTATCTTGTAAACCTTTTCCAATGTTCTGTACTCAAAAAAGGGTAAACGCCCTTTCTAAAAGGTTGGATAAAAAATATTCTTTGTTATTGGCGGGGATTTTAAGGACTACCCAGTGCTTAATGACCCCATCAGGTTTTGCATGAGTCAAAAAAGACTGTTATTTAAAGTGAAACACTGTCTTTTTTGATGATGTGCAAGGTTTTCCCTAAAGGGTCGGTTATTTTTGCATTAAAAGATGAGAGCGTAACCTCGAAATTTATGAAAATTTTAGGCAGCTTCCATGTCTTTGGTTCAAACTTTAGTTGAAGATTGATTTTGTGCGCTGCCCCTTGAATTTTCCGCTAATGTGTAGGGTCTCTTATGTTGGTTTGGTTTCCCTTGCTGTCGCGTTTCCTATTGGCATTAGTTCAAAACCCACAAACCAAAAATGTGTGGCTGAGTATACTGTTGTTGGTCTTTAGCGTCATCTTGATTTCAGAAAAATTGATTATTAAAACAGCTTACGCACTTGCTGCATGGTTTAGAAGTTTTCTGCAGCTTTGGCCCTCTATATAATTCGGGTTGAAGGACCCCATCCGACCTGAAACAATGAAGGCAAATGAGCAAATTGATGATTACCCCCTAGGTTTTTTAGGAAGTCTCTGTGGGGTTGGCCCCTCAAAAAGGAAAAAATGGTGATTCGAAGTCGGGTTTAAACAACATAGGAGCATTTTGCACCCGTTTCAGTTTTTAAAAAACTAACTTTATCCCTTTCTCGGTGTAATTAGTTCTGTATTACAGTAAAACTGGGCGAAAAATGTTTCTTATGTTCACCCCGGCTTTAAGGTGGAATTTTTTTTAAACATTTTTACAGAATTCTTGTTTTGTTCATGTTTTGAAGTATGAGCAAAAATCTATCATTGTTGTATCAATGGTAATGCGGTAGCCTGTGGTGAAACTCAGTAGTAAGTAACAGATTTTTTTTGGTTTCGCCAATCGTGGATTTTTTTTGGCGCTTGATAGGAGTAGTTTGTTTCCTCATCCATGTGTAATTTTAAACAGTTTTTGGTTTGTTTTGTTCTTAAAAATGATCAATTTTGTCCCGTACAGGAAAGGATATTCCATAAAGTTAAGATCATTGATGTAAGGTTCATATTTAGATCTCTCTTGCGTTTTCCGGACGTAATGCACCCCTTGCAAAAACACCCACATAAAACTTTTGTTCTCTGTTTTCTTTATGTTTAGAACTGTCTTTTCGTCCCAAGTGGGGGCGTGGAATGTAACCTTGCCTACAATCGGTGCATATTAGACGTTTTAATCTGATCTCTAAGTTTTCTCTTGACACCCAGAGCCTCTCTTTTGCTTCTTCAGAGGCTTATCAAACTTTAAGCTTTGGTTTCCCCCAACAGGTTTTAAGTCTTTAAAGGGGAAAAGAATAGTTGCTGTTTATTGAGACCGCTTTAGATTTTTCATTTTTTTTATATAGTCGTTTAAACTTTTAACTTTAAATTTTAAATGGCGGTTGTATTTTTAGTTTTTTTGGGAAAACTTGAAGAAATTGATGTAAAACGTTTTCCCCGCACTTTTTTTTGGATTAAAACTTCAAATCAATATCATTCGTCTTTTGAAAAACGCTCCCCCTCGGCATTCCCTTCAAAAAATTTGTTGGCCCTTCAATATCTTACCCATGTTGGTTTCAAACATAAAAATTTTATTTAAATTAAAAAAAATACAACGACTAAAAGTGTTTAATAAAAATCAATCAACGGCTTTTTGTGCTTGGACCATAAACTAAAGTAAAAAACCCCTTTTTGATGTTGAAATGTGGCTGTTTAGAACAGAGCTTAATGTCTGTTTACTTTTTTTAAACTTTTTTTTTTTTATCGTCGGTGTCTGGTGTGAGAAAAATTTGCCTTGCCTTTTTTGAAGATAAATTTGGGTTTTTTTAGCATCAAAACGGCTGAAAACCGTTTAAAATTTTCATCCGTGTGTTGAGTAAAGGTTTATTTATTTTCAGTTTGACGAACTAAGTTTGTTTATTAGTTGAACCTAGCTGTGTGTTTTGGAGTTTAGTTTTTAATTTTTTTCTAGCAGCACTTAGGCTAATGAACAAGGCCAAGAGTTAAAGAAAACCACCCAGAGGTAAAGTGGGGTGCACCCATGCCTGTTTTAAGAGGCTACACTTTTTCCCGGATAGGCTTTAAAGTCGATGCTCCGTATTTTAAATTGTAACGCATTAAAAACCCGCGAATCCTTCGTTTGGTTTTGCGTATTTTGAAAGGTCTTGCTCTAGTTTTTTTTTGCTTTGTTGTAAAGTTTGTTAATCTGAAGGTTTTTTTTTGTCAGGGGTTTTCATCCCTTTTTTTGGGACTCGGTGCTGTAGGCACTTTGGATAAAAATGAACAGGGGAAAGTTTTTTAAAAAAAAATTTAGTATTGTATTTTTTAATCTGTTATCTTGAAATTCAGTGCGCATCTATATTTTAAAAAAAATGACTTTAAAAGGTTTATCGCCATCTTTTTCTTTATCAAATTTTAAAAGTTTTTTCCGTTTTTTAAAGTTCTCCCCCTTCATGCAACTGATTTCCCCTTTTGACCCTTTGGTCAATCCATACACGATTTTGTTTTTAATAAAACATCAAGCCTAACACTGTGAAGGTGTGATTTTGACCAAGGGTCTGCTGTTGGACTTTACACCCCCCCCCCCAAACAAATTTTTTTATTCGCAAAAAGCTGATAAGGCTAAGCCGCTAGGAGATTTGGTTAGGATGCCCCAAATTTTAATTGCACTTTCGTTATTTTAGGGGTTAATAAATTTTCATTTGTCTTTTTAATGGTTCTTTTTCATCTTCACACAGCAAAAAATACCTTTAAAATGATCTTGTGCGGCATAAAACTAAAATTCCTATAGTGTATTTTTGCTTCTGGGATATGTTGATGATGAAACACTCTTTTGTAAATATTGCTAAAATTTTTATGATATTTTTGTCAATTTAGCCTTCTAAATTAGGGTTTCTAACAACGTCAAAAACTAACGAGATGTCAGAAAGCTGTACTTTTTCTTCGGTGTCTGATGATCTGATAAACCCTTTTTATTCATTAAAAATTTGTTCATTGACAATCTGTCTTTAATGCTCCTTGAAGTATGGCGCTGGGTTTTAACAACTCAAAAACTAAGGGAAAAGGAAAAGCGATTTCCATACGCAAAAATTTAAGTACATATTGTTACCCTCTTTTTGCATCTTCAGCGCCATTGCAGTTTTAGTGTTCATTTTTTTCTATTCCTTTAAACGCAAGATCAGCCCCTTTTTTCGCGGTTAGCCAAAATCAGAATAGGTTAAAAATATGTCTGCATTGTTTAAGAAATATTTCTTGCCCCTCAAGTTTTTTGAAATTTTTTAACGTTTTTCCGTCCCATTTTGGACAACTGTCCTGTTTGGGTCGTTGCTGATTCGAGTTTATTTTGAAGTAAGTTGCCAGGCCTGGCACAAACATTATTGCTTAGGTCTGGAAATTTGACAGTAAGAATTTGCTGCATCAATGTAGTGGATTATTTGGAAAAAGTAAAATTCCGTTTTTTTCTTCACGCCAAAGGGGTCTTTCGTTTTTGCGGGTCAAGAATTGAAACCCCTAGCTTGTACATTTTTTTAAAACAAAAAAAAAAGTTTTATTTAAAACATGGAGGAATTGAAGGTGAAAAAGTTAAAGATGTTTTTGTTGGAGACACAGAGTTTAAAGATCCCTTTTACCCCAGCATCGCTCAGGCTTCATTGCGGCGTGAATTAACAGAAAGTACGGCCGGTGCATTTTACAAAGTTTGGAAACCCCCAATTTTAGAACCTGATTTTGAAGTAAAAGATGGTATTTGTTTTTGAAAAGCGGCCTGGCCCGGGAAAATTGTTCAGCTTACAGATAAAAGAGACCCATCAAAAAATTTTTAGGCTGAATACAAATTTGACAAAGATTGGGCGGAAAATCGAAATCGCCTTGGGATCTAAACCAAATTAATGAGGGGGCTGTTTTTAAAAATTCAAAAAAAACCTTTTAGGAATCCAACAGCTAACCAATACAAAAAAATGGGCTTAAAGAATTAAAACATCAGCAGGTGAATTAATAAATGTAATAGAAGGAAACCAGTTTTTTTAGAAGAAACAGCATTAAAAATATCACGACCCCCGCTACCCCTGCGAGAATAGCGGCCTGATCTGCTTTGGAAGCCTCAGAGGCGAATTAACAAAAAATTTAGCAAAAGGGTGAACTGATGGCATATAAAAAAAGAAAAAAAAAAACTCGTTGAGGCTGATGACCCCTTAGGGGATGATATTAAAAAAAAGAATAACCCCCAAAACTAAGATCTGAACAAAAAAAAATCAGCCAAAAATAGAAAATGTTGTTACTAACCGGAAAAATTCAAATCAAGTGAGAGAATAAAAAACTATCCCCAAAAAATTTTTATGAAAGCCAACGCTAGCGAACGAATACGAACACTGTTTAGAGACCAAGGAGTAATTGAGCGTTTTTTTAAAGGCCCTTGGATTTGCAATAAGTAATGGGAATGCTTTACAGGCGGCGGGGGTCAAAGCCCCGTGCCTCCCCTGCATCCCCCATCACCGCCCGATAAAACAGGGTAAAAAAAACGCTCGTCATATTCGGGTTTATTAAAAATTAGCCTAAAACCATGGCGCTTTACGGGTATATTGGGGGGTTGTTGCTGGCTTTTGTCTCTGCAGGCAAAGTTGTTGGTTTTTTGGCCCGGATTTTGGCTTGTTTCTTAATGTTGGGTTAAATTTTTTTTAAAATAAAAGACAAGTATCCTAGGCAGTTAATCCAAAAAAAAAGTGCTTCTTTTCATATCATGGTCATTATTTTTTTTAACTTCGTGTTCTTCAACGGCCTTCGGGCTTTGGGTCACGGGGATTGGATGACTTATTCTTGGGGGTCATCTTGTTTGTTTACTGCTTGCAATATTACTGGCTCAGAATTTATTTCGTTTTTTCCGACCTTCTGTTCATTGCCTGCCACAAGGATTTCATTATTGTAGTTTATTATTGTACCTATCTGGAGCCTGAGGTCAGAAGGCAGCATGTATAAACCAGTGCCAACAGCAAAGTCTACTTTCGATCTTGCAAATTGTAAAACATTTTGGTATCTTTTAATACTTGAAGGTAAATCAACTGTAGAATTAATGGCGTCCTCTAAATTTGCTAAGTATTGTTTTTGTGCGTCAAAACCAGTAGAAGGATCAGTTATGCTCGATCTCGTTTGTGCTTGCGAACCTAGCAAACACCAAACGTAAGTACGAATAGAGTCGTTTATTCGTTCTATTCCTGCTTTAGTTAGGCCCTTAGAAGTGTCTAAGATAAATGTTGTCCATGCTGTTTTATGCTCTTGCTCTATGGACCCTAGGTGAACGGCTGTGCCTGAAGAGAAAGATGTGTAAGGAGGATTCCAGTCATAGTTATACTTTCTGTGCACGCCCCAAAAATAAGGGGTGCCTAGACCATGATTAAGATCCAACTTTTGTCTAAAGTCTGTCTTGACCTTAATATTGAATTCGTTACAGATCCTTTCAAAAGCCTTCATGTCTATTCTGTTGCCAAATGGATTAAACGGTTTGTCATTTGGCAATGGCGCTTGCAGTTCAGTCAAAATACGTCTGAAGGTGTAATAAAAATGAAATCTATACACTGACCTCACCAAAGGATCAGGATGATTTAAGTGATCAGCATACGACACTCCACACCCAGTTGATGCACAAAACACAGCAAAGTTTAACTGGTTCTGATAAAACTGCATCGGATGACTAAACCACACTTTTGGGATGTAGTCGTTTTTAATAGGAGGGTTAAGATAGCTCTTCAATGGAGTACTAACCTTTACTTGAAAGGTGTCAGACTGAGTCACAGAAATGTCAAGAGTATCAGTTGTTATATTTTTAAGATTGTAGTGCGGCCCAACAGAATATTTTGCATCAGTATATTTAAATGCACTCATTTTTATTTCGTTTAAAAAATGTTTGTAACAATAACAACTCAAGACCGTCCTTCGTTTTTAGAACATGCTATTGATAATGATTGCGGAACCAGAATGGTTGCACTTCATGAAATTTTTTACAAAGTTGTATGGTTTAATATAAGTAAATCGAAGAAGAATAATAAGATTCAAAAAATTGATAATGCAGGAAAATTAGTTAGCCAGTTAACCATACCTGATGGTTATTACGGGTTTTGCTCACTAAAAGAAGCAATGAGTAACTTCGACATTACTCTCAAACTTAACAATGCCAATCTAAAAACAATGTTGACCTTCAAACCTGAAAAAGAAGAAGTAGGTTACTATTTTGATGGAGAGCTAGCTAAAATGTTAGGCTTTACAACTGCCAATCGACCCATTCATAGATTTAGAGTTACACCAAACAAAATTACTTATGAGGGGGAAAATCCGCTCAATCTTGCATTACATTCATTACTCTATGTTTATTTGGATGAGCTGAGCACTGATGAAAACTTATATGATGGAAGGCCCTCAACTGTTTTAAGAGCTCTTCCATCGGGGAAAGCTGCATATTGCGATTATGAAATTATACAATTAATAATAATAATAATAATAGTGATTATTTATACGCACACACCTTCTTGTCAAGAAGCTCGTGGCGTTTACAATGGCATTTCGTGCATATATACTCATACGTAGCAAACTCACAAAACTCACAATCCACATACTCACAATACAAAATAGTAATAAAATAAGGGATAAGAAATATACAAGGATAACTAACTGTACATGGTTAAGGTGTCTGAAACTCAATAATGTATAACACTCATCAAAATCAGTCATTATGTACATGTGCAAAGCAAGCAGCTGCATCTCACTAGCGAGCGGGAAAGGCGGATCGAAAGAGGTGGGTCTTAAGGGAGCTTTTGAACTGTGTCAGGGAATTAGAATTTCGTACATGGAGAGGCAGGCTGTTCCATGTTATAGGGCCGATGTAAGAGAAGGCACGCTGTCCTTGAGTTTTCTTGTTGCGTCGGGGAACCTTGAACATTTTAGTGTCAGTAGATGAACGGAGAGATCTAGAGGGGGTGTAGACTGTGAGAATTTCTTTGAGTGCGTGCGGTGCGGTTTGGTTGATGACGTTGAAACACATAATGCTAAGTTTATAATCTATTCTCTGGGCGATGGGGAGCCAATGCAGGGCTCGAAGGAGTGGAGTGGTGTGAGTTCTCTTGGGACATCTAAAAACTAACCTAGCAGCACTATTTTGAACTTTTTGGAGCTTGTTTAGCAGAGTGTCAGGGATGCCGGCAACAAGAGAATTTCCATAGTCAAGACGAGACAGAACAAGTGAAGTAACAAGAGTCTGAGTGGCCTGTTGTGAAAGATAGTGGCGAATAGTGCTAATTTTCCTTAACTCGTGATACGCTACCTGACAAACTTTGTTTACATGAGGTTTCATGGACAGATCTTCATCAAACATGACTCCTAGGTTCCTTACAGATGTGGAGAATGCTATTTCGCTGTGACCAATAGTGATTTTGAGGGCCTGGTCCGATTCACCCCTACCGCCAACCAGGAGAGCTTCTGTCTTTGAATCATTTAGTTGGAGCTTGTTCTGGGTCATCCACCGTTTCACGTCAGAGATGCAGTTTTCACTGGTAGAAAGAAGTCTATGGATTTGATTGGGATAAGAAGAGTTGTAGAGCTGAGTATCATCAGCAAATTCACTGTGAGAGACTGAATGACTATCAATTACGTTGGGAAGTGGTTGTGTGTACAGTAGAAACAGCAGAGGGCCCAGAACTGAGCCCTGTGGAACTCCAAACTTGAGAGGTGTAGGTTTAGAAACAAAAGCCTGGATCGAAACGGTCTGCCTACGTCCAGAGAGGTATGATTGCAGGAAAGAAAGCGCTACGTTATCAATGCCAAAAACGTGTCTGAGACGGGTGAGAAGAATTAGCAATTCCCTAATTTACAGTTTAAAAGATTAGTTTGTGGGAGGGTCGGATCATTTAATATAAAAATCGCAGACAAAGCAGGAAAAGTCGTGAAATGTGATAACCTGCACATTGTTTTAGAAATAAAATAATACGTTGTACTAAAAAATAATGTCGCATGGACCAGAAGAATCGGGAGTTACATTAGCGCCTGAGAGGTGTATAACTTTAGAATTAAAAGACCTTGCAGACGTTGAGGACTTTGAACAAAATGGTGAGATGGGCGCTTTGTATGGTTTTGAGTACAGCAAAGATGGTTATTATAAACGTAAAGAGGTTGGCGACAGCAAAAAGTTTCCTAAACTAGAACAACTGCGTAATGTAGAAGCAAATAATGCTGGCCAGTATGAATATAAAATAGTTCGAAAACCTGACAGCAAATGGCACTTAGAACCATATTTAGAATGGGACATAAAATTTGAATTCATAAGCCCATTTACATTTTTTGACCGTCAAAAAAGTTTCAGAAAAGCATTCAACTCAGGTCCTTTACATATAAGCCTTACACCAGAGGACAATAGTCGGAAAGAGATTGAAATAAAACCGTTTGGGAGCAAACAGTACATCCTACACAGAAAAGAATCAGTTTTGAAAGATGCTTCTACAAAATTACAGTTCATTCCACAAATGAAATTAGGAGACACGTTCACAATGATATTTGAAATTTCTGTCTTAAAAGATGAGAAGAGGGATGGGGTTGTGGGCGTTAGTGACGTCCTTTTAAAAGGAATTCTAATTAGCTGGCAAAACTTAGACGTTGAAAAATTTAAAGTTACCATCGTCATTCTTCACAATGGTGAGGATATTAAGGTCATTACAACCAGTGACAAAATCAATATTAGTCTAAATAGAAGCAATCTCAGAGAACTGACTTGGATTAAACTTACACATTTAGATCTTATAGGATTTTATTATACTGAACAAGTTTTGACAGAGAGTATAATAAAAACAATAACTGGATTAGATTAAATTATGTTATAAAACTATGGAGCAGGCGACTTTGGTGTCAATGCCGATGTTAAACTTTATGATAAAAACCCCTCATTGTTCACTGATTTGTGGACAGACTGGTTGTGGAAAAACAATATTTGTCCTCGACCTATTACAAACAGTTTATCGTTATAATTTTGATCATATAGTAATTTTCTGCCCAACACTTAAATGGAACAAAGCAATACAATGATAGAAGGTTTATATGGATGGATGATGACATATATTTAGTTGATCCTAGCAATAAACTGAGTGAGTGTTTAGAACACTTTTATAAATTGTTTGAAGGAACGCAGACACTATTTATTATAGATGACTGTTCGGCAGAAAGAGACATAGTTAAAAAGAGAAACACTTTGTCAAAACTGGCTTTTAGTGGAAGACATGCTGGGATAAATGTGTGGATTTTATGTCAGAAATATAACTCCGTTTTAAAAGACTTTAGAGAACAGTTAAAGACTTTAGTTTTATTTCACATGAAAGACAGAGACGCATTTGATGAATGTATGCGTGAAAATGATGTTATTGAAAATGATCAGGAAAAACGCAGGATTAAGCAAAAACTAAAATCTGAAAAGTTTAGTAAATTAGTATTGAAAACGGATAATCCTACACAGTATGTTTGTTTGTAAAAAATCGTTATTTTTTGGTTATTGAAGTCTTACTTGTCAGAGAACGTAATAATGCCGGCATTAGGGTCAACCGCCCGAAACTGGTTGAGGGTGGTTGAGCTAATGCCGGCATTATTACGTTCTCTACATTAGAAGTAACCTTTAACCTGCATGTCTCGTTTCTGTTGAAGCCACCGTCATTGATGTTGATTTCCTCCATTCCCTAACCCATTCCCTAACGACAAGGTTGAAGGGCTAAATCCTCTGAACTTTGACCTTGCTGCAGTTGCTGCTCCTGTCTTCTGGCCGAAGATTGTCCAGTGGTCGGCCGTTGCGTGGAGACGGACTATTTCACCGTGGACATAGTCGCCTACTGCCCGGCCATCATGTACTCTGACCGGTAAGATCTTGCCGCCCACCCCCACCCCCACTCCGTCCTCTCCTTTTCCCTGCAGCGGTCAATCATTCCAATCAACTTTTCCGTCTGTCTGTCTGTCTGTCTGGTCCGTCTATCTGTCTGTCTGTCTGTCTGTTTCTCTTTCCGTCTCTCTCTCTCTCTCTCTCTCTCCTCTCTCTCTCTCTCTCTCTCTCTCTCCCCCCCCCCTCTCTCTCTCTCTCTCTCTCTCCCCCCTCTCTCTCTCTCTCTCAGCCTATTTCTCTTTCTCTCTCTTTGTCTCTGCCCACCCGTTCTCTCTCTTTTTCTCTGTCTGTCTGTCTGTCTCTCTCTTTCTCGGTCTCTCTCTCTCGGTCTCTCTCTCTCGGTCTCTCTCTCCCTCTCTCTCTCTCTCTCTCGCTCTCTCTCTCTCCGTCTCTGACCCCCTCTCGCTCTCTTTGTATCTGCCCCCCTCCCCCATCTCTCTCTCTCTCTCTCTCTCTCTCTCTCCTCCTCTCTCTCTCTCTCTCTCTCAGCCTATTTCTCTTTCTCTCTCTTTGTCTCTGCCCACCCTTCTCTCTCTTTTTCTCTGTCTGTCTGTCTGTCTGTCTCTCTCGGTCTCTCTCTCTCGGTTTCTCTCTCTCTCTCTCTCTCTCTCTCTCTCTTTGCATCTGCCCCCCTCCCACGTCCTCTCTCTCTCTCTCTCTCTCTCTCTCCTCTCTCTCTCTCCTCTCTCTCTCTCTCTCTCTCTCTCTGTCCCTCTGCAAACGCGTATATATATATATATATATAATATATATATATACCAGTTTAAAATAGGATTTTAAAATGGAAGAATTAAAAACCTACAAACTTGTTTCAAGCTAAAACGCTCTCCTCAGGGTATACAATTTGGGCACGCCACCACACAGCAACACCATACAACAACATTTCTAAAAAATGCAACTTATGTACTACAGAAAAGTGGCTGATATTATGTAAACCCCACCTAGCATCCCTGAACTCTAAAGTAGAAATGATAAACAATTGCAGGCATAAATGGAAATCTTTGTCAATGCACCATTCCGTGGCACGTCCCCCCTGAACGCGCCCCAAAAAAGAAAAAACCGGCAGGCCACGTGCCACACGCACAGAGCTCACACGCCCACACACCACAATATATAACACCGGTGGCGTGCCCAAATTGTATACCCTGAGGAGAGCGTTTTAGCTTGAAACAAGTTTGTAGGTTTTTAATTCTTCCATTTTAAAATCCTTTTTAAACTGGTATATCGCTCCCTACATGGTTGAGCACTTTTGACGTTCTGAGTGGCTTTTTAACTCTGATTTTATTGATTGCTCCTCACGTTGAGCACTGTGGCCTAGCAGAATCTAAATTTAAAATGGAGAGAATTAACTTTGGGCAGTCCACCAAAAATATACCTTTTTCCAATCCACAACTCTACATGAAAAAACTCATAGAGCAGACTGAAATATCTGTGCGCAACATGAGGTGGAAAGCGTTTTTCTTTTTGAACCCAGATGCCAAAAAGGAAGATAAAAAAAACTTATGGTTTTAAGTCATGGAGATCGCCACCTATAATAGAGGAAATGAAACCTTTTGAAGAAAGCATGAAAAAACTGATAGCTAATATTGAATTCAGAAAACCACATAATTTCCAAACAACATTGAATAATAACATAAAACAAATCCAGAATGACAAAAAAATATTCATAAAGGCGGACAAGACAAACAATTTCTGTAAAATGGAAACTAATGAGTACTCTCAACTCCTCAACAAAAATATTCAGAAAAATTATAAAAAAGCTGATAAGACCACATATGACAACATCTGCAAAAAAGAAAAAGAACTTGTGCACCAGATGGATTTAGGTGATAGGATAGAAGCAACAGCAATAAAAGAAGCCTTTATAACCCTTAAAGACCACAAACCTAACTTTCTCAACAACCCTACTTGTAGGCTGATAAACCCATCAAAATCTGAATTAGGCAAAATTAGTAAAAAGATCCTGGAAAAAGCAATAGAGGACATAAAAACAAACACTGAATACAATCTCTGGAAAAATAGTTACGAAGTTATCCAATGGTTTAAAGAATTGAACAAACAGAAAAATACAGTGTTCATTACTTTTGACATAGTGGACTTCTGCCCTTCCATTGATGAGGAATTACTTACCAAAGCACTAAGATTCGCCAACAAATATACAAATATAACAGATTCTGAGATGGAAATCATTCTCCACACTAAGAAAACCCTTCTTCATAGCAACAGTGAAATTTGGATAAAAAAAAAACAGCAGAAATTCCACATTCGATGTCACGATGGGATCTTATGATGGAGCTGAAACTTGTGAATTAGTTGGACTTTTCATGTTGTCTCATATACAGAAAATACTTGGTAAACAGGTTGGCTTATACAGAGATGACGGTCTTGCCACGTTAAACAAAAACCATTGAAAACAAGAAAAAAGAACTTTGTAAAATTTTTCAAAGCCATAACCTAAAAATCACAGTAGAAGCCAACAAAAAAACAGTAAATTATTTAGACATAACATTAGACCTTAAGGATCATACATACAAACCATATAAAAAACCTAATGACACACCTGTCTATGTAGACATCAATAGTAACCATCCACCCTCCATCTTAAAAACCATACCTAATGGTATAAAACAAAAGATTATCTAAACTGTCATGCAATTAGAAAGAATTTAACAGTGCAGCAGCTGAATACCAAGAGGCGCTGAAAAAAAGTGGCTACAACTACAAATTACAATATAACCCAGATAACAACATGAACAGCAACAGGAAAAACAGGAAAAGAAAAATTATATGGTATAACCCTCCATATGATGGAAGAACAAAAACTAACGTAGGAAAAGAATTCCTCAGAATCCTTAAAACATCATTCCCAAAAGAACATGTACTATCTAAAATATTCAACAAAAATACCGTCAAGCTATCATACTCGTGTATGCCCAACCTTAAAAATATAATTGATTCTTCCAATAAAACCAAAAAACAACACAACCAAAGAGGGTGATGAAAGGATATCTTGT
>CM031627.1:4047789-4058093 GCA_018398815.1 Conus ventricosus
AAGGACTTCTTTAATTACATGCAAACGCTTTCTCCCTACTTTGGCTTCTTGATATTTCATCGTTTTTGTTAGAATCTAGTACGTAAAAGCAATCAAGTCAAAGGAATCAATGCATCAAAGAGGTGTTTATCTTTTCATTGCAACACATTAAGTACTTTAAAAAGGCAGTCAATGTTTAACAGACGCAAATCCATTGATTGTATCTGACGTAATTTTCTCCGCCTTAAATTTCCATTAGGATGTGATACTGCACTTCACATCTAAAGATGGAAGCTTATACTGAAAACTACATTGTATAGTGTGATGCTACTTACACAGATTAAATGACAAAATCGTTTCCCAAAGTAAAAGTTCCTTGTCTTGTGACACTGAACCAGGGAAAGTCCGTCCATTTTAGAGGTGAGGACAGGGAAACTGTTGGACAGGACAAAGCGTCCTTTCACGGACCCCAGAACCCGTTTTGCAACAGCCAAGGACAGGAGAGGGGCTCACTCAGTGAACCGAAGCCTGCTGTTTTTCCCCACCTTTTCTTGAAGAATGACGTTTCCCTCTTTCTTTCTGTCAGTGCTGCTCCACAGTGTACACCTGGAGAGTTCGACGTCAACTGATCCCACAGTTGAATTCCTAGAGTTTCCACATCACTGACCCCACAGTGATTGCATAGAGTTTTCCCATCACTGACCCCACAGTGATTCCATAGAGTTCAACATCACTGACCCTACAGTGATTGCAGAGTTCCACATCACTGACCCCACAGTGATTCCATAGATTCCAACCCCTCACTGACCCCACAGTGATTGCATAGGGTTCCGCATCACTGACCCCACAGTGATTCCTTAGAGTTCCACATCACTGACCCCCCCAGTGATTGCATAGAGTCCACGTCATTGACTCTATGGTGAAACCCATGGAGAGAGTTCCGCGTCACTGACCATACTGTGGTTCCACAGAGATCCACGTCACTGACCCAACAGTGATTCTATAGAGTTCCACGTCATTGACCCTATAGTGAACCCATGGAGAGAGTTCCGCGTCATTGACCTACAGTGATCCCATTGAGAGAATTCCGCGTCATTGACCCCCACAGTGATTCCATAGAGTTCACGTCATTGACCCTACAGTGAACCCATGGAGAGAGTTCCGCGTCATTGACCCCACAGTGAACCCATGGAGAGAGTTCCACGTCATTGACTCTACAGTGAACCAATGGAGAGAGTTTCGCGTCATTGACCCTACAGTGAACCCTTGGAGAGAGTTCCATGTCATTGACGCCACGTGAAACCATGGAGAGAGTTCCACGTCATTGACTCTACAGTAAACCCATGGAGAGAGTTCCATGTCATTGACTCTGCATTAACACATGGAGAGAGTTCCACGTCATTGACCCTACAGTGAACCCATGGAGAGAGTTCCACGTCATTGACCCCACAGTAAACCCATGGAGAGAGTTCCACGTCATTGACTCTACAGTGAACCCATGGAGAGAGTTCACGTCATTGACCCTACAGTGAACCCATAGGGAGAGAGTTCACGTCATTGACCCCACAGTGAACCATTGAGAGAGTTCACGTCATTGACATACAGTGAACCCATGGAGAGAGTTCCACGTCATTCACCCTACGGTGAACCCATTGAGAGAGTTCCACGTCATTGACGCCACAGTGAACCCATGGAGAGAGTTCCACGTCATTGACCCTACAGTGAACCCATTGAGAGAGTTCCACTTTATTGACCCCACAGTGAACCCATGGAGAGAGTTCCACGTCATTGACCCCGCAATGAACCCATTGAGAGAGAGTTCCACTTTATTGACCCTACAGTGAACCCATGGAGAGAGTTCCACCTCATGGACCCAACGGTGAACCCATGGAGAAAGTTCTACGTCAACAAACCCTGTCCCAGTGAAGGGCCATCCCACCGTCTGATTTCTTTGCGTTGGCCGTTTTGTTTTCTGTCTTATCTTGTGTGTGTGTGTGTGTGTGTGTGTGTGTGTGTGTGTGTGTGTGTGTGTGTGTGTGTGTGTGTGTGTGTGTGTGTGTGTGTGTGTGTGTGTGTGTGTCTGTGTCTGTGTATCTGTGTGTGTGCAAAACTGTGCGTGTGTCACGCAGGTATCTATTCATGTGTCTGTGCGTGTGTGTGAGGGACAGACAAACAGACAGACACACAGACAGATATACAGACAGGCAGATCGACTAAGACAGAGAAACTGATGAAGACCAATACAGAGGTAAAGACGGAGGCAGAGAGACAGACAAAAGGGCACACAGACAGACAGAATCATCCCATGAAACAAATACAAACGCAGTTCACTTTCTGGACAGTTTCCTTTATTCACAAGACAACTGCCGCCCGGGAAACACTTGGAAGTGCACACAGTATCACAGTTAATGACGTCACAATGACCGCGTCACGCCGTCCTGATGTCAGTCGAACACTGCACCCCGCTGAATTCCTTGGTGCCCTGCGTCACACCATCACGTGACCTCCATGCCGCGTCACGTGATCAGATAGCACGCTCTGTCCTGGACTCATGTTGTCAGAAGTAGCCTTGCCTCTGAACTGTGAAGAAAAACACAATAGATAAATAAATAAACAAAGAGACAAAAACACAATAGATAAATAAATAAACCAACAGACAAACAAATGAATGAATAAATAAATGAAATGCGCGCGCGCGTGTGTGTGTGTGTGTGTGTGTGTGTGTGTGTGTGTGTGTGTGTGTGTGTGTGGTGTGTGTGTGTGTGTGTGTGTGTGTGTGTGTGTGTGTGTGTGTGTGTGTGTGTGTGTGTGTGTGTGTGTGTGTGTGTGTGTGTGTGTGTGCGTGCGCGCGCGCGTGCGTGCGTGCGCGTGCGTGCGTGCGTGCGTGCGTGCGTGCGTGCGTGCGCGCGCGCGCGCGCGCGCGCGTGTGTGTGTGTGTGTGTGTGTGTGTGTGTGTGTGTGTGTGTGTGTTGTGTTGTGAGTGAATAATTGTATGTATGAATGTATGTATGTGTCCGCATGAGCGAGCATGCATGCATGTGCGTTCATGTGCGTGTGGTGTGATATGAAGGGGCGTTTGAGTGCAGGGAGGATGGTAAATGAAATGAGAGAAATGGGGGTGGTGTGTGTGTGTGTGTGTGTGTGTGTGTGTGTGTGTGTGTGTGTGTGTGTGTGTGTGTGTGTGTGTATAAGGCCTGCAGTTCTCTCAAAAGGAATGTGGAGATTCCGAATAACATCTAGAGCACTCTGTACAGCGTTGCCAGTTTTGTTGATAAATCCTATGGTAGTCAAAAACGCAGTATTTTGTAAAATAAATTCTACACTATACTGTAGTATATTATGATGCATGCTACAACCCATGCTACACTATACTGTAGTATATTATGATGCATACTACAACCCATGCTACACTATACTGTAGTACATAATGATGCATGCTACAACCCATACTACACTATACTGTGGTACATTATGATGCATGCTACAACCCATGCTACACTATACTGTGGTACATTATAATACATGCTACAACCCATGCTACACTATACTGTAGTATATTATAATGCAGCTACAACCCATGCTACACTATACTGTAGTATATTATGATGCATGCTACAACCCATGCTACACTATACTGTAGTACATTATGATGCATGCTACAACCCATGCTACACTATACTGTAGTACATTATGATGCATGCTATAACCCATGCTACACTATACTGTAGTATATTATGAGGCCTGCTACAACCCATGCTACACTATACTGTAGTACATTATGATGCATGCTACAACCCATGCTACACTATACTGTAGTACATTATGATGCATGCTACAACCCATGCTACACTATACTGTAGTACATTATGATGCATGCTACAACCCATGCTACACAATGCACACAGGCAGCCATCAACAGCAGACTGGAAAGGATCTCCGTGGTCGGCTTGGCAATACACTCCATGAACTGGACGATAATGATCCTCACCTGCCTCATCACCATGGAGACCCTCAGACCCAGGAACTGTCATCCATTACGTCACTCGGATTCCCTCATGATGTCAAAGTGGACGTCATCTAGAGTCACATATGACGTCACACAAGGCTTCATCGCATGACGTCACAAGGGCGGTTCTCAGCCCACAGCTACAGGGGGCAGTGTTGGGGAGTGTTTGTAGTCCACCAGACGCCCAGCTCACTTTATTGTGAATTGATCTGAAGGGGAAAATCCACAGGATACTATTGAGTCATTAGGGTATGTACATGGAACACAATAGAAATCCCACAGATATACTACTCAGTCGCTAAGGTATGAACATAGAACAGAATAAAAATTCCACAATATCTTGTTGAGTCACTAAGGTATTTACATGAAACGTAGTCACATAATCATAACCACGTGGGTTCCGAATGAGGAAAAACTAGTAATTACTCAAGGCGTTGCTTTCATCAGAGGAATAATGGGTGTATATGTTAATACATACGCTTATATATTTTTCGTATTTTCGTAGAAAACTTTCCACAGAAATGAAACGTATTCCCTCAACAGTTCTCCCTCCTCATCCTCTTCTTCTGTGGTCAGTATGGGTTAGCACTGAGCTGGCCGCTTCCAAAGGCCATTGTCTTCTGTGGTCAGTACGGGTTAGCACTGACCTGGCCGCTTCCAAAGGCCATTGTCTTGTGGTCAGTACGGGTTAGCACTGAGCTGGCCGCTTCCAAAGGTCATTGTCTTCTGTGGTCAGTACGGGTGAGCACTGAGCTGGCCGCTTCCAAAGGCCATTGTCTTCTGTGGTCAGTACGGGTTAGCCCTGAGCTGGCCGCTTCCAAAGGCCATTGTCATCTGTGGTCAGTACGGGTTAGCACTGGGCTGGCCGCTTCCAAAGGCCATTGTCTTTTGTGGTCAGTACGGGTTAACGCTGAGCTGGCCGCTTCCAAAGGTCATTGTCTTCTTCGTGGTCATACGGTGAGCACTGAGCTGGCCGCTTCCAAAGGCATTGTCTTCTGTGGTCAGTACGGGTTAGCACTGAGCTGGCCGCTTCCAAAGGCCATTGCTTCTTCTGTGGTCAGTACGGTTAGCACTGAGCTGGCCGCTTCCAAAGGCCATTGTCTTCTTCTGTGGTCAGCACGGGTTAGCACTGAGCTGGCCGCTTCCAAAGGCCATTGTCTTCTTCTGTGGTCAGTACGGGTTAGCACTGAGCTGGCCGCTTCCAAAGGCCATTGTCTTCTTCTGTGGTCAGTACGGGTTAGCACTGAGCTGGCCGCTTCCAAAGGCCATTGTCTTCTTCTGTGGTCAGTACGGGTTAGCACTGAGCTGGCCGCTTCCAAAGGCCATTGTCTTCTGTGGTCAGTACGGGTTAGCACTGAGCTGGCCGCTTCCAAAGGCCATTGTCTTCTGTGGTCAGTACGGATTAGCACTGAGCTGGCCGCTTCCAAAGGCCATTGTCTTCTGTGGTCAGTACAGGTTAGCACTGAGCTGGCCGCTTCCAAAGACCATTGTCTTCTGTGGTCAGTACGGGTGAGCACCGAGCTGGACGCTTCCAAAGGCCATTGTCTTCTGTGGTCAGTACGGGTTAGCCCTGAGCTGGCTGCTTCCAAAGGCCATTGTCTTCTGTGGTCAGTACGGGTTAGCACTGAGCTGGCCGTTTCCAAAGGCCATTGTCTTCTGTGGTCAGTACGGGTTAGCCCTGAGCTGGCCGCTTCCAAAGGCCATTGTCTTCTGTGGTCAGTACGGGTTAGCACTGGGCTGGCCCCTTCCAAAGGCCATTGTCTTCTGTGGTCAGTACGGGTTAACGCTGAGCTGGCCGCTTCCAAAGGCCATTGTCTTCTGTGGTCAGTACGGGTTAGCACTGAGCTGGCCACTTCCAAAGGCCATTGTCTTCTGTGGTCAGTACGGGTTAGCGCTGAGCTGGCCGCTTCCAAAGGCCATTGTCTTCTGTGGTCAGTACGGGTTAGCACTGACCTGGCCGCTTCCAAAGGCCATTGTCTTCTGTGGTCAGTACGGGTTAGCACTGAGCTGGCCGCTTCCAAAGGCCATTGTCTTCTGTGGTCAGTACGGGTGAGCACTGAGCTGGACGCTTCCAAAGGCCATTGTCTTCTGTGGTCAGTACGGGTTACCACTGGGCTGGCCGCTTCCAAAGGCCATTGTCTTTTGTGGTCAGTACGGGTTAACGCTGAGCTGGCCGCTTCCAAAGGCCATTGTCTTTTGTGGTCAGTATGGGTTAGCACTGAGCTGGCCGCTTCCAAAGGCCATTGTTTTCTGTGGTCAGTATGGGTTAGCACTGAGCT
Organism: Conus ventricosus; assembly: GCA_018398815.1. Taxonomy (NCBI): domain Eukaryota; kingdom Metazoa; phylum Mollusca; class Gastropoda; order Neogastropoda; family Conidae; genus Conus; species Conus ventricosus. Next base: position 4,054,054 of record CM031627.1, read on the forward strand.
GGCCGCTTCCAAAGGCCATTGTCTTCTGTTGTCAGTACGGGTTAGCACTGAGCTGGCCGCTTCCAAAGGCCATTGTCTTCTTCACCAAGGTCAGAGTCTGGGAACGGCTTCCTGGACAGCAGTGCAGCACACACAACGGGGACTTCTAAAGGGAGGCAATTTAGAATAAAATGATTTCAATTTCTTTTCATGGGGCCTTTCGTTTTAATCCAACCACTTTTTGTTTCAGTAGCTTGGTTTTATTTCTTCAAACGTTTTTCCAAAGATTATTTTCTGTTATAGATTTTGATCAGAAAATATCTCACCAACTACTTGACTATCACGCATATTTTTTGGAGAGATTTCTTTCACACTTATGCGGTTTTCCCCCAGTGCACATGTGACAGTCTTGTTTTAAAATGTAGAAAGAAATTGCAGGATACGTCAGAACTTGATAGGTTGTCATGGAAGTTATGGAGATAAGCGTGGAACGAAAAGATAGCATGTCTTTAGGTGTCCTGGGAGGTCGAGTTTCCGGTGTGTTTGAAACAAGTGTTGGAATTCCGCCCTTGGTGGAGATAGGGTTTTGTGTCGGTGTTGGGGGGAGACGGTGGAGGAGAAGGTGTTGGATTTGGAAGAGCTATTTCGGGTGGTAGGTTTACCGCCCGTGACATTGGCTTGGCGGCAAGCTGAGCGTATGTCAGGCGCCCCAAGGGAGCAGGGGAGAAAAGGGGGGTCGGGGAGGGCAGGCAGTGACTGGTGCGGTGGGGGTGGAGACAAAACCTTATCACTGGCTATTCTCCATGTCTGCTTTGTTCTGCCACTTCTGTAAGACACGTCAGTTCCTAGACCCCAGTCCATGCTATTTAAAGCCCAGCTGACATCGGGGGTCATATCAGAAGTTGAAAACACGTTATGGAGACAACATTATGTACGCATTTAAAATCAACGTGTAAAATACACAGAAACGTAAGCTTCTTTATTCTACTGAAAAGACTGATCTGAAAATGTCTTTTACACCTTTCATGTGTGAGTCAGAAAAACACATTTCATCACTAAAGGAAATGTGGTGGACACATTAAACCACATTAGCTGGAAAATTTCAGCATGAGATCTTTGAGAAGTCTGTGATAAAACGCTAATATACAAAAGTGCGCGCACACACACACACACACACACACACACACACACCATCAAGGTGCATATGAAGCATAGGAGAGAGAGAGAGAGAGATTACTGGAAAGAATCTTAAACTGAGAATAAAAGGGTTGAGAGCCTGTATCCACGAGTTATTATCGTCAATAGGCAAACTTGCTGAATTGCTCAAGGGACGAAAAACTGTTCGTAAACGATCATGACAGTACTGAGATGAAGCTTACTTAAAAGAGCGTGGGTGGACGGAATGAGTAGATTGTCTATGATCCACTGCACCTGTTAAAGCCTACGTCACACCAAGCGACCTAGGTCACACCAAGCGACGGCATGTTTCAATTGTCTATGGCCCACTACACACCGTAAAGCCTACGTCACACTAAGCGACGGCATATGTTGACTGTCTATAGCCCACTTCACATCTTAAAGCCTGTGTCACATTAAGCTACGGCATACGTTGATTGTCTATAGCCCATTTCACATCTAAAGCCTACGTCACACTAAGCGACGGTATGTGTTGATTGTCTATAGCCCACTTCACATCTTAAAGCCTACGTCCCATGAAACGACGGTATGTGTTAATTGTCTATAGCCCACTGCACACCTTAACGCTTGCATCACACTAAGCGACGGCATACATTGACTGTCTATAGCCCATTTCACATCTTAAAGCCTATATCACACTAAGCGACAACATAGGCTACGTTGATTGTCTATAGCCCATTTCACATCTTAAAGCCTACGTCACACTAAGCGAGGGGGTACGTTGATCGTCTATAGCCCACTTCACATCTTAAAGCCTATGTCACACTAAGCGACAACATACGTTGATTGTCTATAGCCCACTTCACATCTTAAAGCCTATGTCACACTAAGCGACAACATACGTTGATTGTCTATAGCCCATTTCACATCTTAAAGCCTCCGTCACACTAAGCGACGTCATGCGTTGATTGTCTATTGCCCATTTCACATCTTAAAGCCTACGTCACACTATGCGACAGCATGCATTGACTGTCTATAGTCCACTGCACACCTTAAAGCCAAGGTCACACGTAGCGAATCTTTCATTCAACTGCACTCGCTTCTTCACAGTTGACAATTGTGGCCACGTAGAAAAGAGAGTGCAAGAGCGAATACCGAAGTTTGAGGAAGTGAACTTGCACAACTTCTCAGGCAAGACAGTCGCTCAGCGAATCTGATTGGCCATTCAGACCAAAAGTCAACATCGTGCTCTCCACAGTCAAGCATCTCCTTGGATGTGATTTTCTTTTTCTTTTTTCGTTTTTTGGGGGTGGGGGTGGGGGGTTGGGGGCTTTAGGAGGAGGGGTGGGGGTTGTTTGCAGGCTTGTTTCTTTTCTTTCACAGAGATCGGCAGTTCGTTTTCTCTTTTCGACTCTGTGTCAAAGAATTTCACGTACAATTCCTTATTCTTCCCTCAAACAACGAGGTCAGAATGTTTCAGCATAAACTGGAGAAACAAGGCAGGGCGAACCACCATGAGGAAGCAGTCCTCCATTGGAGTCACGTGACCAGCCAACTAGCACACTGCTTTGTTGCCAACTCGGTTGGTGTGGCCTGAAATTAGCGAAGCGCAGAAAGAACGTTCAAGAACAAAATCGTTTTTCTCACGCATGACCGACAGACTCGCCCAGTGGGACAGGGGCTTTAGGTGCATCAGCTGCACGCGCCGGGACGTGAACGTGGGCGTCTGCCATGATTACAGCCCGGACAGTAGTTTTTCCGAGCTGCAGTTGCTTTGGGGTCTTTAAACTGTGGAGAATCTTGACCCTGTCATATAACTCCGAGAAGGAAAGCAGTCGACGCTAACGCTTCAAATTAATCAAACCGAAAAAATGGTTTCTCACATGAATATATCAACGGCATTAAAGCTCCGAAAACACAGTGGCCAGGTACATTTTAGAAGCTGATATTCACGGCATTCCGTAAATAAAATGATTATTTGGCCGATTGTTTTAGGGATGATTTTTTGCGCAAATAGCTATTCATGGAAACGTAACCAATTACTATTTAGGTAATGAATCCATACGTAAATCATTCTTCGTATATGCATATAATCGTTATTCAGCGACTCAAACAGAAACAAGTTATTATTTGTGTAAATAATGCTTGATTTACAGAAATCATCATCATGAACTGAAACAAGGCATTTATAGATGTAACCATTTTATGCATAAAGAATGACGCGTATCCATAAAAAAAAATTAATGTTTATTTGTTTAAGTAATGACTAGGCTATTTGTGTACATAAACTATTCGGGTGTATAATGCGCATTTCGGTCAATGAAACATTGTTTTACATGAATAGTTCATTATAATATAAGCATTATATTATTCCCGTGAATTTTGATTAAATGTGTTAATCAGGCATTATTTACACATAGCATGCTCATTTACTAAAGTAGGTGATTATTCACAGAACGAGTCTAGCGAACGATCGTAAACTCTCTCTCTCTCTCTGTCTCTCTCTCTTCAGTCTCTTTCACACACACTGGCACACGCCCGAGCTCACACCCAGAACGAGTGCCTGCTCGCGAGCACGCACAGACAGAGAGAGAGAGGGGGGTGGGGGTGGGGGAGGGGGAGGGAGGGAGGGATTAGGAGAGTCACTCATTGTGTCATTCTCACCGGACGAAAGCTGAATCGAAGCTTGCATTTGAGCAAGAGTGGTAACTGTGGTGCTTGGTTAGACCACTTGAGCACATCAGCTAACAGTAGCGACAGTGAACCAACTATCTGCGATTCAGTTATTGCTTAACCATAAAGAATGCTGCATCGACAAAAGAATCCCCCCCCCCCTCTTTCGCTATCCGAACCGGATACGACAGAAAAAGAACCTTCTTTCCCTCTCTCTCTCCCTTCGTACTCTCTCGCACTCAGCTAAATTT
>CM031627.1:4059093-4064093 GCA_018398815.1 Conus ventricosus
AAATTTGTCAGACTTAGAAAAACAATATTTGTCTAGACTTTTACAACAGTTTATCGCTATAATTTTGATCAATTGGATTTTCTGTCCACACTAAAAGGAACAAGATATCATGATAGAAGGTTTATATGGACAGACAATGACTATATTTAGTTAATCCTAGCACTAAACTGAGTGAGTGTTTAGAATACTTTTATAAAGTGTTTGAAGGAACGCAGACACTCTTATTATAGATGACTGTTCGCAGAAAAAGATATAGTTAAAAAGAGAAACACTTTGTCAAAGCTGGCTTCAGCGGAAGACATGATAGGATAAGTGTGTGGATTTTATGCCAGAAATATAACTCGGTTTTAAAAGACTTTAGAGAACAGTTAAAGACTGTAGTGTTATTTCACATGAAAGACAGAGACTCATTTGAAGAATGTTTGCGCGAAAATGATGTTATTGAAAATGACCAGGAAAAACACAGGATTAAGCAAAAACTAAAATCTGAAAAGTTTAGTAAATTAGTATTAAAAACGGATAACCCTACACAGTATGTTTGTTTGTAGGGTTTACTAGGAGAGAACTGATAAATACCAATTCCTGACTCAAAACCGCTCGAACTGGTTGAGAGCGGTTTGAGTCAGGATTGGTATTTATCAGTTCTCTGGAGAAGATAAGTAGTTTCTCGTTCTTCGTTTTCACTGTCCATTGTTGTTTATTTTCGCCTGAAGAAGACCCAAGATAAAGAGGTCGAAATGCATTGTGTCTAGTCCTGTACTCTGTTTGTCTGTGTCCTTGGCGGTAACTAACCCCTCTCTTTCTAAATTTTTCTTTACAAAAAAATGTCTTCATTATCATCAAAAACGTCTGTGTAAAAAAAGAAACGGGATATAAAGAGGTTCAAAATTTCATGACGGGGTTCGAATCCGTAGGAAATAAATAAAACAAGATGCAAAGCATATAAACGTACTCCCAGTTTAACCTGTATACGCGCGATATCTTTCATAAAGAGTAAAAACCGTCTTGGGCTGGTGTAACCGTTAGTAATGGCTATTCTGGTAAACATCGGCCATCATCTGTGACCTATAATGAACATACTTACAAACTTTCAGAAAGATCGGCCAAGAACTTTCTGAGATTTTCCATCAAGAAGAAAACCATTATGGGCCGTTAGTAACGGCTATAACGTTAAACTTAAACATCGGGCATCATCCGTGACCCATAATGAACATACCTACAAATTTTCAGAAAGGTCGGCCAGTTACTTTCTGAGATATTCCATAAAAAAACAAAAACCGTTATGGGTCGTTATAGCCGTTAGTAACGGCTATAACGGTAAATTAAACGTCGGGCATGATCCATGACCCATAATGAACTTACCTACAAATTTTCAGAAAGATCGGTCAAGTACTTTCTGAGACATTCCATAAAAAGAAAAACCATTATGGGCCGTTACAGCCTCAGTGACGGCTACAACGGTAAACTAAAACGTCGGGCATCATCCGTCGCCCATAATGGACATACCTACACATTTTCAGAAAGTTCGGCCACGTACTTTCTGAGATATTCCATAAAGAAGAAAAACCATTGTGAGCCGTTACAGCCGTTAGTAACGGCTATAACGGTAAACTAAACGTCGGGCATCATCCGTAAGCCATAGTGAACATACCTGCTAATTTTCACAAAGATCGGCAAGTACTTTCTGAGATATTCCATAAAGAAGAAAAACCCGTTACAGGCCGTTACAGCCGTTAGTAACGGCTATACCGTTAAACTAAACGTCGGGCATCATCTGTGACCCACAATGAGCATACCTGCTAATTTTCACAAAAATCGGCCAAGTACTGTCTGAGATATTCCATGAAGAAGAAAAACCGTTACAGGCCGATACAGCCCTTATAACGGCTCTAACAGTAAACTAAAACATCAGGCGTTATTCGTGACCCATAATGAACATACCTACAAATTTTCAGAAAGATCGGTCACGTACTTTCTGAGATATTCCACAAAGAAGAAAAACCGTTACAGGCCGTTACAGCCGTTAGTAACGGCTATAACGGGGCGAACTAAAACATCAGGCATCATCCGTGACCCATAATGAACATACCTGCTAATTCTCACAAAGATCGGACAAGTATTTTCTGAGATATTCCATAAAGAAGAAAAACCGTTACAGGCCGTTACAGCCGTTAGTAACGGTTATAACGGGGCAAACTAAAACATCGGGCATTATCTGTGACACATAATGAACATACCTGCTAATTTTCATAAAGGTCAGCCAAGTACTTTCTGAGATATTCCACAAAGAAGAAAAACCGTTACAGGCCGTTACAGCCGTCAATAACGGCTATAACGGTAAACTAAAACGTCGGGCATTATTCGTGACCCATAATGAACATACCTACAAATTCTTAGAAAGATCGGCCACGTACTTTCTGAGATATTCCATAAAGAAAAAACGTTACAGGCCGTTACAGCCGTTAGTAACGGCTATAACGAGGTAAACTAAAACATCAGGCATCATCCGTGACCCATAATGAACGTACTGCTCATTTTTACAAAGATCGGCCAAGTACTTTCTGAGATATTCCATAAAGAAGAAAAACCGTTACAGGCTGATACAGCCCTTATAACGGCTCTAACAGTAAAACTAAAACATCAGGCGTTATTCGTGACCCATAATGAACATACCTACAAATTTTCAGAAAGATCGGCCACGTACTTTCTGAGATATTCCACAAAGAAGAAAAGCTGTTACAGGCCGTTGCAGCCGTTAGTAACGGCTATAACGGGGCAAACTAAAACATCAGGCATCATCTGTGCCCCATAATGAACATACCTGCTAATTCTCACAAAGATCGGCCAAGTATTTTCTGAGATATTCCATAAAGAAGAAAAACCGTTACAGGCCGTTACAGCCGTTAGTAACGGTTATAACGGGGCAAACTAAAACATCGGGCATCATCTGTGACCCATAATGAACATACCTGCTAATTTTCATAAAGGTCAGCCAAGTACTTTCTGAGATATTCCATAAAGAAGAAAATCCGTTACAGGCCGTTACAGCCGTTAGTAACGGCTATAACGGTAAACTAAACATCGGGCATTATTCGTGACCCATAATGAACATACCTACAAATTCTTAGAAAGATCGGCCAAGTACTTTCTGAGATATTCCATAAAAAAAAGAGAAACGGTTACAGGCCGTTATATAGCCGTTAAAACATCGGGCATCATCCGTAGCCCGTAATGAACATACCTACAAATTTTCAGAAAGATCGGCCCAGTAGTTTTGTCTGGAGCGAGTGGAACACATTTTGACCATGGACACACAGACAGACAGACAGACGGACACACAGACAGCATTTCTTCGTTCCCATTCTAAAGTACTCCCTGTTCTATAAGAACTGGGAGTACAAAAAAAAAAAAAAGAAAACGACTGGCAAGTGAAAACTTTCGTGTGTTAAGCCTAACTAATGATACATCAACTTTGAGCACTTAAGCAATACCATCACGATTTCCCCCATCCTGGACAGTTACCTTTCTGGAAAAATAAACCCTACAATTAAGACTACAAAGGCTAAAAGAAAGTTTCATTACATTTTAATCCAGATTTCTAATTTCAGAGGTCTTCAAGACACATGGAACATGTGTTTTATTCATTGGAGAAATGTGCATTAATGGATGACACCAAATACAGTAGCCATTCAATAGCTATTAGCTGTAGTTTCATGTGTGGCTGGAAACCACGGCTATCTGTCGCCATTCTCATGGGAAATAACTTCAGATGTGAAGACTCTGGCAACTTATAACAGATCGAGCGTGGCTTCTTTCCATCAAACAAAGTATTGGACATCAGCTGACTTTGTTTCAGACAGAAGTTTGTTGTTTTTCTTCCCGAAATTTTCCTAAATCAAAAGCAGAACCCAGCACATAACAAGGTCATATTTGAACACTTTCCAGGCATTTCACAAACTCCAGCATAAAAACCCTGGGGGGGGGGGGGGGGGGGGAACACAAAAACAAGAAGAACAAAAAAACCTGAAGGAAAAATGTATGTAATATGAAAAAGAAACATGACCCTTTCACGTTTTTTTCCCCATTCAAAACACTTTACAAACACTACCAAAGGGAGAGCTAGACATGAAATTAACAGAGTGAATAGTACAAAGCTTTTTGTCATCATCAAAATCATCGTTATTATCATCTTCATCATCACCTTGCTACTACTGTGGGGGGTAGTAATACCAGCATTAGCACTACTACTACCATCACAACTACTACTGTTATTACTTCTACAACCATCAAAATGATAAGTCACTTTATGCGACGTTCACACTAGGCTGTAACCACGGTCTAACCAAGTGGTTACATTGAGGGATCTAACTGCGATGAGACAAACTGTATATTTTTGACACAGCGTGTGTGAATGGAAAGCGTCTAACCATTAGGCTCCGCCTCTATTTCCTGCTCTAACTCATTGGAACCGACGGGGACTAGTGTGAATGCCTTTGTAACCGTATTTGGTCACATCGGGCGATGTAGCCTTGAAAATATTTTATCTTCCGAGTCATATTTTGGGGGCCATGTAACCACCTATCGAACCACAAATCGGGTCTTCCCGAAAAATCGTCTAACCGATGGGAACCCACTGCAACCAAAATTGCGTGGTTCCAGTCAGTTACAGAGCGATCTAACCATTTGGTTAGACCGTGGTTACAGCCTAGTGTGAACGTCGCATTATAAACACTGTATGCGTTTTTTTTAATCTAATCAGGGACACAAATAAACACAATAACCACAAAGGGTAAACACAAAAAACAATCATAGTTAAATAAATGAAAACAAACTGACAAAACCCAGAAAACAAATTAATCAAACGGGGAAAACAAAGCAACTGACCGTTGTCATATTATTTGGAAACCTTGCAAGAAAAAATTCATTAATCCAATAAAAAAAAATGTGGGAGCCATTGTGTAATGAACTTTGTAAGTGGCATTTGGAGACACGCAGCATAC
>CM031627.1:4069093-4071593 GCA_018398815.1 Conus ventricosus
TCCAGACCACTTGTGTTACTTTGTTTTAGGCTACTAAGAGATTTATACACTTCATGCACACCCATAAATGGTATATTTGAAAGAGAAGATATATTTCTAGAATTGCAAAAGTCCTGAAGAATATCCAATTTATTTTCTGACGTTCTGTTTATTTTTATTGTTGAGTTAGCTACGCCACAAAAATGTGAATTCAAGACATCAGATGATAAATCTTTTGGCGAGGTAGTATGACCTTTAACATTTTTATTAGTAAGCTCGTTTATCGCTTTCCAAATAGATCTGTTATCTGCTTTGGAATAAATAAGATTTTGAAAATACTTTTTCTTTGACGATCGTTTTAGGTAATTGACTAAGTTTCTTTGTTTTTTATAGGAATCTCGACTCCCTGATACTAACAGCGACTCTCTTAAGTCGGTAGCTGAGAGAGAGAGAGAGAGAGAGAGAGAGAGGACTCTGTGTGACTGGAAGACAATTAATGTAAGTTTAACAGCCTTTTGTCCAACCCACCAACGCGTCTGACTGGTTGACTGTCATCGGAAAAGCAAACAAGCGGTGTTGATTGAAGACGATTTCTTAGCGAGCACTTCTTCCAATCGGTATTGCTCTTTCAGGGTATATTGCTCGCTCATTGTTTATTTCAGTCCTTCGTGAAACTTGGATCTGTAAATAAGAAAAGAAAACATAAGTAACTGGCCACATTCTACGATCTTCCGTTGGTGACAATCAGTCCGGGTCTTCATGTTCTAGCCTGGTGATTTTTCGTCGACTGTGTAATTCTCTGATTTCGACGAACATTTTACTTTTTTGGACAACTTCCCAGTTTCAGCTGTTTTCGAAATAATCTTTTAAATGTTTAAAAGCAGAAAGGGAGACCTCTGCGTATGTATGGGAGGGAGTTGGGGAGGCGGTCGGTCTGTCTGTGTTTGCAAGTTGTTTCTTTGACTGTGAGTTATATTTATATACATGCATACATATAAGTAAATAGTTGGGGGAAACAAGAGCAGGCCACAATTCTTCCGTCTTTATAGTACTAAGATAGGCTACAATTTCAGTTTTAAAAATAAGGTGAAGATGAAGACAATTGGAGCTTCAAGTTAATAATAATAATAATGGTGATAATAATAATGGTATCTATAAGGCGCAAAATCTTGATGAAATCAACATAAGCGCACACACAAAAAAACTACACACACACACACACACAAACACACACACACACACACACACACACAAAACTGCACATGCGTTATGGCTCTTTTAACAAAAGAATAGGAAGGAGAAACAAGTGCAAAAGGAATGTTAACCCCAAAATATTAATGCGCACACACACACACACACACACACACACACACACACACACACTCGCATGCACACACATGATCATACAGAGATAGAGAGGGGGATGAGTGAGAGAAAGAAAGACAGAGAAAGAGGGAGAGATAGAGAGGGAAATGCCGGTTTTCAGCAACATGTCGCAGATTCAATTGCCTATGAACATTTCAAACAAATTCATCTCACGTACCTGTGTATAGTTCTTGCAAATACGAAACTATGTGTATAAGTAAGTAAGGTCACACACACACACACACACACACACACACATACACACGCACACGCACACACACACACACATTAATAGTATGAGATTTCTTTCTTTTCTTTCTTCTCACTTATAATGTTCCGTCCCACACCTTCTTGTGTTAAATTTTGGAATTTTTTTAAATGCCCTGGAAGTCTTCAAAAATAGTCGAAACTATTATGCACAAAAAATAGAAGGCACAAATGGATCAAGAATACCTGAAAGAGAGAAAAGTGGAGGGAGGGGTAAGGAAGAAAAAGAAAGGAAAGGGGTGGGCGGGGAGGGGGGGGTTCCGCCTGGACCAAGGAGCAGTCAGCTGAATCCCCCACATCTCCTGCCGTTCCAACACTCTTTGCTGACGAAGCGTGTTTCCACAGTGAAAGTTTTCACCATAAGGGGCCGTCACTCACTTCTGATGAGGACAAGGGGAGTAACCAATCACTTCCCTGATTCACCAACCCGTTCGGAACTAGACATGCAGCTAACAGTCATGTATAAATTCACACCTTTTTATGCAGGTCACTTCAAATAGGAAAAGGTCGGCAATGCTGGCATAGAATTTCCTTCAAAGAGTTCCTGCCCATATAATTTCACGATCAGTTTATTTGAGTACTGGACGTCTGCCACAGTAGATTTGCAGACAAGAACTAGCAAACTCTGGTGCGGATGGTTTTCATTAAGAGAGAGAGAGAGAGAGAGAGAGAGAGAGAGAGAGAGAAGAGAGAGAGACAGACAGACAGACAGACAGACAGAGAGAGAGAGAGAGAGAGAGAGAGAGAGAGAGAGAGAGAGAGTATGACGTGAAGTACATTTCTCTACACCAGTCATTTCTGTTTGATGAAGCATTGCTTAGATTCATTTCATCATTAAATTTGTAAAGGTTCAGCCGAAACTATAACTCGTTTTCCAGGTTTAAACTGA
>CM031627.1:4076593-4089630 GCA_018398815.1 Conus ventricosus
TGTGGTCAGTACGGGTTAGCATTGAGCTGGCCGCTTCCAAAGGCCATTGTCTTCTGTGGTCAGTACGGGTTAGCACTGAGCTGGCCGCTTCCAAAGGCCATTGTCTTCTGTGGTCAGTACGGGTTAGCACTGAGCTGGCCGCTTCCAAAGGCCATTGTCTTCTTCTGTGGTCAGTACGGGTTAGCACTGAGCTGGCCGCTTCCAAAGGCCATTGTCTTCTGTGGTCAGTACAGGTTAGCACTGAGCTGGCCGCTTCCAAAGGCCATTGTCTTCTTCTGTGGTCAGTACGGGTTAGCACTGAGCTGGCCGCTTCCAAAGGCCATTGTCTTCTGTGGTCAGTACGGGTTAGCACTGAGCTGGCCGCTTCCAAAGGCCATTGTCTTCTTCTGTGGTCAGTACGGGTTAGCACTGAGCTGGCCGCTTTCAAAGGCCATTGTCTTCTGTGGTCAGTACGGGTTAGCACTGAGCTGGCCGCTTCCAAAGGCCATTGTCTTCTGTGGTCAGTACGGGTTAGCACTGAGCTGGCCGCTTCCAAAGGCCATCGTCTTCTTCTGTGGTCAGTACGGGTGAGCACTGAGCTGGCCGCTTCCAAAGGCCATTGTCTTCTGTGGTCAGTACGGGTTAGCACTGAGCTGGCCGCTTCCAAAGGCCATTGCCTTCTTCACCAAGGTCAGAGTCTGGGAACGGCTTCCTGGATATCAGTCCAGTACGCACAACGGGGACTTCTAAAGGGAGGCAATTTAGAATGAAATTATTTCAATTTCTTTTCATGGGGCCTTTTGTTTTAATCCAACCACTTTTTCTTTCAGTAGTTTGGTTTTATTTCTTCAAACTTTTTTCCAAAGATTATTTTCAGTTATGAATTTTTTCAGAAGTTGTCTCACCGGCTACTTGGTTGTCACGCATATATTGGGGGAGGGATTTCTTTAACATTGATGCGGTCCTGTCCCCATGCACAGACGCACATGTGACAGTGTTGTTTTAGAATACAGACAGAAACTGCAAAAATACATTATAACTTGACAGGTTGTCCTGGAAGTCAGGGGAATAGGGTTTCCTCACTTTCACTTTTAAAGACAAATATGTTTCAATTACGTTTTCGGTGTCTGTCATCTGTCTTTCCTTGTTTGCAAATAAAACGTAAAGAGCACTGAAAAACTCTCACTGCCGTAAGAGTCGACGGCAGTCTCGCCTCGCCAACTTCCCACAGCAGAAAGCTGAAGTCGCCTGAGGTTGTTTTGACTTTTCCGGCGCTTCTTGTTCCTGCTGTTGGGGTGAGGGCGACTGGTTCTGGGCTGAGGCGCCTGCTCAGGTCCCACCATCCAGTCCTGGTGGACCTGGCGGTACACAGCCATGGTGACCCGGGCGTCCACCAGAGAGCAGTGCTCCCCCTCCTGAATGCTGCGACCTGGGGAAAGCGACATGGTGAGTCAGAGAACAGGCCACACTGCACTGCTTGGGAAAGAGACACGGTGAGTCAGAGAACAGTGCAGTCCTTGGGAAAGAGACATGGTGAGTCAGAGAACACTGCACTGCTTGGGAAAGAGACATGGTGAGTCAGAGAACACTGCACTGCTTGGGAAAGAGACATGGTGAGTCAGAGAACACTGCACTGCTTGGGAAAGAGACATGGTGAGTCAGAGAACACTGCACTGCTTGGGAAAGAGACACGGTGAGTCAGAGAACACTGCACTGCTTGGAAAAGAGACATGGTGAGTCAGAGAACAGTGCAGTGCTTGGGAAAGAGACACGGTGAGTCGGAGAACAGTGCACTGCTTGGGAAAGAGACACGGTGAGTCAGAGAACACTGCACTGCTTGGGAAAGAGACATGGTGAGTCAGAGAAAAGTGCACTGCTTGGGAAAGAGACAGTGTGAGTTCATGAAGAGAGCCCACAATACAGAGATTATGTTACGACTGTAATATATATAGCAGACAGCCATGTCATATGATACAATACACTATGTAGCGTTACACAATGTAATGCAGCATAGTACAATTATCATACAGATAGTACCCCCGACAAAATCACATACTGTCTCACTCCAACAAAATCACATTGTGTGCCTCACTCCAACAAAATCGCATACTGTACATTACCCCAACAAAATCACATTATGTGTCTCACTCCAACAAAATCACATTATGTGTCTCACTCCAACAAAATCACATACTGTGCCTTACCCCAACAAAATCACATACTGTTTCTCACTCCAACAAAATCACATACTGTGTCTCACTCCAACAAAATTACATACTGTGTCTAACCCCAAACAAAATCACATACTGTGTCTCACTCCAACAAAATCACACACTGCGTCTCAATCCAACAAAACTCACATACTATATCTCACCCCAACAAAATCACATACTGTGTCTTACCCCAAACAAAATCACACGCTATGCCTTACCCTATCAACCTCACGAACTGTACCCCACTCCAGCAAGCTCACAGCTGTGTCTGACCCCGACAATCCCATCCAGCCAGTCTACTCACCCTGACAATCCCATCCAGCCAGTCTACTCACCCCGACAATCCCATCCAACCAGTCCACTCACCCCGACAATCCCATCCAACCAGTCCACTCACCCCGACAATCCCATCCAACCAGTCCACTCACCCCCGACAATCCCATCCAACCAGTCCACTCACCCTGACAATCCCATACAACCAGTCCACTCACCCTGACAATCCCATCCAGCCAGTCCACTCACCCTGACAATCCCATCCAACCAGTCCACTCACCCCGACAATCCCATACAACCAGTCCACTCACCCTGACAATCCCATCCAGCCAGTCCACTCACCCTGACAATCCCATACAACCAGTCCACTCACCCCGACAATCCCATACAACCAGTCCACTCACCCTGACAATCCCATCCAGCCAGTCTACTCACACTGACAATCCCATCCAGCCAGTCTACTCACCCTGACAATCCCATCCAGCCAGTCTACTCACCCCGACAATCCCATACAACCAGTCCACTCACCCCGACAATCCCATCCAACCAGTCCACTCACCCTGACAATCCCATCCAGCCAGTCTACTCACACTGACAATCCCATCCAGCCAGTCTACTCACCCTGACAATCCCATCCAGCCAGTCCACTCACCCTGACAATCCCATACAACCAGTCCACTCACCCTGACAATCCCATACATTCAGTCCACTCACCCCGACAATCCCATACAACCAGTCCACTCACCCAGCAGTGCTGATGCCAGGGTCTTGAGGCCCACCTTCATCAGGGGCCGCGTGTCTCTGGCATCACGGACCCTCCGTATCAGGTAGAGGGCCGTGGCCGTGTCCCTGGTCAGGTGCCGGGGATGGTTCAGCTCCAGGACTTTGAAGTCATGGACCCGGTCATGGATGACCAGCACCTTGTCCTGTGGACATTGACCAAGGCATGCTTCCATGGGGGACACATCCACACAGGCGTCAACATCACGTCAGTAATACTGTTCATGTCTAGCTTCAGTAATAACAGGCGTCAACATTACCATCAGTAATACTGTACATGTCTAACTTCAGTAACACGGGTGTCAAAATCACCCCATCAGTTGTACTGTACATGTCTGACTTCAGTAATACAGGTGTTAATATCACCATCACTAACACTTTACATGTCTAATTTCAATAATAGAAATGTTAACATCACCATGAATAACACTGTACATGTCTGACTGCAGAAACACGGGTATGAACATTACCATCAATGATACTGTACATGTCTGACTTCAGTAATACAGGTGTCAATATCACTGTCAATAACAGCGTAATCTCTATGATATCCAATTCACCTGTTAACAACACCATACATGTATAAAATCATCACAGGTGTTATAAACACCAACAACAATATTACACAGCATGTCTTAGCTCATTAACACATTTGTCAACAACACTGACTAATGATACTACACAGGATACCTGTGCTCATTTACACCTGTCAGCAACACCAACAATCATTCTACACAGGATGTCTTGGCTCACTAACACATGTGTTACCAATATCAACTGTTACACTACACAAGATCTTTCAGCTAAACACACAATTCAAGAGAAACACGAATTCCAGAAAAGGTCTCAGCACATCAACACATGTATCAACAATACTCGGCATCTGTGTGTATTTTTCATTCCTACTTTCTTTCTGCCTTTCTTTTCTTTCTTTCTTTCCTCCTTTACACTCCATCTTGCTGTCTGTCTTTCTTTCATCCCCTTTCTTTCTGTCTTTTCCTTCTCCCTTCTGTTCTCTTTTTCTTTCACATGCACAAAGTGAATGTGTCACGACACCAAACAACAGAACCTGAATAAATCCTGAAGCTTCGTATCAAACGCCGTATCAAGTCCCCCAGGGAATGTCCATTCCACGGTACACCAGAGTTATGGTTACTGGTAGAGAAAAGAAAGGAAAAAAAAGAAAGGTTGGGGGGAAAAATAAAAGAGGAAGATATAGGCCCCACCTTAGAAAAAAAGGAAAAAAATGTTTAACGAATTTGTTGGGAAAACAGAAGGTGGGGGACAATAACACAAACAAACAAACAAAAAAAACATTACATTGCAATCATGTATGGACACCAACCTGACAAAAAACATTACATTGCAATCATGTATGGACACCAACCTGACAAAAAACATTACTTTGCAATCATGTATGGACACCAACCTGACAAACTCATTACATTGCAATCATGTATGGACACCAACTTGACAAAAACATCCGTACATCAAAACCTTCTATCACGAACATTGTGAATGTCATGCTCAGTATCAGTAAGGATCGCACAACAGTTCTCGCGTTCTTACCTTTATCAGACGAGCGACGAAAGCCCTCACATCGTCAAAGTTCTTGCCGTACTTTTCGATGTGAATGGGTCGGATGCCGCTCTTTTCGGTACAGTAGTTGACGATTCTTTCACCCGCCTTGGGGCGAACGAATACGTCACACAGGATGTATCCTGTGTGGTCGACTACTGTGACACGGCCTGCAACGACAGTGGTCATGTGACGTCATGTTACTGTTATGACGTAGCAAGCAGACATCAACGTTTCCGCCCTTTTGGGGCAATAACTTCAAATTTTAATAACTATTTATTTAGCGAGACCTCTGATGTCTGTTTACAACAATACCGACTTTGATGTCTTTTTCAGTGACGTATATCTGACAATCCGTGGACATCTAATACTCTATACGCTTTAAACAAGATGTCTGCTACAGAAAACAAAAGATACTGTCACTACTTGGTGCTGCTTTGCCGAGTTTGATGCCTTTGTCAGCGAGGTACATATCACAAACTATGGACATATAGTACTTGATACTCTTTAATACAAAATTTCTACTGCAGAAAATAAATGATACATCACCACTTTGCCGAGTTTAATGTCTTTGTCAGTGAGGCGTATATCTCAATCCATGGACATAAAATACTCTATACTCTTTAAATAAGATGCATGCTGCAGGAACCATCAGATACAGCACTTACCGAGTGAGATGCCTCTGTCGGTGTAGTACATCTCACAGTCCAGGGCAACGTACTCTTCCAGACCGGCGACCTTCGGCATCAGAGCTTCAGCAGTGCACGAAGGGCATCTGGCAGCACACTCCTGGGTCTGTGTCAGTGGACAGAACATGGACACCAGTCCTTCAGTGGACAAAACATGGACACCATTCCTTCAGTGGTCAGAACATGGACACCAGTCCTTCAGTGGACACAACATGGACACCAGTCCTTCAGTGGACACAACATGGACACCAGTCCTTCAGTGGACACAACATGGACACCAGTCCTTCATGGTCAGAACATGGACACCAGTCCTTCAGTGGACACAACATGGACACCAGTCCTTCAGCACTAGACAGCACATGGACACCAGTCCTTCAGTGGACAGAGTATGGACACCAGTCCTTCAGTGGACACAACATGGACACCAGTCCTTCAGTGGACACAACATGGACACCAGTCCTTCAGTGGACAACACATGGACACCAGTCCTTCAGTGGACACAACATGGACACCAGTCCTTCAGTGGACAACACATGGACACCAGTCCTTCAGTGGACACAACATGGACACCAGTCCTTCAGTGGACACAACATGGACACCAGTCCTTCAGTGGACACAACATGGACACCAGTCCTTCAGTGGACAACACATGGAAACCAGTCCTTCAGTGGACACAACATGGACACCAGTCCTTCAGTGGACACAACATGGACACCAGTCCTTCAGTGGACACAACATGGACACCAGTCCTTCAGTGGACACAACATGGACACCAGTCCTTCAGTGGACACAACATGGACACCAGTCCTTCAGTGGACACAACATGGACACCAGTCCTTCAGTGGACAGAACATGGACACCAGTCCTTCAGTGGACAGAACATTATCACGGTTCCTACAGGCGGCACACTCAGTCACGTATCGTCTGTCGTTTTGTTGTGAATGTTATTTGCCCTGCCTACAAAAGGCCCAATAAGTGTGCTTGTTCTACGATTTGTTCGTTCCTTCCTATTGCGCTCAGTAACTTTGTTTTTGCTCTTGTTTCAGTCTCCGTCTGCCATCACCCCTCTTTGCCAGCAAATAAAACCGGTGAACCATGATCAGAATTCCAGTAGAGAAGCCGGGTCATCATTAGAATTCTAAGTAAAGCGGCACCACAGGCACAGAAAGACACAAAGGCAAGTCAGTCACTGATGTCTTCCTGTCGACACATGCTGTCAGAAAGTTGCGGCCCTTTGCAAGTTATATAGCCATGTTACACAAGGTTGGTTTAGTTTCAAGAAAAAGCTAAAAGCGCAGTGAATTATGGGAGTCGGTTTCTGCTTGGGTGCGTGACGTAAAGACGTACCACAAACATGTGAGTACGTGTATCCGCGCGCGCACACACACACGTACACACATAGAGAATAGCCCTTGGCGTTCCATTTCATGGTTCCATCATAGGATCCTACCATGAAGCAGGTGTTTTGCCTCTTGATGATCAGCGAAAATTAGCCTGTGCTAAATACATTTTAAGATGCTCTACCATTCAAAATTCAAACCAAATGGAACTTGAAATTAGGTCCGATATTCATTTTCCTAGGCGTGCAAAACGTATCTGATCTAATAAAACTATTCTTACATTTTCTTCTAAACTATTGACAAAATTAAACACTAATCAAAAGAAATTAGCTGTGCGCTTTCCAATAAGTCCCATCCCAAACTGGGAGCTTTTTAAGGCAAAGTTTGATTATAACTATACACAATTGTCCAATACCAATGTTCTTGCATATGAAGCTAGATCCCATATGAATGATTTTTTTTTATCCCAATCATCTAAAAATCTTCACTGACGGTTCTTTATTAGACAATCAGGCAGACTGTGGTTTTGTCATCCCCACTTTAAAAATTGAGAAATCTTTTTACCTTGGTAAGGACTTCTCCATTTTCACAGCTGAATTAATTGCAATTTTAATGGCTATTCAGTATGTCATTGATACACCATTCAATTTCTATGGTGCACTCTTTTGTGTAGACTCTAAATCAGTTCTCCAAGCTTTAGAATCAACAAATCCGAAAACCCGGGCTGAAGTCGTCACAGAAATCAAAATACTTATTCATGTTCTTATATCAAGGGGTATTGTAGTTGATTTTTGTTGGATCCCATCTCATTGTTCGATATCTGGAAATGAATGGGCTGACCATACTGCTCGGGCAGGTGCAAAAAAAATCTTTTAAATCCAAGGATATTCCCATTCTTTTAAGTTTACAAGAAGGTTACTCTCTATTACAAAAAGCTTCTTTTGAAATAGATCTAGTTGCAAAGCGAGACGACTGCAGGTGGAAATCTAAACAAATCTTAAATAAATGTTAGCGAACCGCCCAGAGAACGTGGACAAACGAGTTACAAGACAAAACACGACGCGTTTCGACCTCTTAGGTCTTCGTCTGATGATAATTAAACGAATAAAACAACGAAAATTCACTTAGCTTTGGTCGCTTCAGAAATTAGTTGTTTTATTCGTTTAATTATCACCAGACGAAGACCTAAGAGGTCGAAACGCGTCGTGTTTTGTCTTGTAACTCGTTTGTCCACGTTCTCTGGGCGGTTCGCTAACATTTATTTAAGATTCTTTTGAAAATTTTGAAAAGATATATAAAGACTACATGCTTCCCAAAGTACATAAGCCTAACTCTTCAATAAAGTGTTGTCTAAACGCTCGATCACAAAATTTTTCAAAAAAGAATTCATTAATAGATTATACATTTTATGAAAAAAATGTCAATAAACACCCAAAACACCGCAAAAAAAATTGTTTCACCGTTTTACAGACTTAGGTTAAACGCTTTCAAAACCAAGTTCACAAAAAACATTCAATGTGTATGCGGGGCTGTTGATAGTTGTACAACAACACATATTTTGTACTTTTGTCCTTATTTTGAATCAGCTCTATCAAAATTCAGAAAAGATGAATCTAAATGTATTTTCCAAGAACCTGTATTTCTTTTGAACTTTGTTCAGAACTTAATGATAAGTACAGTCGGCTCAGTTTTATGATTTCTGCATATTTTAGACTTCTTTGATTTGACTATTGCAGTTTGATTTGTTAATGTTGCTTTTTGCTAAGGATTGTTCTTACGTAGTTTTTTCCACTAATATTTAACACACACAGGCGAGCATACACAAGCGCGCGCACACACACACGCGCGCACACACACACACACATGTACGTACACACACACACACACACACACACACACACACACACACACACACACAAACACGCATGCATACTACAAATACACATATACAAGTAAACGCCCACTTCCTGTCTAATATCACTTTAAAGTGAAAAGACGTTAAATCGAAGAACAACAACAACACACAGAGAGAGAGAGAGAGAGAGAGAGAGAGAGAGAGAGAGAGAGAGAGAGAGAGAATGCAGTGAGAGAGAGTGCACAGAGAGACAGACAGACAGACAAACAGACACAGACAGACAGACACCGACACACAACAACAGATGTGAAGAGATGTAAACACAGGCAGACAGGGAGCATGACACCAACAGGACAGCCCCACATGCTATGTACACACCACGCTCCCTACCTGAGGGTGGCACTCGGCGCTCACTGGTCGTGCTTGGCTGTGCAGCTTGGGGGTGGCTATAGCGGCATAGCTCATGGCGCCTCTAAGGGGTGGAGGGAGGGGGTGCTGCTGGCGCTGGCGCTGCTGGCGTTGGTGCTGCTGCTGGTGCCGTCGGTGGAGCGACGACTGCTGAGGATGGTCGTGGACGTGACGGGGACAACAGTGGGGGTGGTCAGGTTGGCGGGGGCGTGTGAAATGGGCCTGGGGGGTGGCGTGTCTGGTGTCAGGGAATCAGGGGTGGGGATCTGACCGTTGGAGGCGATGGGGGAAGTGTTGGGTTTGGGGAGATGGAGGAGGTGTTGGGTTTGGGGGAGATGGGGGAGGTGTTGGGTTTGGGGTAGATGGAGGAGGTGTTGGGTTTGGGGGAGATGGAGGTGTTGGGTTTGGGGGAGATGGAGGTGTTGGGTTTGGGGGTGGTGTTAGATTTGGGGGAGATGGAGGATGTGTTAGGTTTGGGGGAGATGGAGGTGTTGGGTTTGGGGGAGATGGAGGAGGTGTTGGGTTTGGGGGAGATGGGGAGGTGTTGGGTTTGGGTAGATGGAGTGTTGGGTTTGGGGGAGATGGAGGTGTTGGGTTTGGGGGAGATGGAGGTGTTGGGTTTGGGGGTGGTGTTAGATTTGGGGGAGATGGAGGATGTGTTAGGTTTGGGGGAGATGGAGGTGTTGGGTTTGGGGGAGATGGAGGAGGTGTTGGGTTTGGGGGGGATGGAGGTGTTGGGTTTGTGGGGTGATGGGGGTGGTGTTAGATTTGGGGGAGATGGAGGTGTTGGGTTTGGGGGGTGATGGGGGTGGTGTTAGATTTGGGGGAGATGGAGGTGTTGGGTTGGGGGAGATGGAGGTGTTGGGTTTGGGGGAGATGGAGGTGTTGGGTTTGGGGGAGATGAAGGTGGTTGGGTTTGGGGGAGATGGAGGTGTTGGTTTGGGGGTGATGGGGGGTGGTGTTAGTTTGGGGGAGATGGAGGTGTTGGGTTGGAGGAGATGGAGGTGTTGGGTTTGGGGGAGGATGGAGGTGTTGGGTTTGGGGGGGATGGAGGTGGTGGGTGTTGGGGGATGGGGGGGTGTTAGATTTGGGGGAGATGGAGGAGGTGTTGGGTTTGGGGGAGATGGGAAGTGGGGTTGGGGTAGATGGAGGTGTTGGTTGGGGAGATGGGGGGGTGTTGGGTTTGGGGGAGAAGGGAGGTGTTGGGTTGGGGGTGATGGGGAGGTGTTGGGTTTGGGGGAGATGGAAGGTGTTGGATTTGGGGGTGAAGGGGGTGGTGTTAGATTTGGAGGAGATGGAGGTGTTGGGTTGGGGGATGTGGGGGAGGTGTTGGGTTTGGGGAGATGGGGTGTGGGTTGGGGAGATGGGGGAGGTGCTAGATTTGGGGGAGATGGAGGTGGTGTTGTTGTGGGATGGGGTGTTTGTTTGGGGAGATGGAGGTGGTGTTGGGTTTGGGGGGTGGAGGAGGTGTTGAATTTGGGGTGATGGGGGGGTGTTGGTTTTGGGGGATGGAGAAGGGTTGATGGGGGAGATGGAGTGGTGTTGGATGTGGGGAGATGGAGGAGGTGTTGATTTGTGGAGGTGGAGGTGTGTTGGGTTGGGGAGATGGAGGAGGTGTTGAATTTGGAGGAGCTATTTTGGGTCGAGGTGCTGGTAGGTCTACCGCCTGGGACAATGGCGGCAACCTGAGCGTATGTCCTGGGAGTGATGGAGGTGGTGTTGGACTTGGGCGATATGGAGGATGTGTTGGGTTTAGGGGAGATGGAAGTGGTGTTGGATTTCGGGGAGATGGGGCGGGCGGAGGTGATTGTTTTGGCCGCAACCTGAGCGCATGTCAGGCGCGCCAAAGAAGAGGAGGAAGAGGGAGCTGGGGCAGAAAAGGGGGGTCGGGGAGGGCAGGCAGGGACTGGTGCGGCAGAGGGGCCAGGGGTGGGGGTGATGGGGGTGATGATGGAGGTGGGGGTGGAGACAAAACCTTGTCCCTGGCTTCTCTCCATGTCTGCCACGTTCTGCCACTTCTGAAAGACACGTCAGTATTTAGACCCCAGTCCATTCAGTCTATGCTATTTATAGCCCAGCTGACTTGAGGGGGTCACATCAGAAGTTGAAAACACGTTATGGAGACACCATTATGCACGCATTCAAAATCAAAGTGAAAATACACAGAAACGTAAGCTTCTTTATTCCACTGAAAAGACCGATCTGAAAATGTCTTTTATACTTTTCATGTTTGAGTCAGGTCCAATGAAAAACACATTTCATCACAAAAGGAAAGCCAGTGGACAAATTAAATCACATTAGGTGGAAAATTTCAGCATTAAATCACATTAGGTGGAAAATTGCAGCATGAGGTCTTTGAGAAGTCTGTAATATAATGCTGATACACAAGCGCACGTGCACGCGCGTGTACACACACACACACACACACACACACACACACACACACACACACACACACACACACGCACGCACGAACACACACGCACACACACACACACACACACACACACACACACACACACAGTGCAAACCTGGTTGTCACGTGGTGTATGCAGATCAAATAAATTTCAAGTGGTTATCTATATATCTCGCTTTGCAACTATATATGTTTAGTAAATCCAGGTGCATCTGAAGCATAGGAGAGAGAGAGAGAGAGAGAGAGAGAGAGAGAGAGAGAGAGAGAGAGAGAGAGAGATTACTGGAAAGAATCTTAAACTGAGCATAAAAGGGTTAAGTATTATCGTCAATAGGCAAACTTGCTGAATTGCCCAAGGGAGGAAAAGCTGTTCGCAAACGATCACGACACATACTTAGATGAAGCTTACTTAAAAGAGCGTTGGTGGACGGCATGAGTTGATTGTCTATGACCCACTGCACCTGTTAAAGCCTACGTCACACCAAGCGACGGCATGAATCGATTGTCTATGTTCCACTGCACCTGTTAAAGCCTACGTCACACCAAGCGACGGCATGAATCGATTGTCTATGTTCCACTGCACCTGTTAAAGCCTACGTCACACCAAGCGACGGCATGAGTTGACTGTCTAAGACCCACTACACACCGTAAAGCCTACGTCACACTAAGCGACGGCATACGTTGATTGTCTCTAGCCCACTTCACATCTTAAAGCCTACGTCACACTAAACGACAACATACGTTGATTGTCTATGGCCCATTTCACATCTTAAAGCCTACGTCACACTAAGCGAGAGCATACAGTTGATTGTCTATAGCCCAGTGCACACCTTAAAGCCAAGGTCACACGTAGCGAATCTTTCATTCAACTGCACTCGCTTCTTCACAGTTGATAATTGTGGCCGCGCAGAAAAGAGAGTGCAAGAGTGAATACCGAAGTTTGAGGAAGTGAACTTGCACAACTTCTCAGCCAAGACAGTTGCTCAGCAAAGCTGATCAGCCAGTCAGACCAAAAGTCAACATCATGCTCTCCACAGTCAAGCATCGCCTTGGATGTGATTTTTTTTTTTTTTTTTTTTTTTTTTTTTTTAGGGGATAGGGGTTGTTCGCAGGCTTGTTTCTTTTCTTCACGGAGATCGACAGTTCGTTTTCTCTTTTCGACTTTGTGTCAAAGAATGTCACGTACAATTCCTTAATCTTCCCTCAAACAACGAGGTCAGAATGCCTCAGCACAAACTGAAGACACAAGGCAGGGCGAACCACCATGAGGAAGCACTCCTCCATTGGAGTCACGTGACCAGCCAACTAGCACACTGCTTTGTTGCCAACTCGGTTGGTGTGGCCTAAAATTAGCGAAGCGCAGGAAAGAACGTTCAAGAACAAAACCGTTTTCTCACGCTTGACCAACAGACTCGCCCAGTGAGACAGAGGCTTTATGTGCATCAGCTGCACGCGCCAGGACGTGAACGTGGTCGTCTGCCATGATTACAGCCTGGACATTAGATC
>CM031627.1:4089730-4094730 GCA_018398815.1 Conus ventricosus
TTCTGAGCTGCAGTTGCTTTGGGGTCTTTACACTGTGGAGAATTTTGACCCTGTCATATAACTCTGAGAAGGAAAGCAGTCGACGCCAACGCTTCAAATTAATCAAACTGATAAAATGGTTTCTCACATGAATATATCATAAAAGCTCCAAAAACACGGCGGCCAGGCACCAACACCAATACCAAGGGAAAATAATTCCAGATATGAAGATTCTGGCACTGAAGACAGGAAATAAATCACATGTGGCTTCGACCTGATTTTAAAGTGTATTAGGAATATTTCAACCGGATGTGTGCTGTCAATGGGAAAAATATTACTGTAAATTAATTAATTGATACTGGAAACCTTCAAAAAAAAAGTTTCATTACATTTCAAATCCCTTTCTATTTCAGGGGTTAAGACACATGTAACATGTGTTATATCAGAGAAATGTAGGTCAGGGGATGACACTAGATACATCATCCAGTCAACAGCTGTTACATAGTTTTGACATGTGAATGGAGACTGCAGCCAGCTGTCGTCATTCTCGTGGGAAATAACTCCAGACTTTGGCACTAATGACTGGGAATAGATCACGCATCAAACGGTCAAATTACTGGACATCGGCTGACTTTGTATCTGACAGGAAGTTTGTTTTTTTTCTCCCGAAATTTTCCTGAATTAAAAACAGAACTCACCACATAGTAAGGTAATAGTTGAACACTATCAACGCATTTTAAGATATTTTCAAACTCGAGCATGCAAACACATGGAAAAATATAGAAAACAAAAATAAAAGAACCAGAAGAAAAACTTGTGCTGTTTAAAACAGAAACATAACATTTATGCGGGTCTTTTTTTCTGATTCTAAACATTCCCTAACATTACTACAACCAGGGAGAAACTATATGAAAATAACACAGTAGACAGGACAAATATGATCGAAATCCAGGCAGTACTTACAAATCGAGACCTGGGATGTATGTTGCTGATTGGAGACTGTGACGAGTGATACTCCACTCTCTGCTTAAATAGCCACGTTTCACTGGTGAGTATAAACAAAAAATGAACAGTCCACCTCCTCAACGAGCAGTTTTCATTGGACGAAGCGTACAGTCCACCTCCTCAACGAGCAGTTTTCATTGGACGAAGCGTACAGACCACCTCCTCAACGAGCAGTTTTCATTGGACGAAGCGTACAGTCCACCTCCTCAATGAGCAGTTTTCATTGGACGAAGCGTACAGACCACCTCCTCAACGAGCAGTTTTCATTGGACGAAGCGTACAGACCACCTCCTCAATGAGCAGTTTTCATTGGACGAAGCATACAGACCACCTCCTCAATGAGCAGTTTTCATTGGACGAAGCGTACAGTCCACCTCCTCAACGAGCAGTTTTCATTGGACGAAGCGTAAGGGGCTATCAAATCAACACGGCTTGTGTGTTTATCTTATTAGAATCAGCTAATCAAGAGTCCCATTGGAGTTGGGATGAAGGCTGTTACAGTATTGTTAATCTTCTTTAAATCGTCGTCATTCTCTTTACTATGTTGTCGTTTGGCGAGTTGTGTTGCGTTAACTAACCTCCTCCCCCTCCTACTTCCCTGGCACGATTATCTACATTAGCATCTGGGATGAATATGGGCGTTGGACTTGTAACTGACTACCTTTTCACTCTCTCTGCCATACATGTACACAATCACATGTAATCTGGATTAACACTAAGATAAGGGATTAGAGAGGATTATCGGAGGAAAAGAAGAAAGGGAACGGATCATCGTTGTCTTATCCTGTGCTACTAATCCCCAGAGACGTGTTTCGCTCTAAGAATCAATCATATGATTATTTTACAAAAAGAGGGCCATAGCTTTGTCCTCCAACGTTGGCGTCACAAAGGGCAAAAAGGCATTCATAGATCTCGCGTATGGCGAGATTACAAAATGGCGGCGACTTGGATTGGGACTTTTTAATCATAGTTTTTGGGTGTATAACGAATGTTCCCACCAGTTGTATTTAGCCAAATGCTGTCGATGGAAAAAAAAAAGTTCACTTTAAAAAGAAAAACACTGCAATTTACACTAGAAAGCCTTCTTTAAAAAAGTTTCATGATATTCTTTAATCGTTCTATGGTCGTTTATTTTTTCTTTCTATGATCTTTCATTTCCCTTTCTGGGATTTCTAAGACACACGTCACATGGGACTTCATTGAGAAAATGTATATGTGAAGATGACACCAAATACGGTAATGATATGCTCATCAACAACTATCCTCTGTAATCTGATAAGAGGACACAGATTGCAAATGTCCGACGCCATACATGGAAAAGAATTCCCGATGTGAAGTAGATGTTGTCACCAATGACAGGGAATAAATCACACATGACTTCAACTCAGGTCTGCATGCCTGGGGAATGTTTCAACCAGCAGTGTGTTAATGAATTTAGTCCACAGAAACAGTCAACCCCAAGAAAGCTTTTTAAAAAATATATCAAGAAAAATTCGATTCCACTGAATAAAACAAACAAATTTCGTTCGGTGGAATAATGATTTTTCATTTGTTTCAGTTTCCATCTGCAGTCTTTTCCACTTTGAAACTTTTTTCTTAAGTGTAATATCTTTTAATCGACTATTTACCATTTAGGCACACGTGTCAAGGATCACTCCAACTAAAGTACGCTACTCTCCAACCGTTATCTGTAATGTGACAAGTCAATAGAGATCGCAGATATCCGACACCAACACCGATGGGAAATCATTCCAGATGTGCAGATTCTGGCACTGATGATAGGAAAATAATGACATGTGGCTGCAAACTGATTCTCAGGTGTATGAGGAATATTTCCACTGGCTATGTGCTGCCGACTGCAGTCAATGAAAAAATATTCCATTGTGAAAAAAGAACCTAAACTGCTACTATAAAGCCTAGAGAAAGTGTCTTCATTTTATTATTAGTTTCTTTTTCTGTTTCAGGGGTCTTCACGACATATTCAACATGTTTTAATTACAGAAATGTGTGTGAATGGATGACACCAAATACAGTAGCCGATCAACAGCTGCGGCTATCTGTCGCCATTCTCATGGGAAGTAACTCCAGATGTGAAAGCTTTGGCACTCATGACGGCAAATGGATCATGCATGGCTTCTTTCTGACAAATAGTAAAAGTATCGGACATCGGCCGACTTTGCATCTCAAGGGAAGTTTTTTTTTCCCAAAAATTTCCCTTAATTAGAAACAGAACTCACCATTATTCCTTATAGAGTTAGCCGAAAGGTTTGCTTTTTTTTTTGTTTTGTTTTGTTTTGTTTTTGTCCAATGTTCAGCTGTAGATGTCTGGTGATTAAAGAAACCGTTCTTGAAATTGGACTGAATGGATTTATTTGAAGATTGTTTCACGCCATCATTTCTGATCTCTTCATCTTTGAGGTCATTTCCATTTTAAAACCAAAAAGAGTGGAATTAAGTACATTTTTTTTTCATCAAGACGAACCCCAAACGGGATGATGAATCGGCACAGTGACTCAAATACATGCCACAAATTTTCTGAGTGGAAAACATTTCGTTCATAACTTTTTTTTTCAATGGAGCAGTATTCGTCATTCCCCAACTGCTCCTTGTCCAGGTTGAATCTTTACCTCCCATTTGCCCTGTTCCTGTCCATTTCTCTCTCTTTCTCCTTTCTGTCTTCTGTGTCCTTTCCTTTCTTGTTATGCATATCCACGTAGTAAGGTCATCTCAATTTGAACAGTTTCCATGCTGTTTAAGATAGTTTCGAACTCAAGTGTAGGAACACTCAGAAAGAAAAAAAAACCCACACACACAGACATAAAAAAATGAAGAAAAAAACCACCTTAACACTCATATGGAATTTTTCCTTCAGAACACTCCCTAACATGATTGAAGAGTGAGCTACGACATGAAAATATCATATTAGACAGTACAACGTTGGTCAAAGACCATGAAATACTCACAAAGTCGACACCTGAGTTGTTCTGTTGCCCACCAGATATTGTAGACTGTGACAAGTGGCGCTCCATCTCGGCTTATATAGCCACATTTCATGAGTGACAATACACGAAAATGAGCAAACCACCTCCTAAACGAGCAGTTTTCATTGGACGAAGCGTACAGGGCTGTCTAATCAACACGGCTTGTGTGTGTATATGATTAGAGGCAGCTAATCGAGAATCCCACTGGGGTTTGGACGAAAGAGGTTACAGTATTGTTAATCTTCTTAAACTCTTCGTCATTCTCTTTGTTATGTTGTCGTCCTGCCAGGCTGTGTTAAAGAGACACCCCCACCCCCACCCCACCCCCGCTCCCTATTTTCCTGGCATGATTATCTACCATAGCATCTTGGAGGAAAATGGACGTTTGAGTATGGACACAAATGTGACTTACTAACTACTCTCTCTCTCTCTCTCTCTCTCTCTCTCTCTCTCTCTCTCTCTCTCTCTCTCTCTCTCCTCTCTCTGTGTGTGTGTGTGTGTGTGTGTGTGTGTGTGTGTGTGTGTATGACATGCATGTTATTACAGGCAATCTGGATGAACACTAATACAGGGATTAGAGAAGATAATCGGGATGAAGAGGAAAAAGGCGGGCATCATCGTTGTCTAATCCTGTGCTGCTAATCCTCAGAGACAATACAGTCCACGAGAGGTGATCCACTGATGTCTTTCTGCACTGTGGCTAACCTGAATACTGGCCATTCACTGATATGCTTTTGTTCAGAGAGACAGAGACAGACAGGCAAAGACACCCAGATGGAAACAGAAGAGTGAAGGGAGGTTTGAGAGGGGGGAGGGGGGAGGGGAGTCCATGGAGGGTAGGGGTAGGGGAGGGTAAGGGGGCACTATGTGACAGGTGAATGTGAGCCGCCGGCATATGTGCGTTTCAATGAATGTGTGTGTGTGTGTGTGTGTGTGTGTGTGTGTGTGTGGTGTGTGTGTGTGTGTGTGTGTGTGTGTGTGTGTGTGTGTGTGTGTGTGTGTGTGTGTGTGTGTGTGTGCGCGCGCGCGCACGCG
>CM031627.1:4099730-4104730 GCA_018398815.1 Conus ventricosus
GCTTACCGAAAGTACAATACGTTCCAACAGATTCTAGATGATGTAAAGTACCATTGAACGTCTTTCCTTTTTTTTTTTCTTTTTTTTTTTTTTTTTCTTGTTTTCTTTTTTCTTCCCCCTTATTGCATAATAGATAATGTACTTTCTATATGACGTCATCTAATAGATAATGTACTTCCTATATGGCGTCATCTAATAGATGATGTACCTCCTTTATGACGTCATCTGATAAATGATGTACTTCCTGTATGACGTCGGACTATTCCATGCGTTTGTACCATGAAAAACATAATGCCAAGTAATGGAAATTTCAAAAGTGTTCTTTTCTACCTTCAATGTTTATTTTACACTGCACTCATTGCTATATGACTTTGAACAGTCCACGTTCTCTGCAACACAAGTTGTGTTCGTTTTCATCTTTAAAGCGCAACTGCCATGCGCTCCAGGACTCTCAGACATTTCGCGATAATAAAGGCCGATAACTGCGTAAACTGATATTGGAACTACAGTTCTACTTCTAACCTCCATGTTACTACGCGCCCTTAGAGTCAAATCATACCAAGCAGAAGTTATGGTGCAGGTCGGGTATAACGGTGATCGATCAGACAGTGTTTTTCAGGTATGGTGTGTGCGTGCTCCCCAAAACAGGAAAAACGATCCTCGACAAGTGCGCGGAGACGAGGGGCACTAACCCGTTCCACATCCGAGAGCAAAGTCAGTGCTTTGAGCAGGTGCGCGGCTTTGTGACTCGACTGATGACGGTAAGAACGACTGAACTATTATGTCATAGTGGGGTGGGATGGGGAGGGGAGGGGAGGGGGGCGGAGAATAGCTCGGTTTGATACAGCACCGGACTCGCAATCTTGGTGATCCTGGGGTTGCGGGTTCGAATCTCCGCCGGGCCGTTTCGGCATAGGAGGATTTTTCTGTCAGAGTTAACATTAGGAGGATTTTTCCCTCAGAGTTAACAATGGTTAAAAAGCTCTTCGTATGAATTCCGTGAGTTAACGCACGCATTACATTTTGCACACCGGCTAAATTCTATCACCAACTTTCAGAAGAGGCAGTTTGGCTGTTGACACGTTAGACGCAGCTTGCGTTCTGTGTGAAAAATCGTGAAATGAAGGAAGAAAAGTGAGTGGCTGATACTGACTGAATCACACAGGAAATGACTGTATGTAGCGCCAGCAGGCAGCTCCCCAGTCGACTCTACCCAGGTAGGCAACCCGTTGTATAAAGAAGGCCGTGGATTGTACAGCGCTTAGCGCTTTGTCTCTTACCGTGGATAGGCGCTGCAGAGCCAATATACTCATTATAATAATAAAAAAAAAAAATCATCATCATCATCATCATCATCCTGATAGTTATTTTTATCATCATCATTATTATTATTATTATTATTATTATTATCATGATTATTATTAGGTCTACATTATTATTATTATCATTATTATCATAATCCTTATAATTATTATCATCATTATTATTATAATCATCATTAGTACTATTATTGTTATTAACATTTTTATCATTATTTACCATTGAGGATGACACTGACAGGGCTGGTGATTGGGCAGGATTGGTTGGGGTTTTTTTTGTGTTGTGGGGTTGACGCCCATATAGTGGTGGAATGTTGACGGTATTATGTTTGGAATGGACTCCGACCATGGTAAACCCTTGCAGTCATGTTAGACACACATGGTATTATTGGTAGTGATGAGAACCGTAAGACATGCTTAGAGTTTGCTGATGGTGTCGGTGGCACCTAACGTTGATGACCCAGGACATTTATTGTATAGTGGATGATGTTGTCCACAACTGTCCTGATTAAATTGTTACTCGTCCGTTATTGCTCATACTGTTCATGACCTTTTAACAACATACATGCAGCATTACCAGTGGTTTTGTTGACCGGTGCATGTACGAGGATTAGATATTGTAGAATTATTTTAAGGTGTCAATCATCTTACACGTGTTCACATGAGATTAGATTTTCTAGAAATGGTTAATGGCGTTTGTTATTTTTGACAGGTGCATATATATACATATGACGTTAGATACTTTAGAATTATCAATTGTGATAATTGATAGATATTCTAGAATCATTAATAGTGTATTACAACCGGTGTTGTGTGGATGTGTCCCCCACGGAAGCACGCGTTAGTCAATGTCCTTAGGACAAGGTGTTGGCCATCCATGACCGGGTCCATGACTTCAAAGTACTGGAGCTTGACCATCCACGGCACCTGACCAGTGACACGACCACAACCATCCACCTGATACGGAGGAGTCCGTGATGCCAATGTTATACAACCTTCAGCATTGGCTCTACTCTGTAAACAATGGTTTTGAATCGATATTTTGAAACGAACAATAGTGAAAACTTATTTAAATAGAACACAATTTCCCAATCAGTGATTAGACAAAATAATAATGCAGAATATAATCGTTCATTCTGCATTTGTCATCTAATGTATGCAAGATGCAGGTCTTTAGACTTGGGAAATTCCGCGTGTATACTAAAGAAATTCCTCAAAAAAATCTGCATGAAAACCATATAGTTGGTGGGAGATATTCTGAAGAAAAATCTTATAACGCTATAATCCTTGAAAATAAAGTTTTAAAAAGGACCATATCTTTATGAAATAGATGCTAGATTGAAGAGAGAGAAAAAAAAAAGAAGAAAATGACCATTTTCTTTCAAATTGCCTCCCTTTAGAGGACGTGAAGTCCACGTTGTGTGTACTGTTGCACTGCACTGCTATCCAGGAAGCTGTTCCCAGACTCTGACCTTGGTGAAGAAGACAATGGCCTTTGGAAGCGGTCAGCTCAGTGCTAACCCGTACTGACCACAGAAGAAGAGGACGAGGAGGGAGAAATGTTCAGGGAACGTTTGTTATTCCTGTGGAAAGGTTTCAACGGAGACACGAGAAAAACAAATATGTAAGATTATGCAGTAGCTGGTATGCCCATCATTTCTTTGATAAACGCACCGCCTTGAACAATTCCTACTTTTTCCTCCACCGGAGCCCAGGTGGTAATACCTATGTGACAATGTTCCATGTAATACCATAATGACTGAATAGTATACCATGTCATTTTGTGTTCCGTGACTCAATAGTATACTGTGGATTTGTTATTGCGTTCCACGTACATACCTAAATGACTCAATGGTATATTGTGGAATTTTTATTGTGTTCTGTGTAAATGCTTCAGTGATTCAATAGTATATTATGAAACTTCATTTGTGTTCCATGTACAGACCTTAGTGACTAAATAGTATCCGGTAGAATCTTTGTTTCATTTTGTTTTGTTTTTGTTTTCCTCAGCTAAATTCACAATAAAGTGAGCTGGGCGTCTGGTGGACTACAAACACTCCCCAACACTGCCCCCTGTAGCTGTGGGCTGAGAACCTCCCCTTGTGACGTCATGGTGGAATCCTTGTGTGACGACATTAGTGACTCTGGATGACGTCATAGGTGACTCTGTAGGAGAGAGGTCCTGGGGTCAGAGGGTCTCCATAGTGATGAGGCAGGTGAGGATCATTGTTTATCGTCCAGTTCTTGGAGTATACCTGAACTTGTAGCATTGTTTGTGGCATGAACTCTAATGTACTACAGCACAGTATAGCATACATAGATAAAACAAACAGGGTTTACTAACAAATACACATTCCACCCTTGAGTGCGACAGGATTTATAAACAAAATGCATACTTCACTTCTTAATATTGTAAACTTTATGAGCAAAATACCCAATATTCATCTCAGAGAACTATAGGACAGATTAACAAAATACACAGTCCATCTCAAAAGAGTGTATCATTCATTATCAACGTACACATTAGAAGAGTGTATCATTCATTATCAACGTACACATTAGAAGAGTGTATCATTCATTATCAACGTGCACATTGCTGGTGACACTTCGATAGGGTGTTTTTTTTAACAAGATGCACATTTCACTCCACGGTGATACAGCATTTATTACGAGAAGACACACACACCACTTCAGACTACGCATAGCATTTATCATCAAAATGCACAGTGCACGTCAGAGTAACACGCCACTTAGTAACAAAACATGACTTTTCACTTCACGGTAACGTACTTGTCATTAACAAACTAGTCATTTCGCCACAGAGTAACACACCACTTATTAACAAAACAAGACTTGTCACTTCACAGTAACGTACCTGTCATTAACAAACTAGTCATTTCGCCACAGAGTAACATACCATGTATTAACAAAATAGATCTTCGACATCAGAGTAATTTACTGTTTGTTAACAAAGTAGACATTCCACTTGAGACTAAGATACCGTTTATTACGAATGAACTTAAGAGTAGCTTTTTCTTTTGATGAAGAATACACACGTTCCACTTTAGACTATTATAAACTGCATGTTACACTTCAGAATAATGTTGCATCTGTCAATGAACAAATAACACATTCCACTTTAGAGCAACATCAAAATACACATTGCGCTACAGAATAACATAGCATCTGTTAACAAAATACGCATTCCGCTTCAAAACAACCGAGTAAAGAATACAATTCCACGTATCGGTAGAATTGTATCTATTAATTCAATGCACGTTCCATTATATAGTAATGTGGCATTTACTATCAAAGATTACATTCCACTTTCGAACAACAAAGCAAAATCCACATTCCAATCATAGTAATGATAAATCGTTGAAGGAAAACTATTTCACACACACACACTTAAAAGAAAAATTATTATTCCGCCAAACGAAAGCGACAAACAAATTACCAGACAAAACACGACGCGTTTCGCCCTCTTTGGTCTTCTTCAGGCAAGACTAACAATATTCAAGACAATGAAAAGAAAGAACAAGCAATCACTGATCTCAAACTGGGTCGCAAAATGAAGGTGGAATCCACATAATCCTTCGAACACTCTGACATGGTCACAGAATCTTTAACCTGTGTATCTGATCTTGTGCATGTGGGGACACACAAGGGGATGGGGGTGGA
>CM031627.1:4107230-4122230 GCA_018398815.1 Conus ventricosus
ATAATGGATAAAATCCGGATAACGTCACTGAATTGTAGAGGACTATAAAAACAAACAAACAAACAAACAAACAAACACAAAACAAAAAAAAACAAATTTTTCATTTCTTTAAAAACGGAAAGTTTGATTTGATCTGTCTCCAAGAAGCTCTTATAACTGACAGTGATGTATCTATATGGGGAAAAAGAATGGGAGTAAATATTTTTTATAAGGGAGGTACCAACAGGAGCAAGGGAGAAGTCATTTTGGTGCAAAACATTTCCCGGAAAAGTCACGTTAGCAGTGGAAAAAATAGAATCTTGATTGTTTCAGTCCCCAATGTGAAAATATGACTTCTACTTACAACATTTTATGCTCCAAATAATAGTACTGAAAAAGTGGACTTTTTTCAACAAATGAAAGAAAAATTTTAAAAAAAAATACAGTGACAAAAAAAATCATGTTTTTTTGGAGACTTTAACTGTGTTCATAGCAATGCTCTTGATATAATATAGGGCAAGCCCCACCGTGAAAAATGAAGTTCGAGGTCTTAAAAAGTTAACGAAAGACCTAGAACTGAATGATCTTTGGAGAGTATTTCATGCTAATGAAGATGATTATACATGGCACAGATGCAGTCCATTTATAGCTCGTAGGCTTGACTATTGCTTTACAACAGATGATGTATTAAGTGATTGTGTATCATGTGAACATCTGACCTTTTCCAAACTAGGACCATAAGGCTGTGACAGTCGAGCTGAATCGTGGGAATTCATTCGTGGACCAATTTTGGAAATTAAAAACATAGTTATTTTTTTTTTAAAAACATGATTTTGTACAGCAATTAAAATAATCTATTGATAAAGAGCTTAACGACAATATTAATGACAATTTGTCCAATACTGATAAATGGGAAAAGTTGAAAATTGAAATAAGAATTTTTTGCGAATTTGAAAAAAATTGTCATGCCAAAAGAAAAACGATTCGCTAAAGTTAAACCTACAGATCTCAGAAATTGAAAAAAAGCTCATTAAAGACCCTTCAAATGAGGAGTCGGAAGCCACATATATGATTTAAAGCATAAATTAAAAATTAAAACAACTGCATGACGCAAAGGGGGCACAGATAAGATCGAGAGTTAGACGGGTCGAAGATGGGGAACGAAACACTAAGTATTTTCTGCAATTTAGAAAACTAGGGTAAACGAAAAGTCATAACAAGGTTGCGTAGAGACACAGAAAGTATTAACTAAACAAAGTGATATTTTACAAGAACAAATCACGTTTTATAAAAATCTGTACAGCCAAACAACGGTCGCAGAAATGTTATGGAGGAGAATAAACAAATTCATAGAGTCAGAAGTTTTTCCATGTTTAGATGATGATGATGCGCCTTATGTGAAGGACTGGTTGCCTGAGAGGAAACAACAAATGCGCTAAGTAAACTACGTAATGGGGCGGCACCTGTTTGTGACGGAATCACAGTAGAATTCTTAAAATTCTTTTGGAGTAAATTAGGTAAATTGGTAACAAGCTCTTTTATTGAATCTTTCATAAAGGTGAATTATCGTACACTGAAAGACAAGGAATCATTACTTTATTACACAAAGGAAAACACTTAGAAAGAGATCAGTTAACAACTGGAGACCAATTATCTTTACTAATAAAAACTATAAAATCCTTGCAAAAGTTCTAGCGGAAAGACTTGGTAACGTCATTCATAAATTAATTAACAACGATCAGGTTGGCTATCTGAAAGTAGAAATATTGCAACAATTATAAGGGCCATTGATGATGTAATAAACTACTTAAACACACGTAATGAGGGTGGATATCTACTAGCAGTAGACTACTGTAAAGCCTTCGATTCAATATCCAGAAAATTTTTGTTACATGCATTTGATGTTTTTGGTTTTGGTGTAGACTTTAAAAGGGGTATATGTTCTTAACAACGGTAGTTCAAGCAGTATTAAATCACGGAGGCTGGGTTTCCGAACCTTTTGATATGTCCTGTGGTATCAGACAGGGTTGCCCTTTTTCATCTCTCGCGTTTGCACTGGCTGTAGAGCTGCTTGCGATCAAAATTGAAACAGTTCCACAGAGGGGATTACATTCCAATAGATTGGAATTGCACTAGTCCAGTTCATATTAAAATAAAACAAATGGCCGACCCACACAACACTTTTTCAGAAAAACAGAACAGACCCTGCTTACAGTTTTAGAAATTACTGAGTTCGAAAGAATTTTTGGCCTTAGATTAAATACACCCAAAAAAATAAGGTTTTTAGAATGGGTAATAAGAATGAAGATGAAAATATTCCCTTTACTTTGGTCAGTAAAATGAAAAAATTTTGGGGATTTATTTTGAAACAGACAAAAAGGCACGAGACATTGAAGACAACTGGTCTCATAGATTAGATGTAATGAATTCCATCATTAAGGAATGGAGTAAACGGGACCTGAGTATTCAAGGTAAAGTTTGTGGTTTTTAAAGACCTTTTTGATCAGCCAATTTTATATACTAATACAATCTATAGGTCTTCCCCATAGTGTACCAATAAAATGAATACAATACTGTATAAATTCCTCTGCAAAAAAAAAGTAATAGGAGGGCATTTGAAAAAGTAAAACGAAAAAGTGATGGAGGGTGAGTATGGAGAGGGGGGGGGGGGGGGGGGGGGGGGGGGGGGGGTCTTAAAATGTTAAACAGGGCTCAAGCTACAAAATATTTTTTATTTACATGGGCAGGAAAACTGTTTGAACGCGATTGAAAAGCATAAGTGGAGTTTTTTTTCTAAAATGGCATTTGGAAAAGCTGGAAAAAAGTGATAAAAATCTTCCATATCAACTGTAAAAGAAAAGATATTAAAGGAACTAAAAGAATAGACAAGAATTTTGGAAAGAGGTCCTAACGACTTATTTAGAAAACAAATCTGTCATTAAGATGGAAAATATTAATTGCAACAATTTCAAATTCAAATGATCTTAAATAATTTACTACTCACCTACAAGCACAAAACGTTGTTCTTTCCAACTTGGCAAAAGAAAGGAATTGGAAACTATTAAACAGATTATTCATTTTGGGAAAAAAACCGTTTACTCACTCTGGAGGAAATTACAAACATAATAGGGTTAAACAAAGCAAATATCGTTCTAGATTATAACATTTAATTACCACTGTTCCAAAGACATGGGTTCAGTGGATACAGAACGGCGAAAAAGAAGATGGAATCAGAAATG
Source organism: Conus ventricosus (assembly GCA_018398815.1). Lineage (NCBI taxonomy): Eukaryota > Metazoa > Mollusca > Gastropoda > Neogastropoda > Conidae > Conus > Conus ventricosus. The sequence goes on from CM031627.1 coordinate 4,110,449, forward strand.
CGAGGCGAGTCAGTTCAATAGGAAAGTAAGGATATTAGGAAATTAGTCTGTAACGACAAAAAAAAACCCGTGACCCATGTGCGTCTCAATTTTGGTTCAGAAATTTTGGTGTCAGGCTAATACATCTATACTGACTTCCATAAAAAACGCGAAAACAAAACAAGCGAAGGTTTTGGGGCGAATTTTATTGGTCACAATTGTACAGAGTGGAAGCGAGAATTCAACGTGATTTTGATTCATTACACCGGTTAAAGTGTGAAAATGTCATCCCCAATAGTTTTTTGTGTGGAAAATCCCAAAGGGCACGTGACAAACCAGCTTGGGAAATCCTAATACCCTGTGTGGCCACCATTTGCTGGACAACTGCTTGACATCTGCGGCTCGTTGAGTGGACCAGGTAGTTTTATGCGTCCCTTGGCACACCAGCCCACACATGGACGATGGCCTGGTGAAGTTGAGCCGCTGTTGCTGGTCGTGGACGCAGGAGGTCCAACCATCTGCCAAGTTCATCCCAAAAATGTTCTATTGGGTTTAAATCGGGACTGAGGGCTGGCCAGGGCAGCACATTGACGTTGTTATGCTGAAGAAATTGCTGAATGGCCCTGGCTGTGTGTGGTCTTGCATTGTCCTGTTGGAATGTCCAGTTTGGGTGTTGAGCAAAAAAAGGAACGACATGGGGTCTGAGCACCTAGTGGATGTAGCGCTGTGCATTGACACCCTGTCCGTGACCAGGACCAATGTTCTGAAAGATGACTGGTCCTATGGCGTGGTTAATGCCAATTGCACCCCATATCATAACGTTCGGGCCTCCCCAGGGGTTCCGCTCTACCACACAGGAGTCAGCATAGCGTTCACCAGGTCGACGCCATATTCTGACACGACCGTCAGCCATGTCAATACAAAACCGGCTCTCATCTGAGAACAGTATGCGTCCCCACTGCTGCCTGCGCCAGTTGATTCGGGCTTGTGCTCACTGCAGCCTGTCCTGCCGGTGTCTTGGTGTCAGTACCGGACCTCTGTGAGGACGCCTACATGCCAGCCCATTCTCCTGAAGACGCCGCCGCACAGTGTTGAGGCTGATTCGTTGCTGGAGATTCCCAGGCACCTGTCGAGCAGTGTTAGCGGCTGTTTGCCACCTGTCCCGCAGATGGGTTCGAACAAAATGGCGATCCTCTCTTGGTGTGGTGACCCGGCCTGGCCGGGGACGATCATCAGTGGTACCAGTGACTCGCATGCGGTGCTGCAGACGATAGATGGTTGAGATGTGGACGTTAAAGATGTTGGCGACCTGCCTGGCATCCACACCAGCTCCAGATGGCCTAGGGCACGATTGCGTTCCTCTGCTCGTAGTCTTGGCATCTCTGTAGCGCTCAGACGGCAAGTCGTTATCTGAACCTTGTAGCGCGGCTTTATAAGGGCTGCATGCCTGCGTACTTGTCGCTGGTTAACTTTGCTCTGCATGGTGTGCACGTGCCTCACATGCAGCAACCAGTTTGCCATTTTTGTTGACCTTCCAGTGCCGGGAATGATGTGTTGCTCACACAATTTTTTCACTGCACGTGAGTCTTGGACCCAAACAACTTGCCACAATGGTTCAATATTGTACATTCACCCTTTTCACCCGAAAAAATAGCCTTTCAATTTTTCGCGTTTTTTATGGAAGTCAGTATATTTGGTCAAGAGCGAAAGACGTTACAACAGAAACAAGATTAAGAGTCCTGCATTGGAAAATCCTGCGTAATATTTACCCCACAAATATTCTTCTTCTAAGTAAAATGCAAGTAAAAGAAAGTAATAAGTGTTCGTATTGTCCTGACACAATTGATTTTATTGAGCATTTTTTCTATGATTGTCCACCTGTGCAAATGTTTTGGTTGTTTATCGAGGATTTCATATACGTAAAAACAGATATAAGACTAAAGCTATCAGTTTGGGACATACTTTTTGGTATAAAACAAATTTGATCTCAATCTTGCGAATTAGAAATTCATTAATTACATGATTCTTTTAGCTAAGGTGTGTATAAGTATTTTTTTTTTTAAATTCTGTCTTCTCTCTACAACATATTTTTGAAAAAGAGTTAAACATTAGAAAGCATCACCTCTCCTTTAAGTAGACTAGAAACACACTATCTGATGCAGAACTCCTTTGCATTTTTTTTACAGAAACAGTTACCGCTACCGTTGGGAAAAGTATGTCAGGAAGCCTGTGAGTTTCCTTCTCTCTCTCTCTCTCTCTCTCTCTCCTCTCCTCTCTCTCTCCTCTCTCTCCTCTCTCTCTCTCTCTCTCTCTCTCTCTCTCTCTCTCATTTCTTCCCTCCATCTCTTTCTCTCTCTCTCAGTTGTCTGTCTGTCTGTCTGTCGGCCGTCTGGTTTGCTTGCCTGTCTATTTGTCTGCCCGTCCGTCCTTTCTCCATCTCTCTTTCTTTCTCTCTCTCTGTTATTTGCATGAGAGTGACTCCTTCTTTAATGTTCTCTACATGTTCGCTAGACTGTCTATCTATCTGTTTGTCTGTCTGTCTGCCTGTCTCTCTCTCTCTCACTCTCTCTCTCTCTCTGTCTGTCTGTCTGTCTGTCTGTCTGTCTGTCTCCCCTCTCTCTCTCTTCTCTCTCTCTCTCTCTCCTCTCTCTCGTCTCTCTCTCTCTCTCTAGCGCGCGCACTCTCTCTCTCTTTCTATCTATCTCTGTTTGTATGTGAGTGTGTATGCCTGTTTGCCTGTCTGTCCGTCTGACTCAGTGTCTCTTCCTGTCTTTTTCTCTCTGTATGTCTCTTCCCCCCCCCCCCCCCCCCCGTGTATGCTCCCCCCCCCCCCCCCCCCCCCCAACATCCCACTCTCCCCCTCTCTCTCTCTCCATGACGCCGTTTTCTGTCCGACTGTCTGTCTGTCCTCTGTCTGCCTGTCGGGTCTGTCTGTCTGTCTGTCTGTCTCTCTCTCTTTTCTCTCTCTCCTCTCCTCTCTCTCTCTCTCCTCGTCTCTCTCTCTTTTGGTGGTGGGTGTGGTGGTCGTGATGGTGGTGGTGGCGTGACGTGAGGAGCGTTCACGCGCTTGGGTAGAAGATGGGGAGGTCTGTTCCCGTCTCGGCAACTGGGACCAACGATATCCTTTCAGGAGTGTGTACATACGGAATTGGTCGCATATGCATACATTTTGCTTTGATTACCTGCCTTTAGCATGTAACTACCATTGTTAACATCTTTGACAGAGGGGGAGGGGAGCGGGAGGGAGGAGAGAGGGGGGAGAGAGGGGAGGAGAGGGTGGGGGAGGGAGAGAGAGAGAGAGAGAGAGAGAGAGAGAGAGAGAGAGAGAGAGAGAGAGAGAGAGAGTGCGCGCGTGTGTGTGTGTGTGTATGTGTGTGTGTGTGTGTGTGTGTGTGTGTGTGTGTGTGTGTGTGTGTGTGTGTGTGTGTGTGTGTGCAACACAAAATGAAGCTAGCAGATATCAGATTCTCCATCTCTCTCGTTACTTGGGAAAAACTGAAATGAAAGAAAATAATTAAGTCTTTTGTTTAATCTATGTTGTTTTCTTTGTACAAGCAACACATTGTCAGAGTGAGTGTGCCAGTTCACCACACATTAGAACACTAACAAACCCAGACACTTTGTATCAAACGCCAAAACATTAAAATCTGCAAAACGTGTCCATTTGTATATGAACAGACTATGCATGGTGTGTAAGGGACTGGTTGGAAAAAAAAAAGTGAAAAAAAAAAAAAAAACTTGTAGTGGAAAAAAAAATTTCGCTTTTTTTTTTTTTTTTGCAAATGAAGAGGAGAGTGTGAAGCACCATAAAATGAAAAGGTGGATTTTGGCCTTAGGAAAAAAAAAAAGAAAAAAAGAAAAAAGTTACCGCCTTATGTGCTCCATTGATCCGATAACTGATGCCAAAAGAGAGAGAGAGAGAGAGAGAGAGAGAGAGAGAGAGAGAGAGAGAGAGAGAGAGAGAGAGAGGGGGGGGGGAGAGAGGGGGGGAGACAAGACAAGACAAAATTCTTTATTTACGAGGATAAGATAAGCACTGGTGTGCTTTTTTATATCCAGTCCTCGCCCTGAGTAGTGTCAACAATGCAAAATAAGATAAGGCAACAAAAGAAGCATGTAAAAAGTGACTAGAACTACAATACGATACGGGGAAAAAAAGTAAAATGAGAGAGACAGAGAGGGAGAGAGAGACAGAGAGAGAGAGAGAGAGAGAGGGGGGGGGGAGGGGAGGGGGCTTAAAACTCAAGGATGAAGATTTTACGCTGAGGCCTATTTTCACAACCTGTTCCACATGCACACATTTCATTCCATCTGTCTTTTACACTGACAAATCAACATACTAAAACTGCAAATTTAATCGTAATACAAACAAATAGACTATTCATTCTGTGTATTAAGGAGGTGTTGAAGAGAGACAAGACAAGACAAGACAAGACAAAATTCTTTATTAACGAGGATAATAGATAAGCACTGGCGTGCTTTTTTACATCCTGTCCTCGCCCTGAGTAGGGACTACAACATGCGGTGAAATGAAATAATGTAAGAAAGCAAACAAAGCGGTCATGCAATCATGATGGAACATCAAATGAAAATAGAAGAGAAATGAAAAAAAAAAATCATAATAATACATAATAATAAACAAACAAAAAATAAAAATGAAAATGAAAATAACAATAATAAAGAGGAAGGAGAGAGTGGGGGAGGGGGTGGCCTGAGCTGGGGGAATATATGGAAATGTACTACAACGTACAAAAATAGAGAGAGAGAGAGAGAGAGAGAGAGAGAGAGAGAGAGAGAGAGAGAGAGAGAGAGAAGAGAGAGAGAGAGAGAGAGAGAGAGAGAGAGAGAGAGAGGAGGAGAGAGCATATAATATGGGGTGATTAGATGGGCTCACTTTGCTACTCTCGGAAATCGAGAGTTATGGCATTTGTTTATTTATTTATTTTGTCTATTTATTTAATTGTTTCTTTATTTAGGATTTATCTAGTTGCTTAAAAAAATTTTTTTAGTCGCTGTGACTGCTTTTGTGTAGTTCTGCAGCTGCGGACAGAGATCAGTACAACGGTTCGTTTCTTCAGGTTCATTCTCAAACGGACCGGCAAACGATAAAGAGAGATAACTGCAGTCGAAGTCCGGTGACAGGGCAAGAGTGATGGTGGCAGACTCATCAATAATTTCTCATCGCCTACGTTGCAGATTCGCGCATGAAGAAATCTGTTGTCTGGAATGACGAGGTTGGTTGCATGGCATTCTGACGATTTTCTCGTGTTGTGCTGACTAGTACAATTTTGTGTTTAGAATGTGGGCGTGGTCGAAACTCACTGAGAAACTGCCTACTGGAATTCGTATTGAGCCAATGATTACGCATGATAAAATGATACTTTCGACACTCCCTCACTTTGCAACTTTTTTTTTTTTTTTTTTGTCGGATGTGTTCTCTTTCCGTCAAAGACCAAAATATGATGTTAATGAGAAAACATCATAAAATGTTAAACAAATGTAAAAAAATCTCAAACATATTCAGTGCAGTCGATTGCGTCGGAAACTGGAAAGATTCTTTCGAAGGGAAGTTATCCAGTAGCGTGTAGTGGGATGTACTGGGGCGCTCTAGTGTGAGATCCACTATCACATTTGTTCAAGACCTGCAATAGTATTATACCAAAATTTGTGTTAACAAGCATGTGCAAGGGGCAGAGCGTTGATACTGAAAGTAATAAGTAAATTGTACTGCTGCACCTTACGCTAGTGCCTCTTACACTATCGACTTCTTCTTCTTCTTCCTAAAATACTGGTTCACTCAAAAACGAGTAGGTCACCAGCGCGCATGTTAAAAAGTAAAATAAAATAACATAAAACAGTGCGACTCAGACTGTTGGCCCCTGGAGCAAATTTGGCAACAATTATCAACTCGATATCTTCTTCTTCTTCCTAAAATACTGGTTCACTCAAAAACGAGTAGGTCACCAGCGCGCATGTTAAAAAGTAGAATAAAATAACATAAAACAGTGCGACTCAGACTGTTGGCCCCTAGAGCAAACTTGGCAACAAGGGGTCGCACTCGATATTCAATAAAATATCTGGGGAAGTAAAAATAGAAAAACGTCAATATTGCAGATCTCAAAACTGTCGAATCAACCTGTTTTTTGAATGAGACTGCACCTGTGGCAATCTTGATGGCACCCGGCAGTGAGTTCCACAGCCGTACAGAACTGGGATAAAAAGAATGTAAGTGGCTGTCAATATTTGATGCAGGTATGGTATAACATTGACCGCCACTCCTGGTGCTACTTTTATTCAATACTAGTTGTTCCATTGGAATATCAATTACTTTAGCTCTGCCTTTGAAAAAGGTGTTAAGTTTAATAAAAGCTCTTCTCTCTTCTAAGGGTTTCCATTCTAATTTCCTCATGTTCTTCTAGTATTCCCCTTTTCTCTGATGTGGTTCCCTGTTACAAACCGTGCTGCTCTCTTCTGAATCTTTTCAAGGTTATCAATGTCCTTTAGATGGTAAGGATCCCAAACTGAGCAACCATATTCCAGTACTGGTCTTACCAGTGTTTTGTAGCAGTCGTCTTTAAACCTTTTGGGGGCAGTCATTGATATTCCTGTATAAGAAAGCTAAGATGTTATTTGCTTTCTTACATACTAAATTGTAATGTTCTTTCCATTTGAGACGACTATCTATAATCACGCCTAAATATTTTGCAGCATTAGTTTCTTTAAGAATAGTATTATGAATAGAATGATCTGATCTAATTGGTGAGCGTTTGTTACATATACGCAAACACTTGGCACTTTTGGGGATGAAATTCCATTTTCCAAGTTCTTTCCCACTCTTGTAAAGCGTTTAGATCTTCTTGTAGAATGCGTATATCATTCTTGCTTCTGATTGTTCTATATACTAAACTGTCATCTGCAAAAAGCCTTATAGTAGTTCCAGGAGAGAGATTTCTACTTATGTCATTTATATAAATTAAGAAAAACAAGGGCCCCAGAACAGTTCCCTGTGGTACACCTGACAAGACTGGTTTACAATGGGATGACGACCCTTCCACAACAACTTTCTGCGTTCTCCCAACGAGGAATGATCTGGCCCATTTTAGCAAAGAACCGCCAATGCCAGTGTGTTCTAATTAAGCAGCAGGCCCTCATGGTCAACCTTATCAAAGGCTTTAGAAAAATCTAATAAAATTGCATCTATTTGCTGTCTGTTGTTAAGACAGTTACTAAAATCATTGAGAGTTGTTATAAGTTGAGTCTCACAACTCCTTCGCTGTCTAAAACCATGCTGGGCGTTATTTAAGAAGTCATATTTGTCAAGATGGTCCATTATGCTACTATATATTATGTGTTCAAGTAGTTTAGCTGATATGGATGTAAGAGATACAGGTCTATAGTTCTCTGCTTTTGTTTTGTCACCCTTTTTGAATAAGGGAACAATGCTCGCATCTCGCCACTCATCAGGTATTACTCCCTGGTCCAGTGAAGCTTGGTAAAGTAATTGGTATACCTCACTCAATTCATTGGCACATAATTTTAAGAGCTTGCCAGGAACGCCATCGGGACCAGTAGCTTTGTTTTCATTGATATTGGTCAGTAACTTAAATACTCCTGCTTTGTTTACTTTGATGTTTAGCATTTCAGGGAGTTTATCATCATCCTTTAGTCTAACGTTAATTAAAGGTTTGGGATTTGAGAAAACTGAACAAAACTGCTTGTTTAATAAGTTTGCTTTCCCTTCAGGGTCCTGTATTAGGTTATTCTGGTTGTTTCTCAGGTCTGGAATCCCAATGTTGTCCTGTCTCTTACTCCTTATGTAAGACCATAATTTCTTGTTTTGATGATCACCTTCCGAAATCATCGAATTAACATAATTGGAGTGAGCAGGTCTACATTCTCTCTGACACCTTCTCTTAATCTGTTTATACCTAACCAGTAATCTTTCTGAATTAGGATGTAGTTTCAATTTCTTAAAGAAACGATGTTTCCTTCTCAACAAACGTTTAGTTTTTGTAGTAATCCATGGCTGGTGGTTCTTGCTTGAAGTTATTTTAGTAGGTATGTTGTCATCCATAATAGATTCCAAGTTAGTTTTTATACACTTCCAAAGGTCACCGACATTATCTTTAACACTATGGGACCTCAAAAAAAGACGACTGAAATCATGAGTATCCCTGCGCAATTTTGGTAAATCTGCTTGGTTCCAGAGTCTGATGGTACGTTTAGGAGGTTTTCTTCGAAAGGGTTGAAAGTTGCTCTCTAAGAGAACTATGTCATGATCACCCAGGCCTGCAATTACTTCCTGATTGCCTAAAGCGCCTGGACAATTGGTAAAAAATAAATCCAGGAATGCCTTACCACGAGTTGGTGATTCAACTGATTGTACTAATCCAAGGTCTTTGATGGCATCAAAAAACTGAGTATTAATATTTTTACTGTATTGATTACCAAGTATGGCATCTTCACCCCAATTAATATCTGGTAAATTAAAGTCTCCACCAATCCATAATATTGCCTTCCTATTGGCCAAAACAATGTTAGAAATGTCTCTGCAGATAGACGAACATACATTTTCATCTGAGTCTGGAGGTCTGTAAACTGATCCAACAATGACAGGTCTCTTATTCTTAAAATTAATCCTACAAAATAAACTTTCACTATTTTTGCCTTGATATAAAAAACTCACTGGCTAAATTCTTCCTAATGGCAATCAAGACTTCCCCACCTCTTTTTTCCAAGTCTGTCCTTTCTATAAATATCAAAATCCTCCATTAGAAGTTCACTGCTGGATGTTCCAGTTTCTAGCCAAGTTTCTGTTCCAATTACAACATCAATGTTTTTTTTCGGTGACTAAATTACTGAGTTCTTCCTTTTTCTTGATAAGAGATTGAAAATTTATGACTATGCATTTAAGTTTATCTTTTTTCTCTTAATGATTTGGGGTTCAGTTGCACTTTATGATTTGGGATTTTATCAGTTTTAGAATCAGGGGTGGATGCAAACTTAGGACAAAATTTCAAGTTTTCTTTTGGGGATCGGTCTGGTGAGATAGGGTCAAAACGGTTGCTTTCTGAGCTGCAGTCTTCAATAGAATCTTCAAAAAGTCTGGAACTAAAATTTGGAAGCCCGCAGGTAAAACAAGTCCATGATATATCACTATTGCATAATGCTTCATAAACTGCTGAATTCATTAACATACATTTAGTGTGATACCATGAATTGCAGACGTCACAGGCAACTGCTTTATGTTTCCATGTGACTCTCATATTGCAAACTCCGCACGGATATTTTACTTTGGTGGACGGACCAGGATTGAGTTCAATGTCTCCTGATAGGATAAGGCTTAAAAGCCATGATTTAACTCCTCTATGTCTAACTCTTTTAATCAAACAATTCCTTATCACTGTACTATTTCTAATGTTAATTGAAATCAGGGGTTCAAATCTGGGCCTAGTAATAGACGTGAGAACAGTACTCGGCACAGGTGCACACAGGAGACTAACATGGTTCAGGTTGCACAAAGTTTTAAAACCTGCAAAAATGGAACTAAAGGCGTCTACGTCTACATCTAAAATTTCAAAATTAAACTGAGTGCTAGGAATATTGTTGTTCCTGTCACATGTAGAAAGAGCAAGGAAAAATAGAAAACTTTTAACGAAGCCGAGGAACAACACGCCGGTAGCCATCTTGAAAAGCCAATAAGAAAGACTCACCTTTGAAAGGGTTTAAAACACAATTTCATTAAGATAAAATAAAATTTAGCATTAAACTACCAACAGTGCTGATCATTAAAATTCAGTTACTCGTATGAGTAAAAGATGTAAAGATGTAAAGACGTAAAAGATGTAAAAATGAATTAAAATCGGGAGCTCCAAAAGCCAGGCAGCCTCCTCGCTGGACATGCGCACTACCCATGTAGTATTCAAGAAGTTAAAAGCAATGGCCAAATTCAGGCCCAGGTAATAGTAAAATATCTGGGAAGTAAAAATAGAAAATCGTCAATATGCAGATCTCAAACTGTCGAATCAATTCTGTGATACCTGCACCATTTTTTGCACTGGACAGTGCGACCACCCTATTGGCACATGCGCTGCCCAGCTAGTGTTGTCTGGGCACGCTGCTTGCACAAATTTTTTGTCTTTTTATAGGTCTACAGCTTCTTGTGGGCTGCTTGCACACTTTTAATTGGTTTATAAACATTATAGGCCCTATCTCTCGTGACATAGTTTCAACATTTTCATGCTTCTATAAAGCTGCAGTTTCTGAGGACTCTTGTGACTTCATCACTTTATCACATGACTTTGACAATGGTCCCATGTTGATTGCAAAAGATCGTTGTTTTAGTTATGGCAAAACATTCTCTGAAGAGATCTACGTACAACAGAGAGAACAAAAAAAATAGGCCACCAGAAATTTAAACCATTATACAGATGGTCATGCCTCAGTAATACATGCACTTAGCCTGGCCGATGGTTATGCCACACTGACCAGTGCACTTAGCCTGGCCGACGGTTATGCCACACTGACCAGTGCACTTAGCATCGGCCATCAACATCAGCTAGCACACACATAATTAACATCTCTATACATGTGGAAACAAACAAATGAACAAAAGTTAGCAAAAACCAAATTTACAATTCAATAAATTTGTACAGTGCACTCAATCTTTTTCTTTTTCTGTGATGTCCCTTCTCATCATATCAACTGATGTCTTCAAGTCAGCTAAGATAGGTTATGGTGGTGAGTTGGATTTGGGAGAGGATGACTTCCTGAGTGAGCAGCTTCATGTGACGGGATGGAAAAGGAAGGGGAGGACTGAAGAAGACTGGATAGGGTGGGGTGGGGTTGGTGATGGAGCTCTTCCGCTCAGTCATAGTGTTTGTGGTTCTTGAAAAGTTAGGCCATAGTGGAAGTCCTAGCTGGCCTAGCTCTTCTCTTTTTGGTAAGTGTAAGCCTGGTAAGATCCACTAGCATCTCAATGTTGCAAGGTTTTTTGAATCATTAGTGGAGACTTAGTTTTACTGGCTGCTGAGTATGGCACTTTCCTTTAGAGATTTGACATGAACTTGTGAAGTAACTTTCACTGTCTGATATAGAGGGCACTGACTAGCTGCTCAGTACTGCTCATTCCTCTGACATGAAGTTGACTTTCACTCTCTGATTCTCTGATATGGAGGGCACATGAGCTTTGCAGGGAGCCTGCTTCATACTTGCTTAGACTTTGCGTGGAACCTCAGTGTTCTTATCCTCCTCCCTTCCACCTACTTTCCTCTCTCCTTCCTCTCCCCTCCCCTCTCTCTCTCTCTCTCATCTCTCCTCTCTCTTCTCTTCTCCTCTCTCTCTCTCTCTCTCTCTCTTCCTCTTTCTGCCATCGTTTTTGTTGTTGTTGTTGTTGTTGTTTTCGGTTTTCTTGTATGCTCACTTCCCCTTAACTTTTCATGCATTGTCATTCTTTCTGTTTGGTGCTGACTGTTGTCAGGGGAGTACTCGTTTTAAGTGCATTTTTGTTTCCTGTCTGTAATGTCAGAAGAAAATAGAATTGTTGAAAACTGACCCGTCAGTTTTGTGTTGTACATGAAATCTGTGTTACTTCACTCTTTGTACATGTCTATGTGCAATGTGCCTTGGTTTTTTTCCTGGAGAGGGGATTGAAGGCGTCTCTGCTGAGGTAGTCTGGATACTCTTGTAAGTTGTAGCCTCCTTGCTTTCGCCCTTTGCCAGTCTGTCAACTTCACTCCCAGGAAGGTTTCAGTGAGAGGCCCTGATCCACTGGACTGGGATGTCTTTGGATTAACGATATGCA
>CM031627.1:4127230-4130070 GCA_018398815.1 Conus ventricosus
CCAGCATGTTGGGCTAATGCATAGGTCAGGCATCTGTTAAGTCATAGCCATTAGACCCGCCTCTTAAATTCTCTCATCTTTGTCATTAATCCGTTCATCCATCAAACTTCAAAGCACGCACAGTGTGGTCTCGAAACTTAGCGGATGTGGTGTAGCGTATAGTCTGGACTGGTCTGTACACAGTGACACTTCGTGGATGAAGTTGTGACTGAAACTGTTTAGGTGTTTAGACTTCAAAGAGGTTGATTTCACTTGTGTAGAGGTCATTTTTTTTATGTTCCAGGACAAGCAAGATTGGTGTGCTTTGTTTGACTTTTGCTTTGAACTGTAAGAACAATGCATGTTTTCGTTCAAACTCATTCATGGTCATTTGCCAGGTAGAATACATGCATCAACTCGACAGCACACTGTTCCTGCTGGTTAGCTCAGAAGTCGGAATTTCTGTTTTTCACTTTGCAGAAAAACATGTGTTTATGTTAAAATGCATTTGTTCAAAAGTAGCCCTAAAGCACTCTTTTGTAGCTTCAATTGCTCAAATATGAACTGGTTTCAAAAAGGCATGCCTGTAGTCCTTAGTGCCAAGGTAACCCTGTTTGTTATCTTCAGCTAAAAAAACGCACGCGTCTGTCCTCCATACATCAAAAGCACTTAGATTTTCTCATCATTATTCCAAAAAAGTTCTCGTTTCTATGTTAAACAAAAGTGCAGGTGTCTTTTCATCCCACGAAAATGTTTGTTTCCATCTTCTCCATGAACTGAAAGTAGACATGTCAAGTGTACATGTTCGTCTTCCATAGTCCACAGAGTGCATTTCTGTCTTCATAGCCATGAAGTGCTCTTTTCTGTAGCCCTAAAGTGGACATAATGTCTCCCATTACCACAAAGAGCACATGTCTATTTTCATAGCCCTAAAGTGGACTTTAATGTCTCCCATTACCACAAAGAACACATGTCTATTTTCATAGCCCTAAAGTGACTTTAATGTCTCCCATTACCACAAAGAACACATGTCTATTTTCATAGCCCTAAAGTGGACTTTAAATGTCTCCCATTACCCAAAGTGTACATTTGAATCTAAACAACTTCAAAGTGGAAATTAATATCTTCTAGTACTCCAAAGAACACATTTCTGTCTTCATAACCTGAAATGTATAGTCTGAATTCCCACTGTTCCAAAGTGGACGTTTCCATCTTCATAGCTCCAAGTGAATAGTTCTATCTTCGTTGCCCCTAAGTGTACATTTCTATATTCCATATCCTTTGAGTGTACATCTGTATCTCCCATTGTCCCTAAGTGCATAGTTCAGTCTTGATTTCTCTGCACATCGCCGCTTCCCGTTGCCCCAAAAGTACATGTTTCAGGCTCGCTTCTGTCTTTCAAAAGGCCTAAAAGATTGGTGTTGACCCTTAACAATTCCACGGGCGCTGCATTTCAGTTAAAGATCAGTGCGGTTTTAGGATGGAATGAATCCTTTTGAAGAGGTTTGTTTGAAGTGGTGGCCCAGCCCTGTGCTGCCCCTGTCTCCAGGCAGCAGTGTATGTGAGACACCCAGGGCCAGAGCTTTGCAACGAAGAACATGAATGACATTTATTCCGAATGTGGGGGGGTAAAAAAAAAGAAAACCCCCACCTAGTTCAGTCATGGAATGCATCTCTTCTAATTTTCTTTTTTCTTGGGTGATTATGAATTCAGTGTGTTGTCGATATTGATTAGCTGTAAAGCTGGCAGGCTCATTCAGTCCTAATAGGAAGCTTGGCTTGCTGATGAGCTGGTGTGGTGTTTGATGTTGTGCAGGGCATTGGCTTCTTTGGATTGGCTGTGATGACCCTCCCGCCCACCCTCCGCCCCTCACCCCTGCCTTCGTCTCTTTTCGTCTCTGTCTTACCTCTGTGTCTCTTTCTCTTTTTTGTCTGTGTCTCTGACTCTCTCTCTCTCTGTCTGTCTGTCTCAGTCTTCTCTCTCTCTCTCTCTCTCTCTCTCTCTCTCTCTCTCTCTCTCTCTCTGTCTCAGTCTCTCTCTCTCTCTCTCTCTCTCTCATCTCTCTCTCTCTCTCTCTCTCTCTCTCTCTCAGATATGCGATGAACCATGAAACGCTTGATGTGTGCAAATTGCTTAGTGATAACAGAGAAACTTACGTTTTAACCCTGGGAAGGTCCAAAAAGAGATAAGTGTGTAACATGATTAAAGCTTCCGTACATGTTCAGTGAATTACAACTTGTTGAAAACATATAAAGAGCAGGGAGGGGAAAACCCCAGTCATGCAGATGGCTACTCATGTGACGTCGATCCGCTGTGCTGAACACCTGCCAGATGATGCGACGAGCCGGGGAGAGAGAGAGGTGGAAAAAAAAACAAAAACAAAACAAAGCAACAGCATCATCGACTGGGAGAATCAGAGCAAAAAGGGCAGATCAAGCGCCGAGTCAGCTGAGGAAGGCAGGAATCAATAGAACCCTTCAGAGTCCATCCTGAAACTTTTATCAGGTCCCTGTGCCGTGCTGACCTTAATCAATGCCGCCCCACGTGCTGGTTGCGCTTTTTTTTAATTTTTTGTTTTTGCCAGGTAAGGCAAGCAAACTGCTGATGCCTGGGGTTTTTTTTTTTTTTTTTTTTCTTCTCCCCATGCGATGCCTGAAGACCAGGGAGAGTGCGGCAAGTTTGGGATTAGCAGCCCAGAGACTGCGAGATGATGGTGGGGGTTGGTCATGAAGAAAGTCATGTGTTGGGTTTTGACAAGATCATAGTCAGGAAGAGGACTGGTTTGTGTGGCCGCAGGACTTTGGTCTGGTCTGCTTTTATAAGCTGTTGTTTTCAGATCAGATCGGAGCAGATTCAGATC
>CM031627.1:4135170-4146179 GCA_018398815.1 Conus ventricosus
CACACACACACACACACACATGCATACGCACATGCATACGCACACACACACACACACACACCAATCGTATGGGGGTGGGGGTGGGGGGGAGGGGGTGGTCGTCACAGGAAAGGACAAGTTGTGTGTGTGTGTGTGTGTGTCTGTGTAAGTGTGTGAGTGTGTGTGTAAGTGTGTGAGTGTGTGTGTAAGTGTGAGTGACAGAGAGAGCACGCATGTGTGTTTTGTGTGTGTGTGTGTGTGTGTGTGTGTGTGTGTGTGTGTGTGAGAGAGTGCACGCTCGCTTCTTTTTTCCTGTTGATGTTAGAAAGTGTGTATTCTTGAAATTGTCTGTGTGGCATGATTATAGAGCCAGGAAAGCAAAAGGCTGCCGTGGACAGGGAAATGGTGAGGGTCAGGAGAAGACTTTTTTTTATAACACAGGGAGCCAATATATCGGAGACGGATATGATGTCAGCTTGCCTGTTGATGCTAGTGGCATTGAACAATCGCTTGTTAACTAAGTGCGACATGATTTAGTGCGTGGTGATGATGTTAAGGGTTTCTGGGCCTGGGGTACGCATGCAGGTGTGCATGCTTGCACATGCGCTCACAGACACACGCACGTGCAAGCGCGGACACACATGCACTCAATCACACACATATGCACTCAGTCACACACACAAGCGCGCACACACACACACACACACACAGGATATGCATTCAGTCACATACACACATGCACACACACACCATGCACATGCAAACGTGAACACCCACACCCACACATGCACATGCGTATACACGCACCACACACACACACACAAACACACACAAAATTTCACAAACATTCTCACGCACACACACACACAGACACACACACACACACACACACACACACACACACACACACACACACACACACACACACACACACATTTCACAACATCCTCCCCTCCCTCCCTCCTCTCTCTCTCTCTCTCTCTCTCTCTCTCTCTCTCTCTCTCTCTCTCTCTCTCTCTCTCTCTCTCTCTCTCTCTCTCTCTCAGACACACAGACCTACTCGTCTCCCCTTTGATGCAACACCTGATGGATGAAGACGGAGCACCGCCCCTCTTTCTTCCTTTACTTCCTCCTCCTCCTCCTCCTCCTCCTCCTCCTCCTCCTCCTCCTCCTCCCCCTCCTCCTCCTCCTCCTCCTCACAGCACCTCTACACCAGTCCCCTGGAGGCAGGTTCAGGGAAGGCTTCCGTCAGTCTCCTCAACATGGGTGTCCCGGTGATGGATGGTTGTGCTTCCTCTGTGGCGTTTAAACCAACAGAAGTGGCCCAGCCCTGAGCTTTCTTTGGCTTCACACCTTATGGGGTGAAGGCCCGAGGGATGAAGTGTCAGCATAAAGTGCAAAATGAACCGTTATCCCTGGTTCCAGTCTTTGGTAGGAGTCTTGCATTGGGGTTTTTTTTTTGTTGTTTTCTCCTTCCCCCCCCCCCCCCCCCCCCCCCCCCTCTCTTCGTTAGAGTGTTGGTGGTGGTCTGGGTGTTAGTCTTTCAGGAGAGATCGTTCAACACGAGATGTTGTGTGTCATAGGTGTTTGATGCACGTCAAGGAGTCCCAGCAGAAACATGGGATGGGTTTCTCTGTGTGTGTGTGTGTGTGTGTATGTGTGTGTGTGTGTGTGTGTGTGTGGGTGCGTGCGTGCGTGCGTGCGTGCGTGCGTGCGTGCGTGCGTGCGTGCGTGCGTGCGTGTGTGTGTGAGTGTGTGTGTGTGTGTGAGTGTGTGTGTGTGTGTGTGTGTGAGTGTGTGCGTGCGTGTGAGTGTGTGATTTCCAGCCTCTAACGACTGTTTTTTCTGGATCTTCTATACACAGTTGACCCCATATCCCCAAGATTTCCTCCCTTTAAAAACTGGTTTTTCTGGATCTTCTATACACAGTTGACCCCATCTCCCCAAGATTTCCTCCCTGTAAAGACTGGTTTTTCTGGATCTTCTATACACAATAGACCCCATCTCCCCAAGATTTTGTCCCTTTAGTTTTTCTGGATCTTCTATACACAATAGACCCCATCTCCCCAAGATTTCCTCCCTGTAAAGACTGTCTTTTTTTCTAGAGCATTGTTGTCTTTTGCAAGATTGATCTTTCAACATGAGCACCTTCCTCTTAGAGATCGCGTTTCTGAAGGGATTTCTGGGGTATGATATTGAGTAGTTGCATATACTCTACAATAGTCATGTTTGTGACATGCTTAGCTAACGCAGCTCTACACCAAGGAAAAACAAAGTGGAAATGGTCGTTACCGCATGATAAGACTAAAGCCGCCATACATCCAATGGTGTGAAGAGTGCTCTCTTTATCTCTGTTCATGACTGTTAATAACCTCTCGGCAAGGCCCCCCACAAATCCATAGAAATTGGCTCTGGAGAGATGGAGATTTTTTTTTAGAGGGAGGGGAGCTAAGTCTAATGTAGACAAAGACAAGAATGTGCCATATAAACCTTTAAAGGAAGATGATCTTTATTTTGGAGTTATGCTAGTGCATGTAGCCAATGACCTAAAAATTATTTTTTAAAAAAAGAAGAAAATTCAAGGAAAACAACTCTTGTACATGTAGGGTTTGCATTTATTAGTAATTTTCGATATTTTGCTATTTTAGATGAGGAAATACAGCCAATCTGTCAGCCAGTGGTTTGACATAGCAGCGTTAACGTTCATTTGACTGAAAGTCGACGATGGGGTAAGTGTACTGCGGTGTTTGTAGCAGTTTTTACCCATGGCTGCCATTTCTGTTTTACTCCAACTTGCCGTTGTTAACTTTTCTGTAGTGCTGTAGGAAATTACTAGTGTGATCACTGTAAGTATAGACAAAAACTGCTCCAGGAAAAGATTGAAAAGAAAAAAATGTCTTTACAGGAAGTCATCCTCTGCAGTGAGGCAAAGCAGGCATAGACACAGGTGAAACTTCCAAATGAATCTGTGAAGGGAGGGAACATTGTATGGGAGGTAAATCTGACACATCAAAACAAAGAGAAAAAAATTATTTAAAAAAAAGAAAGTCTCATACATGTAGACAAAGACAAAACTGTTTTAAGAAAACAAGTCCTTAAAAGAGAGGTAATTTTCATAGAGTTCAGTCTAGTATTAACGGAGACAAAACAGTTCTACAACTGCAAGGGGTTAGAGGGAGGGAGACTTTATTAAAGGGGCAAATCTACTACAGAGAGACAAGCATAAAAATGCTCCAGAGGAACAAACCCAAAATGCAAACACACACACACAGCAAGATGCAAAGCAACATGTATCTAATACACCAAATGAAACAGACCGGTGAATTTTCAGCAAAAGATGTCTCCTTCAGGTGTCACGTATAACACGTAAAAAATTTTTTTTTAAATGGACAAGACCTGGGCTGCACAGCCCCCAGGAAGGAGAAGACAACCTGGTAACGCTCAGGAAGTGAGGAAATGAAATCAGAGACGATTAATCAACTGACAGGGGGGAAAACGTTGTTAAATTATTCACGGAGCTTTTTCCCTGTCACTAGATTCTCTTCTCTTACCTTGTGGCTGAGCAGTCTCCGCCGGAGCTCGGACCAACACTCCCCGGACAGTCAGTCTTCTGCTGACAGCCACCCGGTACCCGCACAGTGTTGGTTCTAGCTTTTTTCTTCTGTCGATAATTTCTCACGCCTTCAAAATCGATTTCTCACAAGCGCGTTGATGAGGATGTTATTAGAGAGACAGAGGGAGGGAGGAGGGAAGGATGTATGAAAAGAAAACAGTCATGCAGGGATGAAAACAGCAACAATGATGACAAAGAGAAGGAAAAGACTGTGAGGTAATATGTGATGTAGTTTGGGGAGGGGGGGGGAGGTGGGGGGGGGGGGGCAGAGTTGTGGGAGTGTGATGAGACCCATAATCCTTGAACCAATGACAAGCAAAACAACACCACAACTGCTGTCATAATACTTACACAGATGGGGAGAGAGAGAAGAAAGGTAGGGGAGAGGGTAGAGAGACAGTAGAAGGGGAGAGAGAGAGAGAGAGAGAGAGAGAGGGAGAGAGAGAAGAGAGAGAGAGAGAGAGAGAGAGGAGAGAGCAATTGTTTCTGGATATACCTCCCAAGTAAATATTTGACTAGAGGTCTGTGTGGGAGAGAGAATGGTTGGGGAGGGAGGAAGATGAGACAGTGATGGAGAGAGATTAGAGAGATGATAGAGAAGATAGAGAGAGAGAGATAGCGAGAGAGAGCGGAGAGCATGATTCTGGCATATAACTCCCAGGAATATTTGACTAGAGGTCTGAGGTGAGATGAAAACATCTCAGCCGATAGAGAGACAGAGTGACAGGAAAAGACCAATACAAGACAGAGAGAAGAGAGAAAAACGCTTCTAGACAATGCTTCCAAGAACAATTTCGACAAGCTAGGATTTGGGGAAGGATGATGGGAGAGCGGGGGTGGGTGGAAGGGGCTCTGCTGTATAGAGCGTCCCACCAATATATGACGAGAAGGGAAGGGAAGATAAACATGAGGAGAGCCGCTGCTTTACGTCTGGATCCATTTTGGTTTCCATTCGTCGGAAATACCCTTTTCTGGGTGGAGAAAAGCAGGGTGGGATCACAGCTGCTCTGTAGGGTGTTGGGGATTCCTTTTACCACCAGAGAGGTGACACGTTGAGGAGCCCTGACCTGTCAACCCCTATGCGTTCTGCCTTTCGGGGGGCGAGAGGGGGGTTTGTTTTTGTTTTCTTTAAACATTTCTAAATCTTTATCCTCGACCTCATTCCTCTCCCCCCTGTTTATCATAATCATTATACTTTCTTCACTCTTCTCGTTCTTTTGTGTTCAAAGGTTTCATTTCTCTTTGTTTTTACTCACTCTCTCTCTCATCTCTCACTTTTTGTTCCTGTTTTGTTGCTCTTCCCCTTCTTCCTTCTTTTTGCTCAGCTTCTTCCGCTTCCTCATTCTTTCTTTTTTCTTTTTTGTTCTCCTGCTCAGGGGAAGTTTGGGAGGTGGGGAAGGGGGATAGAGAAGGGAGGTATGAAGAGGTGGGGAAGGAGGTAAGACTGGAGGGATCATGCATGCTTCAAGAATCAAGTGGGGGTTTAAAATTTCAGTTACTGCATAATTTGTTCATAAGGCCCGATAAGGAGTTGGTGCCCAGGGAAAGAGCAGTGAGCCGACCGTGGGCCGATGGGTTCGAAAACCAGCCAAGAAGCAGCAGGGGGTCATTTCAGAGAATCAGCCCACCAGTGGATCATCTCTGAATTGCAGCATACGGTGCCTTGCGGGTGGCTGAAAAGAAGTGGCCTAGTGGTGCATCAAATGCGGGGACTTCCAACACAGATGAACGGTGGGAATATGAGCAGTATACTATCCTGTTTCTTCTGCATCATTGGATCCATCTATGACACATGCCAGCCTCCCAGGGCAAACATGATGGTTACTTGTTGTGGTTGCGATACCCTGTAGCTTGCATCCCTTTAGAGACTTCCATGTAAAGCAGATTGCTGTTTTGCGTTCTAGTGCCATCTTAGGTTGCTGTGTTTCAGCTTTTCTGAGAATTGGAATTCCCCTCCACAGACAGATAGCTTTATATTATTGTGCTCTTGCTTTCTTTTCTTTGTGAAGAAGTTCCTTTGACAGTTTCAGAGCTGGCGATATTGGCTTCGTTCACAGTGAAAAAAAGCCATGATCAGGTCTATTTGTTTCATTTTCTTTCCTGAACACAGTGTAGAGATGACCATAAAAAGGATATTAGGAATGACAATGGACAGAAAGCACAGTGATTTGACTTGTGACTTGTTTGTCCACGTTCCTCTTGGCGGTTCGCGAAACATTTATTTAAAAAAACACAAGGCATTCTACCCCTGGGCTCTTTCTTCCATATCATCACCTTTGAACATCACTCACCATTCTTTCCAGCGCCCAAGGCAAATCCTCCTTGGGTTCATGTGTCCAGCCTGAGCGCCTCATTCCACAGGGAGCAGTCATTATCAGATTGTTCAGGAGGCAACCTACAGAGGAGGCTCTGCACAGTGGAACTGGACAACAAAGGGGTTGACAGGCACAGTCTCCCTTGGCTCCCACCCCTTGCTTTCAAAACCTTAGCACTGAGGGCCTGTCTATTGATTGGATGGCGTTTACTCATTGACACGTGTCTGCAGCAGGTAAGGAATTGGTGACGTTCAATTGTCATAATACACACCAAAATGATATATTAACGTTGCATGAAAACAATAACCACCTCAAAAGAACATGTTAGAGACTGTTTTATCACATCAAAAGTTATATTCTTGGCATAAAACTTGATCAATATGACTTCAAAAACAATCATTTTCACAGCCTTTTCCACATGATTAGCGTATCAGATTGTGAGAAAAGCAATAAAACTGTGTTGAAAAGCTTTGATAATCCTATCAGCAAGTGAAAACAGTTAATTGTGACTGTGATAAACACTGCCATGTTGGGGTAGGGTGGATGTTGCAGATTTGCAGGTGCTAGGAAGTGTCTTGGGTCAAGATCCATCAGAGGTACAGAATTTATGGGATTATTTGTTTAGCGACACACCAGCAGTCAAGCCAGAGTCCGTACTTGAGGGCGCTGATTGAAGGGCTGAAAGCCACACAGTTGATTTCTGTGTAGTGATGTAGATGAACTTTTTCAGTTCTTTCTCAGTAGAAATCACTTGAAAACAAATCTCCTCACCTGGCAGAAGGCCTGATTTTAGTCTTTACACGCTTTATAATGCAGACACACTATAACGATGATATAAGCCAGTAAAAGGTAAAACATTAATTATGCACTCTGGATGCGTACAACCTTTCAGCTGATAACAAAATGCTTATGCAGTATTGAAAAAACAAAAAAGACATGCAATTATTGATTGACCAGGACTTGAAATTTAGACATTCATTGTTTCTAAGCTCCTGCGTCAAAGATACAGTCTCTGTTTGTTTGGGTTTTATTTAGAAATGACTTTTTCCATTAGCAAAAACATGCAATACGCACAAGATGTTGCATGTAGCTATGTTAACTGGTGGAAAGGCAAACAGAAGAATTTTTTTTTTTTTTTTAGATTCTGATAATATGCTGACATGGTCAGCAGAAACAGCTATTTTACCATCACATCAGAATCAGCAGCATGATGTAAAAAGGTAAGGGGTGTTTCTACAGAGTGTATGTTTTTTTTGTATTAATTTACCCAACACTGCTGGTGTCTGTAATCTCTCACAGCCTGTTTGATGTCTGAGACATGTTTACAGAGGAAGTGTACAGTACAGGTTCTCTTCATGCAGCATCAAACCAGACAGAACATGGTAACAATCGTTTTGTACAACCTCATCCACGCAGTCAGCATGATTTTTGGTTGTTTTTATTGTTGTGGTTGAATCTTGATGCTGGGTCCTTCTGATCTGCTCTGTAGGCAAGGTGACTCTTGATTTCCAATTCCATCTGTCCCTGCCGGTGGTGAAGCAGTGTCGAACCAGTGGAGGACAGCAAGTTTTCATGAAGACTGTATCGGTGGGATGCTATGGCGCCTCTAGTGGGATGCCTTCACACACAGACAAAAGGAGTTGCAGTCAGCAGCAGGCGCTCCTGTCAGAGGATGTCCTGCGTATGGTGGGTCAAGAGCAACACCAGTGAAAACCGTCCCGATGGCGTGCCGCGTCTTCCTGGCGGGTGTTCACTCACCGCAGTGCGATACTGCTGTTCTCTGGACTGCTAGCTGGTAGCCCGGGACAGAAGAGAACTGAGGGCGTGTCCTGTATGGGGTAGCATGGGAGTTATACACTGGGAGAATGGAGCACCAAAGTTGGTACCATGTTAATTAGTGAATTGATAATACCCCCCAAAGGAAAGTTTGAGGCTGTTAGTTCTGGTATTGGTGCACATTAGGACCCATATCCTGAAAGGAAAAAAACCCACAATATTACAGTATCAATGTAATTAAAAATAACATGCGAAAAACAATTTTTTGGGTCATAGGTATTTGGGGGGGGGGAGGGGGGGAGGGTGGGGGAATCAGTTTTCATGAGTGCTGATTACAGTATTTATTATCAACCGCACGTGCAGGTCCCACAGCAAGAAAAGAAACTAATAGTAATGTTACGTATCAATGAGAATTAACCATTAACATGTATAAACACTTCTTGTCATTGTTTCCTGGTAAAGAAAATTGACAGTTTTCCATGACTGATAAACACAGTAATGTTATTCTACGACCTGACTTTTGAGTTAGAGATCCAGGAGGTCCCACACCAATTCAAAAAGTGAATGATGAATGAAAAGCAGTGTACACTATCAATGATAATTTGTAAAAACATGTGAAAACACTGGTCATTGTTTCCCTGGGAAGAATAAATTGTCAGTTTTCATGAGAGAACATCACATATCTAACAACTACCCATACCAGGACCCATAGCGAAGAAAAAGTAAAAAAAACACAGTAGTAGTACAGTAACAATGATAAAAAAAAAGTAACATGTGAAACATGTTTTGGTCACTGACTCCCTAAAGAAAATGGCCCAAAGCAAAAAAACAAGAAGAACAAAACCACAAAAATGGGATTGCAGGCTTTTGATGCCGTCGGTGGCCCATACAGCTCACCGTAGCAGTTGGCAACACTTGCCAAGGCAGGTCAAAATTGGCCATATCAAAAAACCACGAACAACAACAACAAACACACAAAAAAGTATAAGCAGGCTTATAGAGCCTGACCGTGCCCATACAGCTCCTCGAAGCAGTTGCAACAAGCTTGCCAAAGGCCAGTCAAAATGGCCATATCAAAAAACAACAACAACAAACACACAAAAATGGGTATTGCAGATGCTTTTGTATGCCCGCCTGTCGTGCCTCAAACAGCTCATCGAAGCAGTTGCAACACTTGCCAAGGCAGTCAAAATGGCACTTGACGTTTGTGTTAGCAGAGGCTGGCGAGAGCAGCCGGTGGATTGTTAAGTGAGGTGGTGGAGCTCTTCTACAAGGCGGAGACTGGAACAGTATGTGTGGTGGTGATTGCGGTCAAGGCGGAGACTGGAACAATGTGTGTGTGTGATATGCGGTGTCAGAGGCGGATACTGGAACAGTAGTGTGTGATGGTGAATGCGGGAGGGGACGAGTGCCATTTAAAAAAGGGGGGAACTGAGGATGCAAAGGGTGATAAGAGTTGAAGTGCCCCTGTGGTTATCCTAGGTCGCTTGAGAATGATGATCATGTATTTATTTGTATGTATTTTTTTGATCTCTTAAGAATTTTTGTTTCTCACTCTCTACACACTCTCTCTCTCTCTCTCCTCCTCCTCTCTCTCTCAGTCTCTCATCTCTCCTCTCTCTCTCTCACTCTCTCACTTCTTCTCTCTCTCCTCTCTCATCGTCATTCATACAATCTCATCATGTCCCTGTCTCGTTCTCTGCATCTCTTTTGTCTCTCTTGACTCTATCCCCACCCACCTTCTCTTCCTCCCCTTTTGTCCTCTCTCTCTCTCTCTCTCGTCGTCTCCTCCTCCTCAGTCTTCCTCTCTCAATCTCTCGTCGCCACTCTCTCTCTCTCTCTCTCTCTCTCAGCTCTGTTTTTCTGTCTGTCTCTGGTCTCTATCTCTCTCTCTCTCTGTTTCTCCCTCCTCCCACCCTCCGCTGGCCCTCCCTCTCTCTCTCTCTCTCTCTCTCTCTCTCTCCTCTCTCCCGGTCATCGCGTCTCTCAGCCCCCGTTCGTTGGGTCTCTCCTCTCTCTCTGTCTTTTCTTTTCTTCACCCTCTATGACGCTGCTGTCGTTCATGTTGAACTTTCTTACTGTTGTCGACTGTTTGACGCTGCTGTTTGTTCACTGTTGACCTTTCTGTACTGTTGTCGACTGCTTGACCCTGCTGTTCATGTTGACCTTTCTGTACTGTTGTCGACTGTTTGACCCTGCTGTTTGTTCACGTTGACCTTTCTGTACTGTTGTTGACTGTTTGACCCTGCTGTTTGTTCATGTTGACCTTTCTGTACTGTCGTTGACTGTTTGACCCTGCTGTTTGTTCATGTTGACCTTTCTGTACTGTTGTCGACTGTTTGACCCTGCTGTTTGTTCACGTTGACCTTTCTGTACTGTTGTCGACTGTTTGACCCTGCTGTTTGTTCACGCTGACCTTTCTGTACTGTTGTCGACTGTTTGACCCTGCCATTTGTTCATGTTGACCTTTCTGTACTGTTGTTGACTGTTTGACCCTGCTGTTTGTTCACGTTGACCTTTCTGTACTGTTGTCGACTGTTTGACCCTGCTGTTTGTTCATGTTGACCTTTCTGTACTGTTGTCGACTGTTTGACCCTGCTGTTTGTTCACGCTGACCTTTCTGTACTGTTGTCGACTGTTTGACCCTGCTGTTTGTTCACGTTGACCTTTCTGTACTGTTGTCGACTGTTTGACCCTGCTGTTTGTTCATGTTGACCTTTCTGTACTGTTGTCGACAGTTTAACCCTGCTGTTTGTTCATGTTGACCTTTCTATACTGTTGTCGACTGTTTGACCCTGCTGTTTGTTCACGTTGACCTTTCTGTACTGTTGTCGACAGTTTGACCCTGCTGTTTGTTCATGTTGACCTTTCTGTACTGTTGTCGACAGTTTAACCCTGCTGTTTGTTCATGTTGACCTTTCTGTACTGTTGTCGACTGCTATTTCTGCCTTTCCTGAACTTTTCTCCTGCCTTTTTCCTGGACGCTCTTTTACCTTTGTTTTTTCCAGTTACAATTCATGACATGCCAGTTGTTTTCATTGTGTTTTTTTTAATGCAATCTGGCAACAGTGTAGTGGAAATTCTGTACACTGCACAGCAGAGACTCTCTGTCCATCCTGCAGTGTGTAGTTGGCTGCATCACCTGGTTGTTATGCATTGTTGATATATTTAGACATCTTTCATTAAATTTCACATTTTCTTTGTAATCTGAGACTAATGAATGACGAGAAATGGCTGTGTCTGTGGCTGCAGTATGCATTTCTGGTGACATTTGGGTGTCTGTCATTGACTTTTGACATTTTCTTTACTACCTGAGACAGATGAAT
>CM031627.1:4146279-4151279 GCA_018398815.1 Conus ventricosus
CACGGCCATACGCACAGACAAGACAGACAGACATCGCAGGATGGAAGAAGGAAGAAAGAGCGGCAGAGGGAAGAAAAGACGAGGGCAGCAGCGACGAGAGAACGGAGAGAAGAAGACTTTTCACGCAACAGCAGGGTCGCCCGTACTGGCCGACCGACTCACGGGAAATAGAGCCCCCACCCCCCCCCCCCCCCCCCAACCCCCTCCCCCTCATCCCCACTCCAGCCCCCAAAAAAGCAGAGAAAGAAGACAGCGCCGCTGGGTGATCGATTAAAACATGCTCTTTACAGCCCAGCCGACTGTAAAGGCCACACGAGGGCTGCAGCCCGGTGAAACACAAGAGCTGTGCCCAAGTCCCACTACCGAGAAGGAGGTGAATGAAGACACACACAGACAGACACAGAGACAGACAGACA
Source organism: Conus ventricosus (assembly GCA_018398815.1). Taxonomy (NCBI): domain Eukaryota; kingdom Metazoa; phylum Mollusca; class Gastropoda; order Neogastropoda; family Conidae; genus Conus; species Conus ventricosus. The sequence continues at coordinate 4,146,696 of CM031627.1, forward strand.
GGCAAGCAGGCACAGACTGGGACGGAGACAGAACAGACAGACACAGACACAGAGGCAGACAGACCCAGAGACAGACAGACCCAGAGACAGACAGATAGAAATGCAGGCACAGACTGAGGCGGAGACGGAACAGACAGATATACACAGAGACAGACAGACCCAGAGACAGACAGACACAGAGACAGTCACACAGGCAAGCAGGCACAGACTGGGACGGGGACAGAACAGACAAACACAGAGACAGACAGATACGGAGACAGATAAGCGAGCAGGCAAAGATGAGACAAGATAGACAGACAGACAGACACGCAGCAGGCAGGCAGGCAAATCGACAGTCTCAGACATGATACCTAAACACATACAAAAAGCCTGATGATCTTTTGAGAGGTCCAGGTGAAAGCGTCAGACCACCATCATATATTATATATATATATATATATATTATATATATATATATATATATATATATATATATATATATATATATATATACACCTCTCTTGGAATAATGTACACAACTTCGTAAATGTAGAAGTCATGTGGTTCTCTGTTTTATGCAACTGTATAATATGTACATTGTCAAACTTACTGGTGCTTGTACGTGTGGGCACTCTTTATGCAAAGAGAGAAAACTAAAAAATCTTTATTAAAAAAAAAAAACAACAAAAAAAATGGACGTAGCCTCCCTGATTTCCTCCTCCTCTCTCCCCCCTCCCTCTCCTCCCTCCTTTCACTAAGCACCACCACCACCTACAGGCACCGCTCTTCAACTCTTCAACCCCTCACCGCTGCTGATGTCACCAGAACCATTCCAAACGGGGACACACAACAGGACACTTCGAAAGAAACAAAAAAAGACAGAAAGACACGGAAGGAACAAAGGACAGACAGGGAAAAAGGGGTCACTACGTTGCAAAACAGCAGGACGGGAGAGAGGAGGGGGGAAAAAGAGCAGGGGAAGAAGAAAGGAGAGAGAGAAAAAAAGAAGATGTAGACGGAGTAGAACGAACGAGAAGAGTTAAAAGAAGCAGGACAATAACAAGGCAGAAGGAACAGAATGGGGAAAGAAGGAGGAAGGAGAGTAACAGGAATAAAAGAAGAAGAAAAATAAACGATGAAGAACGAACAGAATGGGGAAAGAAGGAGGAAGGAGAGTAACAGGAATAAAAGAAGAAGAAAAATAAACGATGAAGAACGAACAGAATGGGGAAAGAAAGAGGAAGGAGAGTAACAGGAATAAAAGAAGAAGAAAAATAAACGATGAAGAAAACAACAAGAATAGGGAAAAAAGGAAACACAAAGATGAATGAAAATAATAACAGACTTTTTAAACAAAGAAAACAAAAAAGAACGAAAGAAAAAGAGGAATAAAGAAGAATAAAGAGAATGAAAGAACAAGAAGCAAAACGAGGCAGAACCAAACGAGCGAAAAGAAAGAGAAAAACAGCGAGGCACAATGAAGACAAAAACACAAAGCAGACAGTGCAGTATGAGAAGAAGGAAAGAAGAAAAAGAACAAATACAAACACGCAATGACGGTTGAAAGGAAAAATTTATAATTAAAAAAAAAAAGACTACAGACAACAAAGAAAGCGATGAATGAAAGAAGAAAAAAAACTAGCACAAATACGCAAAGATGGTTTAAAAGAAAATAAAAGAAAAAAAAAGACTGCCGATAAAAAAGAAAACGAAGGATTCGGGGGGGGGGGGGGGGGGGGGGGGGGGGGGAGGCAATGAAGGATGGAAGGAAGGAAATCAAAAGGTTGAGAAACAAGACTTCCAGATCCGATTGGAAGGAAGGAAAGAAAGAGAAAAAAAGAAAGACAATAAAGAATGGAAGGAAGGAAAAGAGTGGCCAGAAGAACAGACAAGACAAAATGGAAGGAAAGACAGAAAAAGAACGAAAATAACGCTAGGAAGAAGGAATAAAGCAGAAGACTGGTAGAGATGAAAACAGGGGGGAAAGGTGGTTTTCTTTTTTTAAATGATGGCATTAAAAAAAAAAAAATTTAAAAAAGACAGACAATGCAGAATGGAAAGGATGGAGAAAAAAAACGAAAGGAGACAAGAAATGAAGGAAGAAAAGAAGAACATACAAAACACAACATGAACAATGGAAATTTAAAAAAAAAAAAAAAAAAAAAAGAAGAAGAAGAAAAGCATGGAATGATCTAAGGACAGAAAAAAGAAAACAACGAATAATGGATCACTGAAAGACAATGAAAGAAGGGGAGGGGGGTGAGAGGGTAGAATGAATAAATGAAAAGAAAGAAAGAAAACAGAAAGGGGGGACAAATAAAAGCAAAAAGACCAGAAAGGACAGGGATGGGGCGGGGGAGGAGGGGGGGGGGGAGTTAGACAAGGAACAATAGGAAGAACAAACAAAACAAAAAAGTCTTAGAAAGAAAAGAAGAAAAAACAGAAAAAAGAAAGAAGACAGACATTAAAGCGATAGAGACGCAGGGGAAAAAAAAAAAACCCAGCGACACCATCAGTGAACACAGACAAAGTAAAAGACAGAGTCTGCAACAAAACGGCAACAGCAGAGTTTTTCAAGCGGTGAGAGACCTTCCTCCCTGGAACGTGGGAGGGGGGGGGGGGAGAACAGTGGTGGGGGTGGAATTGGGAAAGAGGTGAGGCTATGGTGAGGACGGGTGGGGGGGGGGGGGGGGAGCAGGAACCGGAGAGGGGGGGGGGGGGGGGGCGGGGCGCAGTGTGAGCAACACCTGTGTCCGTAACACTCTCACTGCCCGTAGGCGGCAACATCGCTGACACCGGCAACGAAGTAAAGAGACAAGCCAAGGGGAGAGAGACACGCTCGCTTGTAAAAGAAAAAAAAAACCCAAACAAACAAAACACGAAAACAGTGAAATAATGAGGGGGAAAGAAGAGGAAGGAAAGAAGGAAATGAACACAATTCAATCCCCTAAAAAGGGACGAAAGAAAGGAGGGAGGGGGGGAGGGGGGGGGAGGGGTAACAGAAAACTGAGAAAGAAAATGCACCTCTCTCTCTCTCTCTCTCTCTCTCTCTCTCTCTCTCTCTCAAAACAGAAACAAGGAAAAGCAAGGAAACGAAGGATTGACGTAACAGCAGACAAAAAGAAAAACACTTGTAAAGAAATACCATGTTAACCAACAAAACAAAAAAGGAAGAAAAAAAAAAAAAGACGGCAAGACAGATATACTATGAAGACTGCGCGCACGCACGCACGCACGCACGCACGCACGCACACACGCACGCACGCACGCACGCACGCACACACGCACGCACACACACACACACACACACACACACACGCACACACACACACACACACACACACAAAGAAAACTGTAGAATGGAAATGTGGGCTTGAAAGAAAGACTCGAAAGAGAGGGAGCAGCAGAGGGACGGGCACTGGATGAAAACAGGAGGAGAGAAGGTAGAGGAGGAGGAGGTGGAGTAGGAGGAGGTGGAGGAGGAGAGGAGAGGGCGGTGTGCCGGGCAGGCAGCAGGGCAGAAGGGGAAAGGGGGTAAAGGCAGAGCACACAACCGAACGGACACAACCATACAGTGACACCAAGTTTTGCACAGGATTGAACCAAACTGAACTGTTCTGGGGCTGACATGCGACAGGACTGGAGCGGACCGGACTGGGTTCGATTCCACCAGGATGGTCTGCCTTGGAATGGACTTGACCTGACTGGACTGAATGGACTTCACTGCTTTCTTTCTTCTTTGGATGGTCTGCCTTGGAATGGACTTGACCTGACTGGACTGAATGGACTTCACTGCTTTCTTTCTTCTTTGGATGGTCTGCCTTGGAATGGACTTGACCTGACTGGACTGAATGGACTTCACTGCTTTCTTTCTTCTTTGGATGGTCTGCCTTGGAATGGACTTGACCTGACTGGACTGAATGGACTTCACTGCTTTCTTTCTTCTTTGGATGGTCTGCCTTGGAATGGACTTGACCTGACTGGACTGAATGGACTTCACTGCTTTCTTTCTTCTTTGGATGGTCTGCCTTGGAATGGACTTGACCTGACTGGACTGAATGGACTTCACTGCTTTCTTTCTTCTTTGGATGGTCTGCCTTGGAATGGACTTGACCTGACTGGACTGAATGGACTTCACTGCTTTCTTTCTTCTTTGGATGGTCTGCCTTGGAATGGACTTGACCTGACTGGACTGAATGGACTTCACTGCTTTCTTTCTTCTTTTTTTTCCTTTCTTCTTTTTTTTCCCCCCTGTCCCATCTTCTGTGCCACCTCAGAGGCAGTGCACCCCACGCCGCTCATTCCGACACCCCCGTCCACAGCCACAGCCCGGTCAGTCCCAACCCGTCCACAGCCACAGCCCGGTCAGTCCCACACCCCGTCCACAGCCCGGTCAGTCCCACACCCCGTCCACAGCCACAGCCCGGTCAGTCCGACACCCGTCCACAGCCCGGTCAGTCCCACACCCCGTCCACAGCCACAGCCCGGTCAGTCCGACACCCGTCCACAGCCCGGTCAGTCCCACACTCCGTCCACAGCCACAGCCCGGTCAGTCCCGCCGCAGCCCCGGCACCGGCAATCCACAGGGAGTAGCCAATGCCAAGT
>CM031627.1:4171279-4178779 GCA_018398815.1 Conus ventricosus
CACACACACACACACACACACACACACACAGAAACACTAATACACACATGCGTACGCCCCCCACCCCCACCCCCCTCCCTCACACACACACACACACACACACACACACACACACACACACACACACACACACACGGACGCACGCGCACGCACACACACACACAAGAAGCCTCATGTATTTACGGGGAGAACATAACAGCTGATCACATTCTCTCTTGTGCCACTGTCAAACAATTTATACCCATGCTTTGTACACAATATATTATACTATTAAAAACATTTTTGAATCACCGGTATCAGCAATGAATTCTTTCTTTCTTTATCAACGAGTCCAATAAGTACTTATAGCTTCTCACATTTACAATCCCATACTTACGAGGTTACTTTTAAGTAGTCAATCATATAGCTATTGCTTAATCTACATAAAAAGATACTAAAGGACTATCTTCATCCGTCCCCGACCTCTCACTCTTCTCTCTTTCATCAAAACCACCTGTAGTTTCCTAGTTTCATCTTTAGGGTTTGGTTTGTTTGTTTGTTTGCTTTTCGGTTGATGAGGTGGTGGCTTTTTTCCGTTTATTATCACCTATACGTTAAATTTGAAACACACACACACACACACACACACACACACCACAACACACACACACACACCACAACACACACACACACACACACACACACACACACACACACACACACACCACAACACACACACACACACACCACAACACACACACACACACACACACACCACACACACACACACTCTCTCTCTCTCTCTCTCTCTCTCTCTCTCTCTCTCTCTCTCTCTCATACCATTGTACAGACTTCCTTCTTTAACAAGTTTTCTTGCTGCTGATTGCTCATCCACCCCACCCCTCTATTCCCCACCTCCCCTTTCACTTCCCAGCCCCTCTCCTCCCTCCCACTGCAACCATTCAACAACTACAACAACAACAACAACAACAACAACAAAAAGAAGGAGAAGAAAAAGAAGGAACCAACTTCACACCCGAAGATCTAAACATCTACGGGCAAAGATATTGCACACGCAATCTTACCTCAGTGGTTTATCTTTATGACACTCTCTCTCTCTCTCTGATTTAAAAAGGCATCTCCCTCTCTCTTTGATTCAAAAAAGCGTCTCTTCTCTCTTTGATTCAAAAAGGGTCTCTCTCTCTCTCTCTCTCTCTCTCTCTCTCTCTCTCTCTCTCTCTCTCTCTCTCTCTCTCTCTCTCGCTCGCTCGCTCGCTCATCCCTGTCTGTCTCTGTCCGTCTCGTCTCATGTCATTTAACGAAGAACAAACAGTAAATCCAACCAAAAGAGGAAGAAAAAAAAGAGGCAGAAAAACCCTAAATTAATGGAAGCGGACCCTTTGGGCAACAAACCGCTTCTCTCCCCCAACCCGCCAGGGTAAACCACTCTTGGAATGGCATGTGAGTTCACTCACCCTATCTACAAAGAAAGAATGAAGGAAGCGAGAACGTAAGACAGAGAGAGAGAGAGACGGAAAGAAAGTGAGAAATGCACACACACAAATATAATGAAAGAAAGAAGAGAAGAAGTAGAGAAATAAGAAATAAAAGAAACAAACAAGGAGACAGCGAGAGAGAGAGAGAGATTGAGAGAGAGAGACAGAGAGAGACAGAGACACAGAGAGAGAGAGAGAGAGAGAGAGAGAGAGAGAGAGAGAGAGAGAGAGGAGAGAGAGAGAAAACGAAAGAAATAAGGTAAGACCGAAAGAGAGAAAGAAAAAATGAAAGAGAGAAAGAAAGAATAAAGAAAGAAGAAAAGAAAGACGAGAAAAGAAAAGAAAACAAAGAGAAAGAAAGAAAGAACGAAAAGAAAAGAAAGAAAAGAAAGAAAGAAACAAAGAGTAGTTTAAAAACGAAGCAGAAGGAGGAAACGAAGCCCCATGGTGTTGTTTTGAACCTTCAGGGGCAGAGAGTGTGGTGGGAGTTCAAGGGCACAGCGCCGACTGGATGAGGGATCAGGGAAGACCTCCCTGCCAACTCTTCACCGCCGACTACCTTCCTCCACCGTGGGAAGGCATTCCTCTGACTCAACGCTTTGTTGGCCTGACAGCCCAACAGTGGATAACAACAACAACAACAACAACAACAACAACAAAATAGACAACATTCAAGAAAAACGTACACACAGACACTGATGCCCAGAGATGGCAATGATGGTGATGAACAGAGATGGCAAAAATGGCAATGCCCAGACATGGTAAAGATGGCAATGCCCAGAGATGGCAAAGAAGGTGACGGGCAGAGATGGCAAGATAAGATAAGATAATGTTGCTTATAGCCCAGCCGACCGCAAAGGGCCACATCAGGGCTGTCACCACGTTAAAATCAACTAACAAGTCATTGGGAAAAAAAAAGAAGAAAAAAACCTTTCACACATCTCTATAAATGACATCTTCTAGAAACGCACCAGAAACTTCGTTTAAAAATCTTTCTTCCGTAAAATCTTAAATCAGATGAAAAATGTTAATCTCTCTCAAAAACTCAAGGATCACGTCAGGCGGGACATCCCTGAACAGGATCTTCATGGACTCCGCTGTAAAATGTTTGTGTCTCACATCGTGCAAGTCCCAACACTCGTGCAGAGATGGTAAAGATGGCAATGCCCAGAGATGGCAAAGAAGGTGATGGGCAGAGATGGTAAAGATGGCAATGCCCAGAGATGGCAAAGAAGGTGATGGGCAGAGATGGTAAAGATGGCAATGCCCAGAGATGGCAAAGAAGGTGATGGGCAGAGATGGTAAAGATGGCAATGCCCAGAGATGGCAAAGTCCAGAGATGGTAAAAACGGCAAAGTCCAGAGATGGTAAAAACGGCAAAGCCCAGAGATGGTAAAGATGGCAATGCCCAGACATGGCAAAGATGGCAATGCGCAGAGATGGTAAAGATGGCAATGCCCAGAGATGGCAAAGATGGCAATGCCCAGAGATGGCAAAGATGGCAATGCCCAGAGATGGATGGCAAAGCCAGAGATGGTAAAGATGGCAACGCCCAGAGATGGCAAAGATGGCAATGCCCAGACATGGATGGCAAAGCCCAGAGATGGTAAAGATGGCAAAGTCCAGAGATGGTAAAAACGGCAAAGTCCAGAGATGGTAAAAACGGCAAAGCCCAGAGATGGTAAAGATGGCAATGCCCAGAGATGGTAAAGATGGCAATGCCCAGAGATGGCAAAGATGGCAATGCCCAGAGATGGCAAAGTCCAGAGATGGCAAAGATGGCAATGCCCAGAGATGGCAAAGATGGCAATGCCCAGAGATGGTAAAGATGGCAATGCCCAGAGATGGTAAAGATGGCAAAGTCCAGAGATGGTAAAAACGGCAAAGTCCAGAGATGGTAAAAACGGCAAAGCCCAGAGATGGTAAAGATGGCAATGCCCAGAGATGGCAAAGATGGCAATGCCCAGACATGGCAAAGATGGCAATGCCCTGAGATGGATGGCAAAGCCCAGAGATGGTAAAGATGGCAACGCCCAGAGATGGCAAAGATGGCAATGCCCAGACATGGATGGCAAAGCCCAGAGATGGTAAAGATGGCAAAGTCCAGAGATGGTAAAAACGGCAAAGTCCAGAGATGGTAAAGATGGCAATGCCCAGAGATGGTAAAGATGGCAATGCCCAGAGATGGCAAAGATGGCAATGCCCAGAGATGGCAAAGATGGCAATGCCCAGAGATGGCAAAGTCCAGAGATGGCAAAGATGGCAATGCCCAGAGATGGTAAAGATGGCATGGCAATGCCCAGAGATGGTAAAGATGGCAATGCCCAGAGATGGTAAAGATGGCAATGCCCAGAGATGGTAAAGATGGCAATGCCCAGACATGACAAAGATGGCAATGCCCAGAGATGGTAAAGATGGCAATGCCCAGAGATGGTAAAGATGGCAATGCCCAGACATGGCAAAGATGGCAATGCCCAGAGATGGCAAAGATGGCAATGCCCAGAGATGGTAAACATGGCAGTGCCCAGAGATGGCAAAGAAGGTGATGGGCAGAGACGGAAAACCCAGAGACCGACAGAAATGCATTTGTTTATCTAGTAATTTCCACAGCACTTGAACTCTGCTCTCACACAAGCACAAACTCACAAAAAAGAAACATCACGTTTCTTCACATCAATCCAGCTCTTCCTACCAACAAACTGAACTAGAGAGCGCAGAGCAGAAATCACAACAGAAAATATGGCCCTGATCATGACAAAACCGAAGTCCTTCACAATTCAAAATAGGGATTTTCTTTTTTTTTTTCTTTTTTTTACGTGCGCTTGAGTCAACAAGCGCTCCACTGTAAGGGAAAACTGGGCCCTCGAAGGAATGATATTTGAAAGTGGTTTGCCGGCCATAGGCGACTCCACTCAACAACAACAAAGAAAGAAAAAGGAAAAAAGTATTTTTTTTTTAAATGAAGCAGAACCTTGTTTGCCCGTAAAACGAGGGATAAGGCTTTCATACACAAAAGAAACTCTGGGCGAGTCACACTACGACAGATAGCACAAAAAAAAGAAAAGAATCGGAAAAGACCAGCAGGAATATTGTCAAGGCCTGAATTGATCAACACAAATTTTCACTGAGCCGTGGATTCATCAGCCTGATTTCGAGCCTGTGCCTTTGCCTTGGCTTAAGGCTGTGTCAGACCAATTGACATAGGCTAGAACACCAAGGCTACATCAAAATGTTGTTATGTTCTGCATAGGTATGCGGGGACTGTCTTCAGTTGTGACAAGCTCCTAGCATACATAACATTATCAGTCTCCAAAATCCGGAGTGTGGCTGCCCATGTGGCGGGGTAATCAAAAACGGTCACACACGTCATGTTCTCATCCCCAGCTGATGCATTTGTACCATAGTGTTCAAGTACTTCGGCTGTTCGGATGATCCCTGGAGTCTTTTAGCCAGGGTACGACGACTACAACAACAACGAGCCTGTGCATTAAAAGCGCCCACCCCCACCTCCCTCCCCTCTTAACGCTCCAGACTATGATGGGCAGCCCAAGGCAACTGTTCCTGGTTTGCACTGCAGGAGAACCTTCAGCCCAAGGCAACTGTTCCTGGTTTGCACTGCAGGAGAACCTTCAGCCCAAGGCAACAGCTCCTGGTTTGCACTGCAGGAGAACCTTCAGCCCAAGGCAACAGTTCCTGGTTTGCACTGCAGCAGAACCTTCAGACGCCATCACTGGACGCCATGAAGCAGCGAGACTGTCCGCCCCCCTTGTCAGCTAGCGTGACGTCAACTGCTCTTGGTCTGATGGGACTGGGACGCTTTGCTACTGAACACTTACAGGACGCATCGCTAGGCGGACCTTTGAAAACATTTCGATGAGAACCACGTGCGTCAGGGCCGTGGTTGTTGTGCCGTCATCCCCAGGCCCTGCTCAGTCACTGTGGAGTGAGGGAGCTCTTGTGCAGCACGCTTGGAGTCTGCTGGGACAGAGAGAGACTGATGGCAAGCACACCTGGGTTCCACTCTCAAACTCTTTTCGTTCTTGCCTTCTGGTTCCGGGGTTTTTCCTTCTTTTAAAAGCACTGTTCACTAACCTTAACTGTTGTTCTGATCAAGAGAGGTGAAGATTCATAGAACTGGTTTTCTTACTTAAAAAAAAAACCTTTCAAGGTGAAGTGAATGTGATTGTAGGCAGAAATTGAAACCATCTTAACAGTCAAAACACTATTTCAGCTGACAGTTTGTCTGTCCCTTTCGTCCGGTGAAAGACCTTCTTTTTTTTCCTTTCAAGTTTGTTGCTAAAAATAAACAGCAGAGGGTACCGGTGGAAAGAAAACAGGAAATCAATACGGGCGAAGAGGGAGAAGAAAGGGTCAGGAGTATGCTGCCCCTATAATCTGTTTTCACTTGACAGGAAAACTGGTACATTCTGGACCACTGGGGGAACATGGGGGGGGGGGGGGGGGGGGGGGGGGGGGGGGGGGGGGGGGGGGGGGGGGGGAGCTAAATAAAGAGCTTGGACAAAGCTGGAAAAGAAGCGTTTTTTTCCCCATGTCATATTTACGGAGAACTTGAATGATTCTCTATTAAAAGACCTACAGTAAACCACATGCACGCAAACGTTCCTGCACACTCCAAATGCCTCCACTCCCATCAGCAAAATAAAAAAACAATAAAAAAAATTTTAATCCTATAATTATTCAGTGTTCCTCTCAAACATCATCCCCCTGCACAGGAAATCTCTGGACCAGTTACAGAGTTGTTCTTTTCCTCCTCCTCCTCCTCCTTCTTCTTCTCCATTTCCTTTGGTGATTTTCATCTTCATCCCTGTTTTTCTTCTCCTTCTTCTTCTTCTTCTTCTTCTTCTCCATTTCCTTTGGTGATTTTCATCTTCATCCCTGTTTTTCTTCTTCTTCTTCTTCTTCTTCTTCTTCTTCTCCATTTCCTTTCCTGATTTTCATCTTCTTCCGTTTTTTCTTCTTCTACTTCTTCTTCTCTCCTCTGACAGAATTTCAAATTTCAACATTAAACATAATGCCAATGTGGGGTTCTTTTTGTGTGTGCGTGTTTTTTTTGTTTGTTTGTTTGTTTTTTTTGGGGGGGGTGTTTTTTGTTTGTTTTTTTGTTGTTTTTTTTTCGTTTTTCTTTTTTTTTTTTTTTTTTTTTTTTTTTTTGGGGGGGGGGGGTGTTCATGGGGGGAGTATTTTCTGTTTGTTTTTTGTTTGTTTGGTTGGTTGCGGTGTCCTTGTGTCATCCATCCGACTGGCACATGATGGCCTTCTCTTGTACGAAGAAAGGAATGGGGTTTAATTTCTTTTTCTTTTTCTTTTTTTTTTCTTTTCTTTTTCTTTTTCTCATTAAATGCACGCATCTTCCCCCACACGGAATTTTGCGGTGTAAACTTCCAAGGATTTGGGCCGAAAGGGGATGTGGGAGGGAGGGGTAAAGCAAGTTTGGCAGGAGGATGGGGGGGGAAGTGAATGAGGTAGGGGGTTGGGATGAAAGTCTGCACAAATGCTACAGACATGGCAATCAGCGCTGATGTTTAATCCCCGCACGGAAAGTCCGCAGCGAGCCTGGCTGTCTGAAGCGGGGGAACTGAACCCAGGGCCTCGTACCATGAGAGTAATGCACAATCCTCCGGCCCAAAAGCAGACCCCACCAGTTGCAGAGTTCCCCTGCACCCCCAACAGACGTGGTTTCCTCCCCATACTCCCACCCCCCACCCCCCTAACCACCACCACCACCACCACCCCGCCTCACGCTCACTCTCAGCTTCTCTCTCTCCATTCTTCGGGAAGGGCGGGTGCTACTTTGTTTTCAGGTAGCGCAGTGGGTTGGGCTGCTTTTTTTTTTTTTGTTTTGTTTTGTTTTGTTTTCGTTTGTTGACTGTCCAGGTGTTCGGTAATTGACTGTGAAGTCAGCTCCTACCCCAGGCCCTCCTCCAGCAATGTGGACGCCCAGTTAGGGTACGAGCATTCAACTGCCTCGTTTTTCACCATTGACAGCAAAGTGGCTCAATCTACA
>CM031627.1:4188779-4197451 GCA_018398815.1 Conus ventricosus
CTTTTCTCTTCTTTCCTAACACCAGCTATACTCTGTCTCCACCTAAATCACTGTATCTCTTGGTTTCTTTGTTCCCTTTTCTCTTCTTTCCTAACACCAGCTATACTCTGTCTCCACCTAAATCGCTGTATCTCTTGGTTTCTTTGTTCCCTTTTCTCTTCTTTCTTCATACCAGCTGTACTCTGGTCTCCACCTAAATCGCTGTATCTCTTGGTTTCTTTGTTCCCTTTTCTCTTCTTTCCTAACACCAGCTATACTCTGTCTCCACCTAAATCACTGTATCTCTTTGTTTCTTTGTTCCCTTTTCTCTTCTTTCCTAACACCAGCTATACTCTGGTCTCCACCTAAATCACTGTATCTCTTGGTTTCTTTGTTCCCTTTTCTCTTCTTTCCTCATACCAGCTATACTCTGTCTCCACCTAAATCACTGTATCTCTTGGTTTCTTTGTTCCCTTTTCTCTCCCACGGTCGCCTCTCCTCCAGCCCTCTCTTTGCTTTTCCGCTTTTCATCCAATACATAAACAAACTGATCCCTCTCACCTCTGCTCTCATTTTTTTCACATACAGAGTAGTGTGCTAATCTTCCTCCTCCCTCCATCAAACTGATTTTACAACAACAACAAAAAAGGGAAGTTCACGTCAAAGCAGCTAAACACTGCAGCAAAAACTTGTGAACTGAAATCTTTCTCGGAATTCACCTGTCAACGCACAGGTTGTAACGTAACATGCTAAGGGAAAGAACTCTTTCCGGGCAGAGTTATTTCCAAGCAAACTTAATAACAATTAGCTCCCTTGCTAAGCAGTTCAACAACAAGTAAAATGTAGAAAGGTTCGCATCATTGAAGCACTGACACTCCTAAAATTCTGAGCGAGTGTGTGTGTGTGTGTGTGTGTGTGTGTGTGTGTGGAGAGAGAGAGAGAGAGTGTGTGTGTGTGTGTGTGAGAGCGTGTGGATGTGTGTGCGTATGTGCACGAGAGCATGCGTGCGTGTGTACATTCATACATCTTGCATGTGTGCGTGCATGCGTGCTTGCCGGCATGCGTGCATGTGTGTGAGTGCTGACACACAGACTGACAGCAGACCGTCCCTTTACAAACAAATCAGCCTGCCCAGAGGAAGCTACTTACCTGATGTAGTTACCTTTTTTCCTTTTCACTATCTTAAAAACAGTTGCTTAGTTCTACAGTGCTCATGGCTTGAGGCTTCACCACAATCAGATCAAACATCTACAGCCGAAGTGAAACCTCTGACAAAATCTCAGTCCAATCCTTTCTTTTTTCAAAGAATCAATAGGAAATACAACAAAACTGGGGGGGGGGGGGGGGGGGTCCATTTTTTCCTCATTAACTCTGCTTATAAACATGTAGGAATACCTTTAAACACATAGGAAGTCTTTTTTGTTGTTGTTTTATTAACAAAACGGTTGTCTTCCCTGAAAGTGAATGCATGCTAGTGTATGCTTTTTGCACTTTCATTGACATTTTGATCCAAATGAGTGCTCTCCTCTGAAAGAATTTCAGTCACATAATACTTCTATTTACTGCAATGTTGATCCTTGACCATCATTTCTCTCTGTGCCGACTATTTTGTGAGCATGCCTTTTTTTTTTAATTTCCCAGCAACAACAAAAATATTTCCAGCTAGCGAAAAAAAAAAAAATCAGGCTTAGCTGGGGGGGGGTCAGAAGTACGCAAATTTTGTTTGTTTGTTTTGCTGAATGTTTTCTCTTCCCACTCAAACTGCTATGACTCATTTTTCCCCCGACATATTCAGGATATATACATTCCTTGGCAGCTGTGTACGTAACACCTACACACCATGAACACACATGCACATGCCCACAGTGTGGCACAGAGACACACACCAGAAGACTGACTCCCAACAAAGGCAATACATACCCTGGCATGGCCTGAGTGTACCATGTGTATACACATACGCACTAAAGCACACATACAACACACTCACAGACATATTCTGGTACTTTCGTACACATAAACGGCAGTGAGTTTTGGCAACGGTGAATGTCGCAGGTGTGCTCTTGCACACGAAAAGATACACAGATTTCTTTCTCTCACACACACACACACACTACACACACACACACACACACACACTCACTCTCTCTCTCACACACACACACTCACTCACTCACTCATTCACACACACACACGCACACACACACATGCACATACACACACACACACATACACACAGTTAACACCACAATCATTTGAAAAACATCTACAAGTGAACTGAAAAAGAAACCATTGCACAACAAATGACAGTGCAGTTACACACACACAAACACGACACATCCTTACAAACCAGCTCCACCAGTCAAACACACACACACACACACACTCACACACACGCACACACATACACACACACAGACTCACCAGTGGGGTCCCAGATGTAGCCATACATCAGCTTCATGGCCTCGGTGGCGGCCTTGAGACGAGCGATCTTCTTGCTGGCGGCATTGCTGATGAAGGTTCCCCGTTCACCAACAGGCTGCAGGTGAAGCTGTTGGGGGGGAAGTCGATGCTGTCGATGAACTCGTACTTGGCGTCAGGGCTGCACAACACAGTCGTATCGAGGTAAGGTAAGCTAAGGTTGCTTATAGCCGCCCAGCCGACCACAAAGAGCCATATCAGGGCTGTCACCGCTTTCAGTCAACTCACAAGTCATTGTTAAAAAAAAGGAGAAAATTTTTTAAACCTCATTCACAAAACTCTCTACAACATAATTAAATTTCCAAAAACACACCAGAAACGTGGTTAAAAATCCTTCCTCCAAAAAATCTTAGATCAGATGAAAAATCTTCATCTCCCTCAAAAATTCAAAGATCACATCAGGTGGGACATCTCTGAACAAGGTTTTCATGGAGTCTGCTGTGAAGTGTTTATGTCTCACACCATGCAAGTCCCAACGCTCTAAAGGAATATGTTTCACCGTGAGTGGAACATGACATGGAATGCACCATGGAGCTTCTTCACTTTCTGAAAGATAAAAATGGGTGTAAAAGGGGTGACCTGTAAGCAGATGACATAAAGCTGTTTTTTCTTTATTGCCGTACCAAGCCATGCCAACATCTTCAAGGAAAAAAAAAAAAAACAGGCATAACCATGACCATTGCTTCATAGGGGATGTGGGAAGCGATAAATCACAACCGCATCATTTCAACTTCACATCCACAATAAATACTGGGGATGAGGGAGGAAGAAAAGTAACATTTCATGCCGAGTTCATTTTCAGCAATTGACACATGATGACAATGTTGAAACCAGGTCCTCCACTTCCCTTTTGTTTCATGAGGAACATAGTGGTCTGCAAACATTCCTCCACGGTATTTTCTTTTTCAGATGAAAAACCAAGCTTCACAAGACAAATACATTCTAAAAAAAAAAATCTTCTGAGTTAATCTTCTGACTACTATTCTACACTATTCCACCCGTTCATTTTTTCTTCATAACCAACCCACCTACCACTCTCCACTGAATAAATGACCTGCCCCACTCCACTTCTTTCTGTTTGTCTCATGTTATTTCGTGCCCACATAGGAAATTTGGGAAGCTTTACATATTCAGACACACTATCTGAGGACAGCAGTGTTTTCCAAAGTAGACTCCATTGATTTGATATCTGCTATAATTAGCCTCTAAGATAATAAACATTTCTGGGCTATTCCAATGTGTGACAATGACAGACATTCATATATGACTGTCCGACACACCTCTGGACAATTTAGCTGCTCTTTGCTGGGTGCCATTCTAGTCACCATTATTATCTCTCTCTCTGCTGGCTGCCATTCTAGTCACCATTATTATCTCTCTCTCTCTCTCTGCTGGCTGCCATTCTAGTCACCATTATTATCTCTCTTTCTGCTGGGTGCCATTCTACTCACCATTATTATCTCTCTGCTGGGTGCCATTCTAGTCACCTTTATTATCTCTCTGCTGGGTGCCATTCTAGTCACCATTATTATCTCTTTTTCTGCTGGCTGCCATTCTGATTCTACTCATCATTACTATCTCTCTCTGCTGGCTGCCATTCTACTCACCATTACTATCTCTCTACTGGCTGCCATTCTACTCATCATTACTATCTCTCTCTGCTGGCTGCCATTCTACTCATCATTACTCTCTCTCTCTACTGGCTGCCATTCTACTCACCATTACTCTCTCTCTCTACTGGCTGCCATTCTACTCATCATTACTCTCTCTCTACTGGCTGCCATTCTACTCATCATTACTCTCTCTCTGCTGGCTGCCATTCTACTCATCATTACTATCTCTCTGCTGGCTGCCATTCTACTCATCATTACTATCTTCTCTCTACTGGCTGCCATTCTACTCATCATTACTATCTCTCTGCTGGCTGCCATTCTACTCATCATTACTATCTCTCTGCTGGCTGCCATTCTACTCATCATTACTATCTCTCTGCTGGCTGCCATTCTACTCATCATTACTATCTCTCTACTGGCTGCCATTCTACTCATCATTACTATCTCTCTGCTGGCTGCCATTCTACTCATCATTACTATCTCTCTGCTGGCTGCCATTCTACTCATCATTACTATCTCTCTCTACTGGCTGCCATTCTACTCATCATTACTATCTCTCTGCTGGCTGCCATTCTACTCATCATTACTATCTCTCTCTACTGGCTGCCATTCTACTCATCATTACTATCTCTCTCTGCTGGCTGCCATTCTACTCATCATTACTATCTCTCTCTGCTGGCTGCCATTCTACTCATCATTACTATCTCTCTCTGCTGGCTGCCATTCTACTCACCATTACTATCTCTCTACTGGCTGCCATTCTACTCATCATTACTATCTCTCTCTCTCTCTGCTGGCTGCCATTCTACTCATCATTACTCTCTCTCTACTGGCTGCCATTCTACTCATCATTACTATCTCTCTCTGCTGGCTGCCATTCTACTCATCATTACTCTCTCTCTCTCTCTCTGCTGGCTGCCATTCTACTCATCATTACTATCTCTCTCTACTGGCTGCCATTCTACTCATCATTACTCTCTCTCTCTCTCTACTGGCTGCCATTCTACTCATCATTACTATCTCTCTCTCTCTCTGCTGGCTGCCATTCTACTCATCATTACTATCTCTCTCTACTGGCTGCCATTCTACTCATCATTACTCTCTCTCTCTCTCTACTGGCTGCCATTCTACTCATCATTACTCTCTCTCTCTCTCTCTCTGCTGGCTGCCATTCTACTCATCATTACTCTCTCTCTCTCTCTACTGGCTGCCATTCTACTCATCATTACTCTCTCTCTACTGGCTGCCATTCTACTCATCATTACTATCTCTCTCTACTGGCTGCCATTCTACTCATCATTACTCTCTCTCTCTACTGGCTGCCATTCTACTCATCATTACTCTCTCTCTCTGCTGGCTGCCATTCTACTCATCATTACTCTCTCTCTACTGGCTGCCATTCTACTCATCATTACTCTCTCTCTCTGCTGGCTGCCATTCTACTCATCATTACTCTCTCTCTACTGGCTGCCATTCTACTCATCATTACTCTCTCTCTCTACTGGCTGCCATTCTACTCATCATTACTCTCTCTCTACTGGCTGCCATTCTACTCATCATTACTCTCTCTCTACTGGCTGCCATTCTACTCATCATTACTCTCTCTCTGCTGGCTGCCATTCTACTCATCATTACTATCTCTCTCTGCTGGCTGCCATTCTACTCATCATTACTATCTCTCTCTGCTGGCTGCCATTCTACTCATCATTACTATCTCTCTCTACTGGCTGCCATTCTACTCATCATTACTCTCTCTCTCTCTACTGGCTGCCATTCTACTCATCATTACTATCTCTCTGCTGGCTGCCATTCTACTCATCATTACTATCTCTCTGCTGGCTGCCATTCTACTCATCATTACTATCTCTCTACTGGCTGCCATTCTACTCATCATTACTATCTCTCTGCTGGCTGCCATTCTACTCATCATTACTATCTCTCTGCTGGCTGCCATTCTACTCATCATTACTATCTCTCTGCTGGCTGCCATTCTACTCATCATTACTATCTCTCTCTACTGGCTGCCATTCTACTCATCATTACTCTCTCTCTGCTGGCTGCCATTCTACTCATCATTACTCTCTCTCTCTACTGGCTGCCATTCTACTCATCATTACTATCTCTCTCTACTGGCTGCCATTCTACTCATCATTACTATCTCTCTCTGCTGGCTGCCATTCTACTCATCATTACTCTCTCTCTCTGCTGGCTGCCATTCTACTCATCATTACTCTCTCTCTCTACTGGCTGCCATTCTACTCATCATTACTATCTCTCTCTACTGGCTGCCATTCTACTCATCATTACTATCTCTCTCCGCTGGCTGCCATTCTACTCATCATTACTATCTCTCTGCTGGCTGCCATTCTACTCATCATTACTATCTCTCTCCGCTGGCTGCCATTCTAGTCACTAGCTCTATGTGCCAAAGTCAGAGGATTATTCACTCTATACACAGCACTTCTTTCAAATCAGCGCTGCTTCGCTGCACTTCCAGGCAGCATGACATGCTAGGTTTGTCATACTTCATGGTATTCGCTCTTCAGTTCCCCACACGACTCACCAGAGTTCATGGATGTGCATGGTGGGGTGTTTACTGCTGTGCTTGAACCACCCTCCTTCGTCACCACCTGTAACAAGACAACTGTGTTTAGTGTTGTCTTTGAACCACCCTCCTTCATCACCACCTGTAACAAGACAACTGTGTTTAGTGTTGTCTTTGAACCACCTCCTTCGTCACCACCTGTAACAAGACAACTGTGTTTACAGGTGTACCACCCTCCTTCGTCACCACCTGTAACAAGACAACTGTGTTTACAGGTGTCCTTGAACCACCCTCCTTCATCACCACCTGTAACAAGACAACTTTGTTTAGTGTTGTCTTTGAACCACCCTCCTTCGTCACCACCTGTAACAAGACAACTGTGTTTACAAGTGTACCACCCTCCTTGGTCACCACCTGTAACAAGACAACTGTGTTTACAGGTGTCCTTGAACCACCCTCCTTCATCACCACCTGTAACAAGACAACTGTGTTTACTGCTGTCTTTGAACCACCCTCCTTCATCACCACCTGTAACAAGACAACTGTGTTTACAGGTGTGGCTGAACCACCCTCCTTCATCACCACCTGTAACAAGACAACTGTGTTTACTGCTGTCTTTGAACCACCCTCCTTCATCACCACCTGTAACAAGACAACTGTGTTTACAGGTGTGCTTGAACCACCCTCCTTCATCACCACCTGTAACAAGACAACTGTGTTTACAGGTGTGGCTGAACCACCCTCCTTCATCACCACCTGTAACAAGACAACTGTGTTTACAGGTGTGGCTGAACCACCCTCCTTCGTCACTACCTGTAACAAGACAACTGTGTTTACAGGTGTGGCTGAACCACCCTCCTTCGTCACCACCTGTAACAAGACAACTGTGTTTACAGGTGTGGCTGAACCACCCTCCTTCGTCACCACCTGTAACAAGACAACTGTGTTTACAGGTGTCCTTGAACCACCCTCCTTCGTTATCACCTGTAACAAGACAACTGTGTTTACAGGTGTGGCTGAACCACCCTCCTTCGTCACCACCTGTAACAAGACAACTGTGTTTACAGGTGTCCTTGAACCACCCTCCTTCGTTATCACCTGTAACAAGACAACTGTGTTTACAGGTGTGGCTGAACCACCTTCCTTCATCACCACCTGAAACAAGACAACTGTGTTTACAAGTGTCCTTGAACCACCTTCCTTCGTTATCACCTGTAACAATACGACAATCAGGGTCAAGCCTTGTCACTTATCTTCTTAACTGTTTTGCTTTGTACATTTTGGGGGGAAGATGGGGGGGGGGGGGGGGGGGGAGGGAAGAACAAATAAAAAGCCATGAATAAGGTCACCAACAGATGTCTGGGACTGTGTCCAATACTCTTTGACAAAATGTCAAGTCTCCAATGACTTTCAAAGCCTAAGTTCCAGATCCTGAACCTGTCGAATACCACCAGACAAGCTCAAACTAGCCTTTATTCTCTCTCCAGACAAAATGGTAAGGCAAGTACCAGGCCTAAAACCAAGTAGTAACAAAAAAACAAAAAAAACAATTAATGCCAGAAGCTCCCCTCCCCCCGACTCAACCCCATCTCCCACCCTCATTTAGGGGCTAATGACCCTAGGAAACATCAATTTTCTGCCATCTTTGTGCTCTTATCAAAACCTGCTACTTTCTTTTTAATCTTACAATTTCAGCCACAGAAATCCACAGCTCTAAAGCTGACCACTTGCCGATTATCTTCCAGGGAGGTCTTCCAGAACAGCTCAATGATTATTTCGAAACAGCTGAAACAGCCGATAAGGCTGAAGTTCCACAGGCTTCGCTCACCTTTAACGTCAACGGCGGTCTCAGCGTCAGGGGGTCCACTGTCCACATCTGGAGCAGCAGCCGATTCCTCCTTCATCATCTTCAGTATGTCATCGATGGCCGAAGGTGAGCTGACCTTGGGGTCAGCCGGGGCCTGGCTGGTGCTGGAATCGGCTGGCTCCATCATCTCGGCTTTCATGTCACCTGAATCGAGGTCCGCCCCTTCACCTGTACCATCACCCACATGGCA
>CM031627.1:4200051-4215870 GCA_018398815.1 Conus ventricosus
ACAGGTTCATCACAAGGTAAACATGAACACATGGAACACACTTTCCAATCATCAAATCCACTGGGTTGTTTGCTGTTGCATGGGTTGAGGCACAAGAGCAGAAACTGCATGTAATTGTCCATTAACATGATCCAACAATTACATGATTTCATTTTCACAAACTCCAGTGCCACAACCAATCTCAACCATCTCCAGCAAAGAAATCAGAATAATTGGATCAGCTCTCACAGAATTAGAAATGACAGGACGCAACCATGGAACTTTTTTTTTTTCAACCAATCACTAAACTTGTAGGTAAACATCAAAATTGCCATGTTTGTTTGTACATTATGATACCCCAAACCAATGTTATGAGTGCAAAAACATGGTATGGTAATGTGACACACATCTAGACTCTAAAAAAAACTGAAAAACAATATCTCTCTCTCTCTCTCTCTCTCTCTCTCTCTCACACACACACACACACACACACACACACACACACACACACACACACACACACACACACACGCACGCACGCACGCACGCACGCACGCACGCACGCATGCACGTACGCATGCACGCACGCATACACGTACACAGGCACACATGCATGAACGTACGCAAGCACGCACACACGCATACACACACATGCATGTACGAAACAGCAAGAGCAAAAACGTCATGAGAGAAAAAAAAAGAAGAAGAGAGAGAGTGTTTACATGATAGAGTGTACAGAGAAAAAGACGTGCTGTCCACCAGTTGGTCTCCAAAATTCATAGCAAATCAACAGCGACCATTTACATGAATACATGTGTTAAAATATGTTGTTTCCTTTTCGTCACCCTTCCTGAATCCCAGTCTTATGTCAAGATCGAAATCAACTGTCAAATCTCTCTCTCTCTGTCCTCTCTCTCTCTCTCTCTCTCACACACACACACACACACACACACACTCTCTCTCTCTCTCTCTCGCTCTCTCTCCTATATTTCCTATATTTACTGATTCCGATTCCCTATGCTTTTTGTCTGGGAGGACGAGGAGAAAAAGGGGTAGAGGGTACTGGACTGTGAGTTGAAACGGACCTGATGGAGGGGGAGGAGAGGGAAGGGAGTGAGATCTGGGATTGGAAGCCCTCTAGTGGCTCTACCGAGGTTGATGAACCTGCCTCAGGTGGGAGACAGTTCCAGTCCCCTACAAACTTTGGGAAAAGGAAAACCTCCTGTAGCTGGTTTCACAAGGCAGGAAAGTGGCAAGTTTCATTAACTGCCAGTCCCATCTCTCTTGTCAGGGGGTTTAGGGCTGGCCTGTATAGAGGTTTGATGAGTGGAACCTGAAAAGGATTGCCACTATAATGCCAGCCTTGCAGTTCTCTTCCTGTCGGGGCGCAGAGCAGGCTGGTGAGCATGCTTTCAACACAGCAAGTACCGCATTAGTGGTTTATCACCCACCAGACCGCACAGTGTTGAACTTACTCTGTCATGCCAATGTCGGTGGTGGTGTAGGGATCCTAGACAGACGAGGTGTACCCCAGGGTAGGATGTCGCACGGCTCTATATGCTGTCTCTTGGATGGAGACCACCAGTGAACAGCATCAAAAGAATCCCAAGTTCTTGCTGACCTAGTTTGTGATGTTGGCAGATGTGGGTGTCCTAGCTTGAGATCATGAGAGACGATGATGCCTGGGTGATTCGTTTCACTGACAACATCAAGATTCTGGCATGGAGGTGGTATGTGCCAGGTAGTGAGTTCCTTTAGCAAGAGACATACAGAGCTTGGTGAAAGTCTGGATGAATGGATGTCTTCCAAGTTGTTTCCCACTCTGCAAGCTGGTCCAGGTCCTGATCTTCCTGTGATCTGACAGTTCTGCGGAAGACCTGGGGGTCAAGGTCAGCTGTTCAGGGAGGTCACTGACGTAAACTAGGAACAGGGCAGGGCTAAGTACTGAGCCCTGGAGAACTCCCAACTCCACAGGTGAAGCATCATCAATGGCCACCACTCACTGCCTGTCTGTCAGGAAGTTGTGGACCAAGTTGTTGACCAGGCCACTGATTCCTTAGCACCAAGACTGTGCACTGGGAGACAGTGACAGACTTTGTCGACGGCTCTGGAGAACTTTCTCCCAAGATGTTTGATTGTCCTCCCTTCTTGTTGTATGCGAGTTCATCCGCAAGTCCCAGCAGCTGACTTCTGCATGATCTACTTCGCTTGAGTCCGTTTTGCTCTTCTCTCAAGATGCTGTTTGCCTCTGCAAATCTCCTAATAAGTTAACCATGATTTGCTCTCCCCATTTTGCAGGACACACTGCACAGAAAAAGGGCTGAAGTTGTCAGATATTTTTCCGTCACCTTTCCTGAACACAGGCTAGACATTTGCCAGAAAAAGGGCTCAAGTTGTCAGGTTTTTATCTGTCACCCTTCCTGCACACATGCTAGACATTTGGCTGTCTGCATTCCTTGGGGACAGTGCCATGAGGACTGGTGGAGAAGCATCAGCTCAAGCAGCACAGTCTCTGTAGGCTCCAGGGCTCGCTCCATCAGGGCCAGACATGGCGCTGGGATCTAATCCATTAAGCAGCTTACTAACTACTGCCACCAAGGTGGTGGTTGTGTTGCAGGTAGGGCCCTAGGTTCTGAGTGCAAAACTATCCTTTGGACAGCACAGTTGTTTGCTGTTGATCACAGACTGACACTGTGCAATGAGGAATTCTGCTTTATCCTTCACATCTGTAGCCAGATTGCTATCCATCTTCGAAGGAGAAACTTCCTGCTTGTTGGAATCTGATGCAAGTCCAGTACGATTTCTAAGTCTCTGGGTCAGTGCTTGGTGTGTGTTATCCATTTTCCTGTAAAGAACCAATATGTGCGGCCGAATTCATGTTGTGAGTGGAATTTCATAATTTTGATGTAGTTGTGAACATCCTCTTCTCCAATCGCTTACAGCTACAGTCTTTCTCTCGTCCTGGCGATTCTTTTTGTGTCTGTTGTAACCCATCCAGAGCTGGCTCTGTTTAGGTCAGAGGGTGATGTGAGGGAAAGATGGTTTGACTACAGAGATGAGTTCTTCTTTCAGCTGCATCCAAATTTTTTCAGTGTTGCTATTCTCACTGAAAGTGGAGACAATTTTGGACAATTGTTGGAGAGCAAGAAGTAGACAGAAACAGTCACCTTTCACGTACTGCAGAATAATACATGTGTCCTTTATCAACAGATGTTTGACTTGATCATCCATCCAGTCAGCTGCTGTCAGGACTGGTGCAGTAGCTGGCACTGTGAGGGGGGACAATCTGTTCTGCTCTAGCTGTAGGAATGGAAGCATCAGCCGCTGAACCTCCATCTCCAGCATTCTGTTAAGTTAAATCTTCTGTGGCTATACCAATCTCCATCGCTCTGTTAAGTTAAATCTTCTGTGGCTATACCAATCTCCATCACTCTGTTACGTTAAATCTTCTGTGGCTACACCAATCTCTATCGCTCTGTTAAGTTAAATCTTCTGTGGCAATACCAATCTCCATCGCTCTGTTAAGTTAAATCTTCTGTGGCTATACCAATCTCCATCGCTCTGTTACGTTAAATCTTCTGTGGTTACACCAATCGCCATCGCTCTTGTTACGTTAAATCTTCTGTGGCTACACCAATCTCCATCGCTCTGTTAAGTTAAATCTTCTGTGGCTACACCAATCTCCATCGTTCTGTTAAGTTAAATCTTCTGTGGCTACACCAATCTCCATCGCTCTGTTAAGTTAAATCTTCTGTGGCTACACCAATCTCCATCGCTCTGTTAAGTTAAATCCTCTGTGCTGCACCAATCTCCAACACTTTCTTTCTTTCTTTCTGCGTACGCAGGCTGATACTCCCGCAGACACTCCCTGTTTTGGCAGGCAGTGGAGTTTTGTGTGTATGACCGTTTTTTATCCCGCCATTAAGGCAGCCATACTCCATCTTCAGAAAATCTGTTCAATTAAATCCTCTGTGCTGCACCAATCTCCAGCACTCTGTTCAATTAAATAAATCCTCTGTGCTGCACCAATCTCCAGTTCTCTGTTCAATTAAATAAATCCTCTGTGCTGCACCAATCTCCAGTTCTCTGTTCAATTAAATAAATCCTCTGTGCTGCACCAATCTCCAACGATCTGTTCAATTAAATAAATCCTCTGTGCTGCACCAATCTCCAGTTCTCTGTTCAATTAAATAAATCCTCTGTGCTGCACCAATCTCCAGTTCTCTGTTCAATTAAATAAATCCTCTGTGCTGCACCAATCTCCAGTTCTCTGTTCAATTAAATAAATCCTCTGTGCTGCACCAATCTCCAGTTCTCTGTTCAATTAAATAAATCCTCTGTGCTGCACCAATCTCCAGTTCTCTGTTCAATTAAATAAATCCTCTGTGCTGCACCAATCTCCAGTTCTCTGTTCAATTAAATCCTCTGTGCTGCACCAATCTCCAGTTCTCTGTTCACTTAAATCCTCTGTGCTGCACCAGTCACCAGTTCTCTGTTCAATTAAATCCTCTGTGCTGCACCAATCTCCAGCTCTCTGTTCAATTAAATCCTCTGTGCTGCACCAGTCACCAGTTCTCTGTTCAATTAAATCCTCTGTGCTGCACCAATCTCCAGCTCTCTGTTCAATTAAATCCTCTGTGGTCGTTCAGTTGAATCCTCTGTGGCCACACTAACCACCTCCTTCTGACTGACCACTCAAACAATGACAAATCTTGAAACAGATGTACCTAACAGCAACTTTGTTATGAACAATAATCCAAGTCAGCTATGACAGAGTGTGCCTATGAACATTGACCTAACCCCGTCATGACATTATGCATCATATAAAACACTTAAATGTGATTGCATCTGTAACTGGCTCAAGAAAGACTGTCATGGGTGCTTTTTATTTCTTTTAAAGATCCAAAAAGTGAACAGAAAAAAAGAAAACAATGATAAAGTTTGTAATTTGTTACCCATGCCTTTATACCTTTAGTTGACTGAGTGATGCAAATCCCATGCCTTGTTACTGTTCATAGTAATACCTTTATGTGTAAGGCTAACTGAATGATGTGAATCCTATGCCTTGATACTATTCATTGTACTGTGTGTAAACATTTTTCTAAATAATGTATGGAACATTTACTCCCATTTGCTTTGGGAAGAGTTGCATAACTCTCAACTGCAGTGCTCATTCAGCCTTACTTTAGACAGGTTTTAGAGCCCTCACTGTACTGGTGAAACTATATGCTCACTGCATGCGCATCACACCCATTGGCATAACTGCAGAGAGAGTGGAGTGAAGCATAGCTAGTCTCCCTGATTGAGATAGCTCAGAAGACAGGATATGGCACGTACATCTTAACATGTCAGACAGTATGGAAACTGCAACAGTTGCAGCTCCATTCCACTTAGATATCAATAACACTAGAAACGGTGCGCATACATCCTTCACTATTGATCGACGTAATCAATAGTTTCTTTCTACCTATGCTTTATCAGTGCTCTAGACGTTTCACCTGCACTGGCTGCAGGCATCTCATCGACGTCACTTTTACTTGCTATTGTCAGTAAACACCGAGACTGCAGCGATCAATATACATGTACACAGACTTCTGCAACGCAAAAGGCTTGCGCCGACGCCGACACCGACGCCGACACCATGACAAACCGCTCTGTGAGTGAACAAAACTATGGAATAGTCACATCAGTCAATCTTAGTGAAGAAATGAACCTATTCATACAAACCTTTTATTTCACGTTCAAGATCCGTCGACATGGTAGTTTAATGGAGTGTTTGTGGGGTTTTTTTTCTCTCAGAAAGCCTGAACACTTCCAAAACAAAACACAACGTGCTACCGTCGTGCACTCTCGCTGTGCCTGCTGTAAGCTGGGATGAAAAGGGATGTTTCTTTATATATAAACAAATTATTTTATGACACGAAATACTACGAAATTTTAAACTCTAATTACATCTATAACATTAATATAAATTCTTTATAAAATGTTTAAAATGTTTATTAACAAACTGATCATTTTTTATACTAAAACAAATGAAACAATTAAAAACTGAACACTCCCTCAGCACAAACTGCAAATTATGTCTGTACACCGAAATCAACCTGATTTTTACATGAGTCGGAGCCACGAGACCTTCTTCTTCAATAATTGTCTCATCTTTGTCGTCAATTCATTTATCCATCAGCTTCAAATCATGCGTAGTGTGGTCTCAAAACTTAGCGGGTGTGGTGTAGTGTATATGGACTAGTCTGCACGCAGTGACGCCTCCTTGATGAAACTGAAACTGAAACTTTACACCCGGTTTCAGCTCCACTTTCGGTTTAATGTCGGCTGTGTCAGTGCGAGCGAACTTGTCCAATATGCCGCACCACATCTGCTATGTGGCATACAGTCTCTGAGAGGTGGCACAGCAGGGAGTGTCGAGGAAGAGGTGCCAGATCTTTCTCGAAGGGCGTTGGTGTGACAGGTCAATGTCAGGCGGCGCAGCCAACCTTCCAGAACTATGGACGACGGCGGGCCTTAGGGTTCCTCAGGCGAAACCTGAGAGTGGGCTCCATCAACATCAAGGAAACTGCCTACAAAGCCCAAGTTCGCCCCACCCTAGAATATGCCTCACCTGTCTGAGACCCCTATACTGCCAAAAACATCAGCAACATGGAAAAAGTCCAACGCCGTGCAGCTCGATGGGTTGTGAACCGCCACCGTCACACATCAAGTGTCGACTCCATGCTGATTCACCTACAGTGGTCTACTCTAGCAGACAGAAGAAGAGCAGCAAGGCTGACCACCTTCTTCAAATACCACCGAGAAGAGGTCAGCATCAACACCCCATTCAGGCCCACACCAAACACCCCAGCACGATCTACAAGACAGTCTCACGTGGAGACGTATCTCCTGCCTGCTTGCAAAACCAACTACAGGAAACAGTAAATAAGTGGGGTAACGTTTGCTCCCTTAAGGAAACCTAACACAGAGTAACTTTTATTCAAAACTGGCACAGCCTTTTAAACTTGAATAAACTCAGACAAATACATAGACGAACAATCTAATAGTGGGGGGAAAAAAACAAGCGCAGGCCAACAACTGAACTGTCTTCATAGTAATGACTTGGCAAAGTTTTGGACTTAAGGAGGAGGGGGGGTAGTTTGAAGATGGAGAAACTGGGAACATGAAATTAAGAAAATATATTACAGATATGAAAACTCTTCACTAGCTGCATAAGGGAACCATCTCAATCCATTTTGAAGGCAGATATATTTGTATTGCCTGCTCCGAGGCCTTTCGTCCACTGGGTCAGAACTCATCAGGGAGACACGGCTGGTTGTGTCTGCGCTCCTGGTGTCAAATAGAGACACACCACAGTTCATAATACTGTGGTCTTCTCACTACCAAGGGTGCAAAAAAGAATCCAATAGCACCCCCAAAGCAGCCAGTGAAGGGTAGTAAATGAAACCAAACGAAAGTGTGGGGAGGAAAAAAGTTGCTGAAAAACTAAATACATTATGCAAATAGTATAAAATATAGGGGACAATCTTTGAGCCTACGCTTGAGGATCCACCCAAAGATGCAAGGGAGATCAAAAGACAAACACACAGACAGACAGAAACAAATACAAGTAACCTCAATTTAATCAAAATTGGAAATGAAATGAAATGAGGCAGGGAACAGTAAACAATAAACAGTAAATAAGTGGGGTAACGTTTGCTCCCATAAGAGTTTTCATATCTACGCACAAAAAGTTAAGGATCGGTATGTGAAAACAGGTGCGTAATAAACTCAGTTCGCTACTGTTATTTATTTCTTAGTCCAGCCAAATTGTCATGAATTCTTGTTCAGCTGTAAGTGGGCGATGTTGTGTTAGTGCGAAAATTGCACGGGATTCTCTACTACTGAGCTGGGCCGCAAACGGAAAAGCGGAAACTTGCGAAAAATGACCTTGTTTTGGACCGTTCTGCCTAAACACATTGCACTTGCCAGATGGAAAAACCATTATGCACGTGCAAGCACTGCTGTTTATGTTGAGATGCTGTCGCTCGCTTGGCTTTATAAGAAGACATTCCACCAGTAGTAGGCCTGATCTGACAATGCCTCCACGACGAAAATAAGCGAGTTGGATAGGGGACGAGCTGTTGCATGGTTCCAAGATGGTGTTCCCAAGCGAGAAGTGGCCAGGCGATTCATGTGTCCATCTCGGTCATTGTCCGACTGATTCAACCCTTCACAGCCACTGGGATTGTCCATGAAAGACGCAGATCTGGTCGACCGAAGAAGACAACCCACGTGACGATCGTCTCATTGAACGACAAGCCCTGCAGACAAGAACAGCCTCTTCCAGCATCATTCAAAGGCAGTTCAGGGTAGCTACTAACATCAACATCAGCCAGCAGACCATACGGAACCGCTGCATGGTTTAATCTCCGTTCTCGTCGCCCAGCAGTACGGCTACGCTTAACTCCAGCCCATAGGGCAGCACGCCGCGCCTTCTGCGCACGTCACGTGAGGTGGACACGTCAGCAATGGTCCCAGGTCCTGTTCAGTGATGAATCACGCTTCACCCTTCACCACAACGACGGCCGACTGAGGGTCTGGAGGCGCCCAGGGCAACGCTTTATTGACGCCACTGTCCAAGAAAAGGTGGCCTTTGGTGGAGGTTCTGTAATGGTCTGGGGGGGGGGGGGGGGGGGGGGGGGGGGGGGGGCGGGGGGGGGGGCTTCAGCCTTCACCACAGAACACCCTTGTATCATGTACAGGGTAACCTGACTGGTATCCAATACCGGGATGAGATCCTTCGACTGCTGGCTGTGCCTACACTGCTGCAGATGGGACCAAGGGCTGTCTACTAGGATGACAACGCTCGCCCCCACAGGGCAAGGGTGGTCAACGACTTCCTGCAGCAGTCTGGAGTCAACAGAATGAAGTGGCCAGCATGCAGTCCCGATCTCAACCCGATTGAGAACCTCTGGGATGAGCTGGATCGCAAAGTGAGGAGCCACCCCCCTCCCAGGGATGCCCAACACCTCTACCAGATGCTGCAGGCTGAGTGGCAGGCGCTTCCACAGAGGATCTTCACCAACCTGGTCAACTCGATGAGGATTCGCTGAGTCGAGTGCCAGAACAGCCATGGTGGTTACACGCATTACTGAGCTTTTGGGAGCATCAGTATGCCCTGTCTTGTGATTTCAATGACTTTGGGAAATCAAATTTGGATACGTACCCACTTTAATCAAATGTTCACACCAACGATTGCTCGAGATTGAAGGCAATTGTGTATCGTTATCACTAAAGAATGGAATTAAATGTTGGCCAAACTTCTACGCATTGACTTTCTTATTTGACAGTTATGAATGTTTGTGAAAGTGTCCTTAACTTTTGGTGTGTAGCTTATAATATGTTTTCTTAATTTCATGTCTCCCCAGTTTCTCCATCTTCACCCCCCCCCCCCCCCCCCCCCCCCCCCCCCCCCCCCCCCCCCCTCCTTAAGTCCAAAACTTTGCCAAGTCATTACTATGAAGACAGTTCAGTTGTTAGCCTGTGCTTGTTTTTTTTTTCCCCACTATTAGATTGTTCGTCTATGTATTTGTCTGACTTTATCAAGTTTTAAAAGGCTGTGCCAGTCTTAAATAAAAGTTACTCTGCGTTAGGTTTTCTTAAGGGAGCAAACGTTACCCCACTTACTTACTGTTTATTGTTTACTGTTCCCTGCCTCATTTCATTTCATTTCCAACTACAGGAAGTTTCCTTCTTCCCGAGGACTGTCAGGTACTGGAACAGCCTGCCTCCTGAACCTCAGTGGAGTGCTTCAAGTCCCAAATCTGACCAACCAGCGCCCTCTGCCCACCCCCTCTCCCTCTCCTACCACCACCACCCCACCCCACAAGTCCCCCTATTGCCAGTCCTACATGTCTATGTCAACAACCTTGTGGAAACCCCCGGTTTTATTCACATCAGAACATGGCGGATGTTAAGGAAAGAAGAAGAAGAAGACGAAGAAGAAGAAGGGCCTAGCCTGCATCGCCGGGGTACGGATCCTGAGAGGTGGGGCGGTCGGCGATGGAGCGCTGCCTAACTGCGATAAACGCGGCTTGGTAAACCATGTGTTCAGCATAGCATGGTGGTTTCAAAGTGAGGTGAAATTGAAACAATTTTTGAAAAGAAATTACAGTTAAGCCGCCAGACAAAATCGACAAATTACAAGAGAAAACACGACGCGTTTCGACCTCTCTGGTCTTCTTCAGACAAGATGAACAACATTCAGGGCAATGTAAATGAAGAACGAGCAATGGTAATGGTAGGTAACTCTCTCGGGCTGAAAAAAAAATGTCTTCTGGGCCATAGTCGGCGGGTAGCCCACCATAGAAGGGAATTGTACAACGCTCCAGCGACGTCCGTCTTGTTTCCTGTTTGAGACGGCCTCACACACCGCAGGATCATCGCCACCCGAGCATGAAGCCCTGGTAGCCCTGAAAACAGACCTCAGGGGAGGGGTTCGAAAGGAACAAAGTGGACACCAGTTCAGTCCGAACCAGAACCAAGTGCTGGACGTCAGTTCAGCGGGAAGCAAGAGGAGGATCCAGACTCCAGTCCGAGACGAAAACGGGAATAAGACAGGACAGCCCCCGTCCGGAACCAAGCCCAGGACTCCTGCCAGTGACAAACCTGTCGTCAAAGCAACAGGCATCAGTCTGGGACACCATGTCCTTAAGGGCTTCTGGCCCATAGAACGTCAATCTCATCTCTGTGTTCTGCTGAGTCGTGAGCTTTGGTGCCCAGGTCAAAAACAAACAATGAGCTGGGATCAAGATTCATGGACAAGACTCAGCATACTGGAAAGTGTGTGTGTGTGTGTGTGTGTGTGTGTGTGTGTGTGTGTGTGTGTGTGCGTGCGTGCGTGCGTGCGTGCGTGCGTGCGTGCGTGCGTGCGTGCGTGCGTGCGTGCGTGCGTGCGTTCAGTTCAGTTCAGTTCAGTTCAGTTCAGTGGCTATTGTAACGTCTGTCCATCATCGATGATCTTAGACAATTATATAAAAGCCAACAGAGATCACTGAGAATATCACACCTTCTGTCTCTGGTCATTGTGTGCGCGTGCGTACGTATGTACATGGATGTGTGTATTTGTGTCTCTGTGTGTTTGTGCGCGAACGTATGTGCCTGTCTCTCTGTCTGTCTCGCTGTGTGCCTGTACGTGTGTGTGTACGAACATATGTGTTTGTGTGCGCGTCCGTGCGTGCGTGCATGCGTATGTGCATGGATGCGTGCGTGCGTGCGTGCGTGTGTGTGTGTGACGTGTGTGTGGTGTGTGTGTGTGTGTGTGTGTGTGTGTGTGTGTGTGTGTGTGTGTGTGTGTGTCTTTCATTTAACGTCTATCCACTATTCGTGATATTAGACCACAAAAAAGGTGAAGGTGTACGGAAGTAATTGCGAGCGTGGACATAATGTGTGCATGTGTATATGTATGGGTGCATGTGCACGTGAATATGTGTGGTGTGTGTGTGTGTGTGTGTGTGTGTGTGTGGTGTGTGTGTGGTAGTGAGAGAGAGAGAGAGAGAGAGAGAGAGAGAGAGAGAGAGAGAGAGAGAGAGTATGTGGCCTTGTTGTGAGAGTTGTGGAGGTGTAAATGTGGAATCTTTTGTCATAAGTGAAGATTAACATAAAACAAAATACTCATAACCAACAACTAACCAATCAATTAAATCAAAATGCATGAAAGTAGTTTTTTTAATCCTCTCTCCCCCCCCCCCCCCCCCCCCCCCCCCCCCCCCCCCATCCCCGCCATTTTTTATCCACCCCACCCCTCTTTCTTTGTCCTCCCTCGCAAAATAAAGTTGATAGAAATATTATAAGTAGTTTCCAATAGGGGTGCGTTCTAAGTGCACAAAGAATTTATAACGTTAAAGCTGGTGACTCAAAAATAGCATGCACAGTATTTTGCTTCAATACTGAAATGATTTTTTTCACATCACTGCATGAAATAACATGATCTGGAGTTTAAAAAAAAAAAAATTTAACCTTTTTTTAAATTTGCATTCCAACATGTATATATATATACAGGGAAGGCAAGTATGTACACAAAGAAAGAAAGAAAGCAAGAAATCACCCCAAACAATGTGAATTCACAAATTCACGCAAACATTATCTAATACGACAGAGAGAGAACGAACGAACGAAGTTTATTGCTATTAAGCTTACAGCCCATTTAGCAAATCGGCGCGATCGAAAAAACGCGACACGACATGATCTCATTGTCATGGAAACCACAGCAATGTTGTTGTTTTTTCTTTCATATTACATGGCAAAGTTGTGAATGACAAAGTGTTCCTGAGATGCATACACAACCCGTTCAGCGAAGGACCGTCACCCCAGGTAGAATTGGACCAGGCTGTGGAGAGCGTGCAATCGCCGCATCGCACATGCTTGAATCTCAGCATGTTGTGTGTTGCTGGCACGTCTTCCTTTTCGCAGGGCCAGCTTGACATGTTCCTCAGATGACATGTTCCTGTGTTCTTGTTTAATATACCAGAACACACAGTCGTCCTCTGTATTCGGCGCGCAGGAATATTCTAAAACAATGTCATCTGACTCGCACAACAACACAATACGATACACAATACATTATCTAATACGACAGAGAGAGAGAGAGAGAGAGAGAGAGAGAGAGAGAGAGAGAGGAGAGAGAGAGAGAGAGAGAGAAGCGGTGGATGTATCAAGAAAAATCATGCTGACAGGGATGTTTTCACATCATTATGTTTGGCAAAATATTGAAATCAGGCCTCTAATAATGCACAAAAAAGTGTTCATTTACACACTTCATCTTACACTTCTAAATCTATTTGTGCAACTTGTTTTTGAAAAGAAAAGAAAGAGAAAAGGGTATAAATATTAAACAGTATCCATCAATGGTCTGTATGCCAGCCATCTGGTCAAAAATTCTGCATGATTTAATTTCAAATATGTAATATGTTCCTCAATTTTGTATCTAAATTTTAATTTGTTTATGAATACTTGTATTTGTGGCAGGGTGTTGTTTATTTTACAAATGTATATGTAATGCTTCGCAAATAGTATTATAAAGTAAAAGATGGTGTCACCCACAATGGTATTGTCATAGCCAAATAGTACGAGTACTTCTGTCAAAAGGACATTTTTAGCATTCAATCATTTTTCTTTTATTAAGCCAATGAGAGCATTCAAAAAAACTTGTACATGGTGACATTTCCAAAACATATGGTCAATGCTATCTTTGGATGTGCTGCAAAAACTACAGTTATTACTTTCAACGACTCCAATCTCCTTTAAAACAACATTTGTGCATAAACACCTGTGTAATATTTTCAGTTGAAACCACTGCAGCCTTACATCACGTATCTTATGCGGGTGCAAAAAATAGGATTTCCAATCATTTTGCATCAACAATTTCATGTCCCATTTATCACAACATTTTGGCTTAGGATTATTTGCAATGATGATATCATAATACAACTTGGAGCCTTTATTTATAGCGAAAAGATGTTTAAAGCACAATGATGAGTTTATGTACTTATTGTTTTTATAGTGATACCAGACGTTTTTACATAGTCCATTATAGTCGATTTATAGCCAGCAAAAGTGACAAAATCAATATTTACATTATATTTTTTCTGTAAAAGTGCACGTGGCAAAACTTTCATTTGTCATCAAAAAAGTGGGCGAGACAGTTGATATCCTTGCTACTTAGTTTTTTCGATACAATGCACTTCTTTCCGATTTGAAATCGCTTATTATGGCATAATGGTTCGGCAAGAAGTTCAGTGGAGTTTTGGGGGGAACATTTGTAATAAAAAAAAACTTTATACGCATCAAAAACTTCAGCCCAAAACTGATTATACTTAGTTGCAAAGCGAGACGACTGCAGGCGGAAATCTAAACAAATCTTAAATAAATGTTAGCGAACCGCCCAGAGAACGTGGACAAACGAGTCACAAGACAAAACACAACGCGTTTCGACCTATTAGGTCTTCGTCTAGTGATACATAAACGAATAAAACAACGAAAATTCACTTAGCTTTGATCGCTTCAGATCGCTTAGGGTTCAGCGCAAGGAAGAAGGCGTTCTTCCTTGCGCTGAACCCTAAGCAATCTGAAGCGATCAAAGCTAAGTGAATTTGCGTTGTTTTATTCGTTTATGTATCACCAGACGAAGACCTAATAGGTCGAAACGCGTTGTGTTTTGTCTTGTGACTCGTTTGTCCACGTTCTCTGGGCGGTTCGCTAACATTTATTTAAGATTTGATTATACTTAGTGAATTTGGAAACGAATTCTGGACCATATTTTTTCATAAGCGACCACTTAGGAAAGTTAAACAACAGAATATTTCGCCATCTATGAGTTGACATCTCAGCTTTACGTATCCAGGACAGCTTCAGAGATAAAACAAAAGTTTTTAGTTCAGGAAAACCAATGCCGCCATCTTTGATACTTTTATGTGCAGTTTTTTCGGTTAATCTTATCTGGTTTCTGATTCCAAACAAATTTGTAACAAGCTTGTTGACATGTTTGAAAAAATATGTCTGGTGGGTTTGGTAATAGTAACCAGAGGTGTGTCAACTTTGAGAGGATAAGATATTTTAATATTGCTACCCTACCGAGGGGTGTTAACTGTCGTTTTACCCATATTTTGAATAAGTGTTTGCCATCTGCTAGTCTTTCCGAGTAATTTATATCTACACATTCTTTCAGGTCATTAGTGAACCACATTCCTAAAACTCGGAATTTAGATGGATTCCATTCCATACCTAAGTGTTCCATATAACGGATTTCAGAATTTTCTCACTTCCCAGCCTGATCTGGAGTAATTTTGTTTCCACATATGCAAACTACGTTTTTTTTTTATACATATTTTGTTTTAAATGCATTAAGTTTCCACCAGAACATTAACGCGGTAATTTTCTATCAAAGTTAAAATTCTCTTTGATTCTTTTAATTTCAAACTGTTCTTTATTGACGTGATCTACCATACTATTTTCGAAAGCATTCCAAATATGCGACTTAACTAAGTTACACTGTTCATGTACTGATAAGGGGAAATCAGACAGTTCTGAATCAAAACTATTTTTGGCTCCATGTTTAGCTGCCCTGCCTACTTTTTTATTATAATGAAAAGAACAATGTGAAGGAATCCAACAAAAAGCTACATGTGTTCCTCTTGCAATTAGTATGTGTATCATATAACTTATCTCTATGACCATTTCAGGTCTTGTATGCAACTGAAAAACTTTTAATGCCTGAAGAACTGATTTAGAATCAACACAGAACAGAATTTGAAATATTGCTTTTGGACAGTTTAAAAGGTAATTTAAAGCCATGAGTATCGCCGTTAATTCTGCTGTAAATATCGATTGTTAATTCCGATACAACATGATTTCTCTACTCTTAAGTCTGGTATTAAGAATGCACAACCTGTTTGTTTATCAATGCACGAACCGTCTGTGTATATTTTCAATAATATGAATAGTTCTTTTCAACATGACATTTGGTACAGCTTGCTAACATATTTATGTTTTCATCTTTCTTTATATTGGTATGTTCATTGTCAAAATGTGGTTTATTAAGCTCCGATGGAAGTATAGGAGAAAATAACGGTCTAATGGATAGTGCATCGTTATCAATTGAAACTCCAGAATCAGTAATACGTTTTGATGTGTAAGTTGCCAGTGTTTTTTGAGAAGCTATAGATTTTGCTCTTTTAGGAAAATCAATATCTGACCTCATTTTCATTTCAGATCTAATGTGCGTTTTATTAGTTGTACTCTTGATAACAAATTTACAACACGCTAACTCTCTGTATTCGTCTAAGGGAAGCATCT
>CM031627.1:4217170-4219670 GCA_018398815.1 Conus ventricosus
CCATGATTAAATTGATGGACTACGCTTGAGTGCGCAGGGTTGCGTGCTGCTCTTGTGTGATGATCTCATCAAGTAATTAACGTATTGGACTGATTCACACTCAAACACTTACACACACATACACTCATGCATGCCTGCATGCATGCATGCACGCACACACGCACGCATGCACGTGGAAGCGCGCAAGCACACACACACACACACACACACACACACACACACACACACACACACACACACACACACACACACACACACTGGTGCCTACACACAGTCTCACACACACAATAACAGGGTCACATGCACACACACACTCTTGCACACATATGCGCACGCATACATATACATACGCGCACACACACACACACCACAACACACACACACACACACACACACTCTCACAAACACACACACACATACACACCTCCTCTCTCTTTCACACACAACAACACACACGCACACTCTCTCTCTCACTCTCTCTCTCTCTCTCCTCTCTCTCACTCTCTCTCTCTCTCTCTCTCTCTCTCTCTCTCTCTCTCTCTCACACACACACACACACATTCACTCCATGCAACCAACCCAGGCTGTGTGTGGTTGCAGTACAGGAGCGGTGGAGACGCTGTCGGAACGTCTGGAGACGGGCAGCAACCTTGGCGAAGAGAAAGGGTCACGGGACCGCCCCGAAGACTCCACCGACTTCGGCTCCAAGACAAAGAGAGGTGAGACACTCAGATGCAGTGATGGTGGGCGTGGGGGCAATGGGGGGAGAGAGAGAGAGGGGGGGGGGGGGGTTATGAGGTCATTGCACACCTGTTGGTGGGTGTGGAGTGTGTGTAAACATCTCCATCACTGACAACCATCCTAGAGTTTTTGAGTGCAGTGGATGTCTGTAAACACACACACACACACGCATGCACACACGCACGCACACACGCACGCACACACGCACGCGAGCATGCACGCACACACACACACACACACACACACACACACACACACACACACACACACACACCACACACGCACACATGCACGCACACACATACACACTTGCACACACACGCACATGTACGCATGCACGCACGCATGCACGCACGCACGCACGCACGCACGCACGCACGCACGCACGCACACACACACACACACACACACACACACACACACACACACACACTCCTGGATTCATAAACTGGGTGAAATACTTTGATATTTTAGTCATATCAGAAGGAGAGTGTTAGAGTCAGTTTGGTTAAATTCTGGGTGAAATTTAGGTGTGAATGAGTTTGGTTATAATGCTGTTCCATGCACACCAGGTACTGTGTAGTGGAGGTCACATTTTCTTTGTAACACCCCGCCCCCCTCACCCCCCTCACCCCCCACCCCACACCCCCAATCCATGATCTGTTCTTTTGACAGAGGAAAGTTGTTTCAGCCCTTGAGTGTTAAGAAAACAACCAATGCCAAAAAAAAAAGACAGAAAAAGGAAAAGCCAGTAACCTCCCTCCTCCACCTCCTCCCCCCCCCCCCCCCCCCCCCCCCCCCAGTCATGTAGTTCTGCACCCAGGAAAGCTTGAGCGACAAAGTTTATTTATTAAAACTGGTTAAATTTAAAATTAAAAAAAAAGCCGAGTAAGCAACAGGTAGTGGAATTTGGGACAGCAAAAAAAAAAACAAACAATTTTGGCATGGACAGATTAGCAGCCCTGTTGATGGTAGCAGTCTTCTTGCAACCATAGAACATAACAAGGATTTGAAATGCTAACAAACAAGTAACACTCCCCTCCTCACCCTCAAAAACAAACAAACAAACTAAAAAAATGCTTTAGTGTTGTACCCCAAATCCTTCTGTACCAGGAGGTTGAGATGTTTTTTTTTTGTTTTTTTTGGTCATTGCGATGCAACAAAACAGAACAAAGCAGTGTTTTTACCGGTTGGTGACAGTTCTTATGCAGACTGTTATCGCTTCGTTAATTCATGCAACAGCTGGAACATGAACGCACTTGCAACCAGTTTCTGTCAAATGCCAAGTTTGACGCACCATCTGAGTCTGGAAGTTTTGACACACCTGAGGAGTCTGGAAGATTGTGTGTTTCTGTGTGTGCAGGCACGTGTGTGTGTGTGTGTGTGTGTGTGCATTTCCAGGCAGCCTGTTTCAGCACTGTGAAATATGGTCCTACTTCAGGACTGTAACCTATGGTCCCATTTCAGGACTGTGAAATTTGGTCCCATTTCAGGACTGTGAAATTTGGTCCCTTTTCAGGACTGTGAAATATGGTCCCATTTCAGGACTGTGAAATTTGGTCCCATTTCAGGACTGGAAACGATGATCCTATGTCAGGACTGTGAAATATGGTGCCATTTCAAGACTTTGGAAAATGGTCCCATTTCAGGACTTTGAAATTTGGTCCCATCTAGTCCCATTTCAGGACTTTGAAATTTGGTCCCATTTCAGGACTGTAAAATGTGGTCCCATTTCAGTACTGTAAACTATGGTCCCATT
>CM031627.1:4224670-4227170 GCA_018398815.1 Conus ventricosus
AAAAATGCTAGTACGTTGACAGATGTCTCTGCCCTGACATGGATACTGACCTTGGCTGACCAGTTTCCTTCCATGCAGCCACCCAGCTGACCGTCGGCCAGAAGATCAAGACCACGTACAAGGCGTCCACCAGCAAACTTGTCTCCAGCTTCCGTGCTCCTAACACCGCCTACTCCTTGGTTCGCAGCTACCGAGGTCACCGCGATGGTGTCTGGGAGGTCAGCGTGTCACGACCTTCTCATCAGGTCATCGGCACGGCTTCGGCAGGTGGGATGAGAGAGTGGTGTGTGTGATTTGGATGTCTTTGTGGATTTGGTCAATGTGATGAGTGGTGTTTACATTCTTGTACATGTTGAGGTACGGTTTGATCTGTGTGTGGGTAAACATAATACTATCCAGCCGAGAGCGGCACGGACGGCACGATTCCCTGCTGCCGCACGCTCGCGTATAGCGCTCATTCCCTGCCGACACATATTTGGCCACTTTTTTATTTATTTTTTCGGTAGCTAGACAACAACTGACAATGTTGTGTTAGGTGTCGCAGGAAAGAACAAACACTCAACTAATCGAACATAGTAATTTCAAATCATTTACTTTCAATGTGTACACACGACTGTGCGTTGAAAAACATGTCTGACAAATAGAAAAAATGCTTTGTTTGCATTCTTTTCCTATCTTTTACAACACCAAATCAGAAGATGAAGGGATGGCTGCATCTTCAAACTATTCACTTTCCTCTTCTCTTTCAAAGTTTTCTGTCTCTGTAT
The DNA here is from genome assembly GCA_018398815.1 of Conus ventricosus. Classification (NCBI taxonomy): domain Eukaryota; kingdom Metazoa; phylum Mollusca; class Gastropoda; order Neogastropoda; family Conidae; genus Conus; species Conus ventricosus. Next base: position 4,225,438 of record CM031627.1, read on the forward strand.
CACTCCTCTCATCACCAGATCCACTTTGTAATACGATTTCAAGCGCTTCATTGAGCGAGACATCGCTACCACCCCTTCGCCTGACCAACATTTTTTCTGGCACAGGAAATACATGCCGCGCGCTGGTGCTGCCAGTTCCTTTGTTTCAAATCTCCTGGGGTCAGCCAAAGTCACAATAGGCCACTGAAAGTATGGTCGACAACTCGCTCCAACATCCCCAAGACTAGTTACAGAGCTTATTTCCCTTGGATCATTTTCTGGAAAGTGTAGGAATTTTTTTATGTTCCCGTCATGCGATAGTGGATGACACGGCAGAATGTGCTGCTGTCTGTCCGTCATCCAGCCTTGCATGACTCGGCACAAGGGAGAGAAATCCTGTCACGCTCTATTGGATGACACGGCTGGTAAAGGTTAACAAAGCTGATCACTGGCCTGCAGATGCAGAAAGCAATCACGCTTGGAAACAGTGACTGAAACAAGTGACAGACTCAAGAAGTCGGGCAGTGTGCATTTACTGTTAGAGCTTTCCAGGAGCCTGAAGTCGGGCAGTATGCATTTACTGTTAGAGCTTTCCAGGAGCCTCTCTTAGCATTGCACATCACTTGTTCCAGCTCTCTAGGACACATCCACACCCAGGTTGGTGGTCACAGGCTAATTCCCAACAGCCCACAGCTCACCACCAGGCGACCCACCAGAGGAGAGGCTGCACTGCTGCTGAATCACGTTGGTGATCTTCAGTGGGGCTGTTCTGATCGGGCACACGCAGGACGCCACCTACCTAGCGGATAAAAGCCAGGACGCCACCTACCTGGCGGATAAAAGCCAGGACGCCACCTACCTGGCGGATAAAAGCCAGGACGCCACCTACCTGGCAGATAAAAGCCAGGATGCCACCTACCTGGCGGATAAAAGCCAGGACGCCACCTACCTGGCGGATAAAAGCCAGGACGCCACCTACCTGGCGGATAAAAGCCAGGACGCCACCTACCAGGCGGATAAAAGCCAGGACGCCACCTACCAGGCGGATAAAAGCCAGGACGCCACCTACCTGGCGGATAAAAGCCAGGACGCCACCTACCTAGCGGATAAAAGCCAGGACGCCACCTACCAGGCGGATAAAAGCCATTTTTATGTAGCACTGATGAAACTGCCCTGAACACCATTGCAGCTTTCGGGGCCGGAATAGGTAGGGGTTGGAGAGTGCCGGACTTGTAATCTTGGTGATCCTGGGGTTGCAAGTTCAAATCTCCGCCAGGCCGTTTCGGTACAGGGGGATTTTTCCCTCGGAGTTAAAATTGGTTCTGACTCCATTTCCCATACAGTCCTTCGAATGAGACTATAAACCAAGGTTCCGTGTGTGAATGCACGCATAACATCTTGCACACACGTAAAATCCTATCACCAACTTTCGGAAGAGAAGGCCAGTTTGGCCGTTTGTATGGATGACACGTTACACATAGCATGCACCCTGCGTGAGAAATGGAAAGAATGAAGGAAGTAAGGAAACTGAGTGAACGATATTGAACGATACTGACTGGATGACACGGGAAACGACTGAATGAAGTGCCAGCTGGCAGCTCTTCAGTCAGCACTACCGAGGTAGGCAGCCTGTTGTGTAAACGAGTGTGGATTGTAAAGCGCTTGCAGCTTGGTCTCTAGCCGAGAATAGGCGCTATATAAGTATTCATTATAATATAATAACTTCAGGTTCATCAGAGGGGCATGGAGGCACG
>CM031627.1:4232170-4279670 GCA_018398815.1 Conus ventricosus
TTGTTACGCTACCGTGTTGTTAATTGTTTGTGTTGCTTGTTTCTGTTTTAGCATGTGATCTTTTACAGGACCTGTTCAGGATGTGATCTTTTTCAGGACCTATTCAGGATGTGATCTTTTTCAGGATGTGATCTTTTTCAGGACCTGTTCAGGATGTGATCTTTTTCAGGACCTGTTCAGGATGTGATCTTTTTTTCAGGACCTGTTCAGGATGTGATCTTTTTCAGGACCTGTTCAGGATGTGATCTTTTCAGGACCTGTTCAGGATGTGATCTTTTTCAGGACCTGTTCAGGATGTGATCTTTTTCAGGACCTGTTCAGGATGTGATCTTTTCAGGACCTGTTCAGGATGTGATCTTTTTCAGGACAGGACCTGTTCAGGATGTGATCTTTTTTTTCAGGACCTGTTCAGGATGTGATCTTTTTCAGGACCTGTTCAGGATGTGATCTTTTTCAGGACAGGACCTGTTCAGGATGTGATCTTTTTCAGGACCTGGTCAGGATGTGATCATTTTCAGGGCAGGATCTGGTCGGGATTTGATCTTTTTCCCCCATAGGAGTTTCACGGCCCTGAAAATGCTCTGTGTGGTCTTCTATGCTGTAATGTTGAAAACCGACTGTAGCTATGAATCGCTGAACACCACTGAGGTGACTCAGCAGCAGTGCAGTGTCTCCTCCTCTGGGTTGCCTCATGGCAGCTCGATACTGATGGCTCTCTGACGACTGCTGGAGCAGAGCCTGTGACAGAACGGCATGGGTGGGGCTGTGTTTGAGTTGCCAGGAGTGAATGGCAGGGAGAGGGGACGAGTGGAGGTAGGGGAAGCTTGCAAAAGCAAAAAAAAAAAGCAAACAAAAGTACTGTTCTGGTTTGATGACTTTGAACTGTTTGCCCTCATGTGATTTACTGACTGTTTATTGGTGTATGTGTGTGTGTGTGTGTGTGTGTGTGTGTCTGTCTGTCTGCATGTGTCTGTGTGTGTTTTAACAGGTCATGGCCAGGAGTTGTTGCAATCTTACCACACATAGCAGTGTTGACCTTGAGTCTGTGTGTGTATAGTGTTGACCTTGACTCTGTGTATGTGTGTGACAACAGGTCCAGACCAGGAGTTGAGGGATGTGCGATCTCACCCCACACAGCAGTGTTGACCTTGACCCTTGTGTGTATGTGTGTGACGACAGGTCACGACCAGGAGTTGAGCGATGTACGATCTCACCCCACACAGCAGCTGGTGGTGACGTCGTCCAAGGACATGACCTTTCGCCTCTGGGACTTCCGGGACTCGGAGCTGACCGTGAACGTGTTCCAGGGACACACACAGTGAGTGCTCTGCTCGTGGAAAAAACTGGTGGACTTGTTCAGTAGGTTAACTGTAGACTTCCCATAGGAAAAGGCGTGTTCGCAGTCCTCTATCCCATAAGGATTTACTAGAAATGAGCTAAAAATGGGTATGGTCATTAAAATAATTAAAACTTTCTTGTTTGTTGATGGACTGCTTTGAAATCTGGAAGTTTTGTGGTTGTGATGTTATTTTTTATATTGAAGTGGTCTACATACAAAAAAAAAAAAATTTTTGTATGTAAGTATGGTGATTAATTACAGAATAATTAAAAAATGTCAGGGAGCCTGACTTATATCGCAGCTAACCCTCATATCTGGGGGCTGACCCCCTATCCGCCACCTGGGGGCCCGCCGGGTTGGGATAGTTGGTCGTCCGGCCGGGTTGGGATAGTTGGTCGTCCGGCCGGGTTGGGTGTTGGTCGTCGGCGGGTTGGATAGTTGGTCGTCCGGCCGGGTTGGGATAGTTGGTCGTCCGGCCGGGTTGGGATAGTTGGTCGTCCGGCCGGGTTGGGATAGTTGGTCGTCCGGCCGGGTTGGGATAGTTGGTCGTCCGGCCGGGTTGGGATAGTTGGTCGTCCGGCCGGGTTGGGATAGTTGGTCGTCCGGCCGGGTTGGGATAGTGGTCGTCCGGCCGGGTTGGGATAGTCGTCGTGCCGGTTGGGATACGTGTCCGCCGGGTTGGGATAGTCGGTCGTCCGGCCGGGTTGGGATAGTTGGTCGTCCGGCCCGGGTTGGGATAGTTGGTCGTCCGGCCGGGTTGGGATAGTTGGTCGTCCGGCCGGGTTGGATAGTTGGTCGTCCGGCCGGGTTGGGATAGTTGGTCGTCCGGCCGGGTTGGGATAGTTGGTCGTCCGGCCGGGTTGGGATAGTTGGTCGTCCGGCCGGGTTGGGATAGTTGGTCGTCCGGCCGGGTTGGGATAGTTGGTCGTCCGGCGGGTTGGGATAGTTGGTCGTCCGGCCGGGTTGGGATAGTTGGTCGTCCGGCCGGGTTGGGATAGTTGGTCGTCCGGCCGGGTTGGGATAGTTGGTCGTCCGGCCGGGTTGGGATAGTTGGTCGTCCGGCCGGGTTGGGATAGTTGGTCGTCCGGCCGGGTTGGGATAGTTGGTCGTCCGGCCGGGTTGGGATAGTTGGTCGTCCGGCCGGGTTGGGATAGTTGGTCGTCCGGCCGGGTTGGGATAGTTGGTCGTCCGGCCGGGTTGGGATAGTTGGTCGTCCGGCCGGGTTGGGATAGTTGGTCGTCCGGCCGGGTTGGGATAGTTGGTCGTCCGGCCGGGTTGGGATAGTTGGTCGTCCGGCCGGGTTGGGATAGTTGGTCGTCCGGCCGGGTTGGGATAGTTGGTCGTCCGGCCGGGTTGGGATAGTTGGTCGTCCGGCCGGGTTGGGATAGTTGGTCGTCCGGCCGGGTTGGGATAGTTGGTCGTCCGGCCGGGTTGGGATAGTTGGTCGTCCGGCCGGGTTGGGATAGTTGGTCGTCCGGCCGGGTTGGGATAGTTGGTCGTCCGGCCGGGTTGGGATAGTTGGTCGTCCGGCCGGGTTGGGATAGTTGGTCGTCCGGCCGGGTTGGGATAGTTGGTCGTCCGGCCGGGTTGGGATAGTTGGTCGTCCGGCCGGGTTGGGATAGTTGGTCGTCCGGCCGGGTTGGGATAGTTGGTCGTCCGGCCGGGTTGGGATAGTTGGTCGTCCGGCCGGGTTGGGATAGTTGGTCGTCCGGCCGGGTTGGGATAGTTGGTCGTCCGGCCGGGTTGGGATAGTTGGTCGTCCGGCCGGGTTGGGATAGTTGGTCGTCCGGCCGGGTTGGGATAGTTGGTCGTCCGGCCGGGTTGGGATAGTTGGTCGTCCGGCCGGGTTGGGATAGTTGGTCGTCCGGCCGGGTTGGGATAGTTGGTCGTCCGGCCGGGTTGGGATAGTTGGTCGTCCGGCCGGGTTGGGATAGTTGGTCGTCCGGCCGGGTTGGGATAGTTGGTCGTCCGGCCGGGTTGGGATAGTTGGTCGTCCGGCCGGGTTGGGATAGTTGGTCGTCCGGCCGGGTTGGGATAGTTGGTCGTCCGGCCGGTTGGGATAGTTGGTCGTCCGGCCGGGTTGGGATAGTTGGTCGTCCGGCCGGGTTGGGATAGTTGGTCGTCCGGCCGGGTTGGGATAGTTGGTCGTCCGGCCGGGTTGGGATAGTTGGTCGTCCGGCCGGGTTGGGATAGTTGGTCGTCCGGCCGGGTTGGGATAGTTGGTCGTCCGGCCGGGTTGGGATAGTTGGTCGTCCGGCCGGGTTGGGATAGTTGGTCGTCCGGCCGGGTTGGGATAGTTGGTCGTCCGGCCGGGTTGGGATAGTTGGTCGTCCGGCCGGGTTGGGATAGTTGGTCGTCCGGCCGGGTTGGGATAGTTGGTCGTCCGGCCGGGTTGGGATAGTTGGTCGTCCGGCCGGGTTGGGATAGTTGGTCGTCCGGCCGGGTTGGGATAGTTGGTCGTCCGGCGGGTTGGGATAGTTGGTCGTCCGGCCGGGTTGGGATAGTTGGTCGTCCGGCCGGGTTGGGATAGTTGGTCGTCCGGCCGGGTTGGGATAGTTGGTCGTCCGGCCGGGTTGGGATAGTTGGTCGTCCGGCCGGGTTGGGATAGTTGGTCGTCCGCCGGTTGGGATAGTTGGTCGTCCGGCCGGGTTGGGATAGTTGGTCGTCCGGCCGGGTTGGGATAGTTGGTCGTCCGGCCGGGTTGGGATAGTTGGTCGTCCGGCCGGGTTGGGATAGTTGGTCGTCCGGCCGGGTTGGGATAGTTGGTCGTCCGGCCGGGTTGGGATAGTTGGTCGTCCGGCCGGGTTGGGATAGTTGGTCGTCCGGCCGGGTTGGGATAGTTGGTCGTCCGCCGGTTGGGATAGTTGGGCTGTCTGGCCGGTTGGGATATTGGTCGTCCGCCGGTGTTGGTAGTTTGTCGTCCTGCGGTGATATTGTCTGTCTGTCTTCGTGTTGGGATTGTTGTCTGTCCGCGGTTGATTTGTCTGTTGGTTTGATGTTGTTTGTCTGTTGTCCCGTTTGTTTGTTGTTTGTCGTCTGTTCGTTTGTTGTGTTGTTGGTCGTTCCGCCGTGTGGTGATAGTTTGTCTGTCCCGTGGCCCTTAGTTTGGGTGTTGTGGCGCACTGCCATGTTGTTTCTGTCCCCTGTGGGCTTTTCCGCCTGCCGTTGAAGGACCCCAAAGGACGCCCACGTGGTTTAACGTGCCACGCCCGGTTGGAGTTGTATCGTTGCCGTGAGGGACAGTTGGTCACTGCTGACTGCTCTGAGTGAATTTGCCTTCCAGCGGATGCTGTCTGTATCGTTGCTTGTAGCAGACTTCGTTAGTACTCTCTGCTAAGTGCTTATTGAATCTGCGTGTTCAGATTCCTTCTTCCAGTGCTCACAGGACTTCACATAGCACATCTCCAGTGCTCACAGGACTTCACATAGCACATCTCCAGTGCTCACAGGACTTCACATAGCACATCTCCAGTGCTCACAGGACTTCACATAGCACATCTCCAATGCTCACAGGACTTCACATAGCACATCTCCAGTGCTCACAGGACTTCACATAGCACATCTCCAATGCTCACAGGACTTCACATAGCACATCTCCAGTGCTCACAGGACTTCACATAGCACTCTCCAATGCCACAGGAAACTTCACATAGCACATCATCTCAATCCTCACATGACATTCATAGCACATCTCCAATGCTCACAGGACTTCACAGCACATCTCCAATGCTCACAGGACTTCACATAGCACATCTCCAATGCTCACAGGACTTCACATAGCACATCTCCAATGCTCACAGGACTTCATAGCACATCTCCAATGCTCACAGGACTTCACATAGCACATCTCCAATGCTCACAGGACTTCACATAGCACATCTCCAATGCTCACAGGACTTCACATAGCACATCTCCAGTGCTCACAGGACTTCACATAGCACATCTCCAATGCTCACAGGACTTCATAGCACATCTCCAATGCTCACAGGACTTCATAGCACATCTCCAATGCTCACAGGACTTCACATAGCACATCTCCAATGCTCACAGGACTTCACATAGCACATCTCCAGTGCTCACAGGACTTCACATAGCACATCTCCAATGCTCACAGGACTTCACAGCACATCTCCAATGCTCACAGGACTTCACATAGCACATCTCCAATGCTCACAGGACTTCACATAGCACATCTCCAATGCTCACAGGACTTCACATAGCACATCTCCAAGAACACGCCGATCCCTGTGACTGATTGGAACAGGCCACAGGGGAGGATAATGAAGAGGGAATGGAAACTGAGGTCATTGTTAGAGCGGGGCATGAAGGGACGGAGAACTGGAGACTTTCTGTTTATAGCGATCAGCGAGGGTGAGCAGTGTTGAGTTCCAGTGTGAAAAGTCAGTGTGTATGATTCAGAAGAAAATGTTGATGGTCTGTTTTTATTAGCATCGTTGAGTTCCAGTGTGAAAAGTCAGTGTGTATGATTCAGAAGAAAATGTTGATGGTCTGTTTTTATTAGCATCGTTGAGTTCCAGTGTGAAAAGTCAGTGTGTATGATTCAGAAGAAAATGTTGATGGTCTGTTTTTATTAGCAGTGTTGAGTTCCAGTGTGAAAAGTCAGTATACATGATTCAGAGAAAATGTTGATGGTCTGTTTTTATCAGCAGTGTTGAGTTCCAGTGTGAAATGTCAGTATACATGATTCAGAAGAAAATGTTGATGGTCTGTTTTTATTTCATCTGTGACCAGGTACCGCTGTCCTAAAGAAAGCTGTGTTTGACCAACAAAAACATTTCCGTTATTGTTTATTGGAATGTCACTAGAGGGTTGGTGACTGTGGTGCTGATGGTGGTTGTGAGGATGATGTTGTGGTGCATGTGGTTTCAGAGCCGTGACGTCTGCAGCGTTTGCCGGTGGGGACAAGGTGGTGTCGGGGAGTGACGACCGCACCGTGCGTGTCTGGGACATGCGCAACATGCGGTCACCCATAGCAACCATCCGCACTGATTCTGCTGTCAACAGGTGTGTGTGTATGTGTGTACGTGTGTGTGTGTTGTGTGTGTACATGTGTGTGTGTGTGTTCATGTGTGTGTGTGTGTGCATGATTTTGTGTGTGTGTGTGTGTGTGTGTGTGTGTGTGTGTGTGCGTGTGTGTGTGTGTGTGTGTGTGTGCGTGCGTGCGTGCGTGTGTGTGTGTGTGTGTGTGTGTGTGTGTGTGTGTGTGTGTGTGTGTGCATGTGTGTGTGTGTGTGTGTTCCTAGAAATCAGTCTTTGTCCATGAGTTTTATAAATGATTCCTGGGAAGTTGTAGAGGAGGGTTGAAGCATGTGGGTGAGGGGGTGGGGTGTGGAGGGGGGGGGGGGGGTTGTGGGAAGGCAGCCCAGTGGATGTGTTTGCTGTTTAATTTGCATGGAACATTGTCACAGAAATATGTATACACTTTTCTAGAAGCCCTCTTAGCTTATTCAAGGTAGATCATTCTTACAAATCATTCTCAGTACTCGCGTGCATACGCATCATACACACACGCACATGCACTCGCACACCGCATATACTGGCGCACACACACATGGGCCCATGCCCACACACCCATGCACACACATATACACACACACGTGCATACTCACCACACTCTCAAATACGATGATAAAAATGGCACAACCAATGGTAGGTAGGCACCCAAGGTCTGACCAGTGCGTGGGGCTAATGCGTAAGTCAGGCATCTGCTAAGTCATAGTCATGGGACCCTCTTCTTCAATTCTCTCATCTTAGTCGTCAATTCATTTAGCCATCAGTTTTGAATCATGCACAGTGTCGCCTTGAAACTAAAGGAATAGGGTGTAGCACATATGGACCAGTCTACAGGCTGTGACTCCTGCTTGGTGAAACTGAAACTCCCAGTCCTCCAATAAATATTGCTGTAAAACCTGACCAGTGAAGACTCTGAAAATGAAAAATTCCGCACAGTTGAAGACATGTTTGGTGTTAAACATTTTGGTCTGTTTCTGTTTAGATTTGCATCCTTTAGAAGATTCTCTTGCTTTAAACATTTTTTCTTTAATTTGTATGTGGAACACTTGTTTTCTTTTGTATTTACTAGACTGACCTTTCAGTACAGTTCCCTCCCTTTGATCAACTACCAGTTTGTTCCCTTCATATATTCGATGTTACATCATCAGAAATTGCGATTGTCACCGTTTCAGTTATGCATTTTCTGTGGTCAGATTCTGCATATTTCTTTACAACTTTAAATTTAAAAAAAATTCTAGACACTAGAACCATTTTGATGTATGGTATTTCAAATATTTCATGCATAAATTTTGATTTATGATCAGTAAACTGCTACTACCCTGTTGAAAAATCAGCACTGAAGTGTCCCCACTGATGAGAGTTCAAGGCTGTGAAACCATTGCGTCTGCCCTAGGATTACCTCCCATTGACCCCCTCCCTGAAGTGTCCCCACTGATGAGAGTTCAAGGCTGTGAAACCATTGTGTCTGCCCTAGGATTACCTCCCATTGACCCCCTCCCTGAAGTGTCCCCACTGATGAGAGTTCAAGGCTGTGAAACCATTGTGTCTGCCCTAGGATTACCTCCCATTGACCCCCTCCCTGAAGTGTCCCCACTGATGAGAGTTCAAGGCTGTGAAACCATTGTGTCTGCCCTAGGATTACCTCCCATTGACCCCCTCCCTGGAGTGTCCCCACTGATGAGAGTTCAAGGCTGTGCAACCATTGTGTCTGCCCTAGGATTACCTCCCATTGACCCCTTCCCTGGAGTGTCCCCACTGATGAGAGTTCAAGGCTGTGCAACCATTGTGTCTGCCCTAGGATTACCTCCCATTGACCCCCTCCCTGGAGTGTCCCCACTGATGAGAATTCAAGGCTGTGAAACCATTGTGTCTGACCTAGAATTACCTCCCATTGACCCCCTCCCTGAAGTGTCCCGACTGATGAGAATTCAAGGCTGTGAAACCATTGTGTCTGCCCTAGAATTACCTCCCATTGACCCCCTCCCTGAAGTGTCCCACTGATGAGAGTTCAAGGCTGTGAAAACCATTGTGTCTGCCCTAGGATGACCTCCCATTGACCCCTCCCTGAAGTGTCCCACTGATGAGAGTTCAAGGCTGTGAAACCATTGTGTCTGCCCTAGGATTACCTCCCATTGACCCCCTCCCTGGAGTGTCCCGACTGATGAGAGTTCAAGGCTGTGCAACCATTGTGTCTGCCCTAGAATTACCTCCCATTGACCCCCTCCCTGAAGTGTCCCACTGATGAGAGTTCAATGCTGTGAAAACCATTGTGTCTGCCCTAGGATGACCTCCCATTGACCCCTCCCTGAAGTGTCCCACTGATGAGAGTTCAAGGCTGTGAAACCATTGTGTCTGCCCTAGGATGACCTCCCATTGACCCCCTCCTGAAGTGTCCCCACTGATGAGAGTTCAAGGCTGTGAAACCATTGTGTCTGCCCTAGGATGACCTCCCATTGACCCCCTCCCTGGAGTGTCCCCACTGATGAGAGTTCAAGGCTGTGAAACCATTGTGTCTGCCCTAGGATGACCTCCCATTGACCCCCTCCCTGGAATCACTTTCTGTAAGGATGTTGAGGGGCAGGGAGACGTCTTCTCTTAGAGTGTTGGAACTTGCATGATGTGAGACGTAAGCATTTCATGGCAGACTCCATGAAAACCTTGTTCAGAGATGTCCCACCTGATGTGATCTTTGAGTTTCTGAAAGAGATCAACAATTTTATCTGATCTAAGAATTCACAGAAGAAAGATTTTTAACAAAATTTCTGGTGTGTTTTTAGAAGGTGTATTTTATAAGGTTGTAGGAATGATGTTTTTTGTGGTTTTTTGTTTTGTTTTTTTGAACGATTGTGAGTTGATTTCAACATGGTGAGAGCCATGATATGGCCCTTTGCGGTCGGCTGGGCTGTAAGCAGCATTACCTTACCTTACCTGCATTGCCGTGGAGTCATTTCAGTGCTGTTCAGTGGTGCCTGTTCTGATCCAACATATGCAGGACACCACCTACTAAGCCACCTACTGTCACAGAGGGGTCTGTTATAAAAGATGTCGCTTTTGACACACAAAAGAAAGGTAGTAGTTTCATGTTTTACAACAGAATCAGGACGAGGTCTGCGTTTCTCCGTCTCTCTGTCTGCATGTCCGATGCTGCACTGTTGCAGAATATCAGTGTCGCCTTCGCTCAACCTGATCGCCATCCCCCATGACAACCGACACATCCGTCTGTACGACATTCACGGAGTGCGCGTCGGTCGACTGCCTCGCAGCAACAGAGTGGTCGGTCTTCGTTTCGTGTGGGATGGTGGTGGCGATGGTTGCTTTTGAATGGTTTATTAGTTTGTGACGTGTGGTGTGTGTGTGTGTGTGTGTGTGTGTGTGTGCGTGCGTGCGTGCGTGCGTGCGTGCGTGCGTGCGTGCGTGCGTGCGTGCGTGCGTGCGTGCGTGCGTGCGTGCGTGCGTGCGTGCGTGCGTGCGTGTGTGTGTGTGTTTGTGCATGTGTGTGTGTGAATGAGAGAGAGAGTGTGTATGTAATTATGTAGTTGGAAAAGAATGTGTTTACGTGAGGGAGAGAGAGAGAGCGAGTGTGTGTGTGTGTGTGTGCGTGTGTGTGTGTGTGTTTGTGCAAGTGTGTATTTGAAAAAGAGTTGGTGTATATGTGTGTGTGTGCGTGTGTGTGTGTGTTGTGTGTGTGTGTGCATGAAAGAAGAAATATTGTGTGTTTGAGGGTGTCTGATTTGGATAGATAAATAAGGACAAAATAGTGTTAAGAACATACATCATTTAAGAGAGCAAGTCATCTTTGGGTGGGAAATTTTTTTTTCTTCTGTGCCATCTCAGTGGCACTGCATCCACGCTGCTCATTCTGAACCACCATCCACAGCCCCAGCACCACCATCCACAGCCCCAGCACCACCATCCACAGCCACAGCCACAGCCCGGCCATCCTGCCACAGCCCCTGCACCGGCAAACCACTGGGAGCAGTTGGTGTCAAGTCAAGAGGCAACCCACTGGAGGAGACACTGCACTTGCCTCCGAGTCATTTCGGTGGTGTTCAGAGGCGCCTGTTTCTGATCCAACATACGCAGGACACCACCTGCTAAGCCCCCTACAAACAAAAATAATTGCTTACTCACGGAGCCAGCATGAGTGAGCTCTCCCTCCATGGGAGGCCACCACGTCTGTCCAACGACAGCCCCCCCCCATGAATTTGCCGATACCGGTGACCCCGACAGAGTCAAACCAAGGCCACAGACATGGAGAGGACATCAAAACTGAGGTCGTCATGAGAGCAGGGCATCAAGGGCCACAGAATTTGAGACTGTTTTTTTCAAATGCTGATCAATAAGAACGAGGCACAAAAGATGGGACAGTCAAAAAAAAAAAAAGAAAAAAAGTTCCATGTCTACAGTCACTAAGGTCGTGTGTTTTGCCGTGCAGGGTCATTCGCGCATGGTGTGTGCCGTCAGCTGGGGGGAGGACAGTGCCACCTGCAACCTGTTCTCCTGTGGCTTCGACCGCCAGGTCCTGGGCTGGCACATCAACACCAGCAAGGACTAGCACCTCGCACCCAATCGTCTCCCATGTCAAGGGCAGCCGTCACCACCAGGGGACGTGTTGTGGTAATGAGGATGAACTGACTGTTACGAACATTCGGTGGTGTTGAAAAGGGATTGTGAGGAGAGAGGATTGGTGAGGAGTGAGGGAAGAGTTGAGGGTATTGGAGGAAGATTTGGTGGTATGACACCATTGATTTTGTGGCAAGAAGTGTTGATCAGTCTTGGTGGGGAAGAATCCAGGGTTCGTACGCTCTTTGAAACTCCTTGAATTCTGACAGCAAATTTCAAGGCTTTGAAAACCAATAAAATGTGGTTCTGTTGACCAAACCTCCTTGAAAACCTTTGAAATTCAAGCCATTGGCTCCAAAAAATTTTAATGTGGCAAAAAGAAATGGCAGGTTGATTTTTCTGCGTTGAGGTGAATGAAATATTATGTAAAAACAAATTTTTACAAACATCGTCACGATCCTGGAGTGCCGTCTGCTATTTAACCAAGGGAGGTAATTTGAAACTTCATTAATTTTGATGCAGTTAAAAATTATCTCCCTTGGTTCATAGACGAGGCAGGATCGCAACGATGTTTGTAACATTTTTTTTTTTTTTTAATTTGTTTCTCTTTTCATTTTTTCCTCTAACCAGTCTCTTACACATCATGCATAGTCTGTATGTTCTCTTACAAATGGACATATTTTTGCTGATTTTAGTGTTTTGGCATTTGATACAAAGTCTGGGTTTGTTAATGTTCTAATGTGTGGTGTACTGGCACTCACTCTGATAAAAATTGCAAAAAGAAATGGCAGTTTGATTTTTCTGCATTCAGGTTGATGAAAAAAATTATTTAAAAAGCAAAAATTTTGTTGTTGTTTCCTATGTTCAAAAAGATGTGTTTTTAAATAATTTTTTTCATCAACCTGAATGCAGAAAAATCAAACTGCCATTTCTTTTTTCAATTTTTACGCAAGTATTGTAGCCTTGAAATAAAAAAGAAACACTCCTTGAAAAGTCCTTGAAGAATTTTGTTCTTGGGAGTCTGTAGGAACCCTGGAATTGCTCAGGAAGAAAGAAGAATCGATTTTGTAAAACAATGGTTGGTTGAGAAAAGGAAGAATTTGATGGCTTCAAAGAATCACTATCACTGAAGAAAAAATTCAGAATGGCAGTAGAATTGTTCAGGACAATAGTGTGGAAAAAAAAAAAATGATACTTTAAAGAATTGTTGGCATCACTTGGATAAAAATGCAGTTTAGAGTTTACCTCTGTCTGCGCATGTAGGCTAGCAGTTTTACTGTTGTGCCGAAAGCAAAGAAACATTTCAACATTCATCAAACACATTCATCAACATGTTCAGAGCTTATCTCTGTCTGCACATCAAGGCTAGCAGTTTTATCGGCGTGCCCCAAGCAAAGAAACAGTTTTGGCTTTCATCAAACACATTCATCAACATGTTTAACAACATCTTCCAAGACAGCTCCCAGAAAACGAAGATTGGGGTGAGTTGAGAGACCTGAGGAGGCAGGAGGAGAAGGGTTGAGTAGGTTGAAGATCAAAATGAAAGGGGGGGGGGGGGGGGGGGGGGGGGGGGGGCATGGTTGCTGTTTGGAACTCTTGGAAAAGTAGTTACGTTGAGGGGGGCGACAGTGGCACTCTCACTCTCCCCATCGTTTCATCACTGCCTGGCTTCTGTCTGCAGCTGCTAAACTTGTGCGTAAGCTGGGTGCTATTGGTTCCACACTTCTGATGCTTGCTTCCTGAATAATTGCGTTTTTTTGTTTTGTTTGTTCGTTGACTACTCACCCCTTGTTTCTACTCTTCAATCTTGTACTTCTGATATTGAGACCTGGATGTCAGCAAATAAGCTTAAATTAAACTGTGAGAAGACTGAAGCCATCCGTTTTTTAAAGCGGTCACATCATGGCCCTGATCCGCTCCCTTCTTCTTTGACATTAGGTTCCAGCACTATTGAATTTTCAAACACTGTTCGTGACCTTGGTGTTCTCCTTGATAGTGACCTCTCGATGAAACAGCATGTCACAAAAATTTGTCAGTTAGCCTACATGGAACTTAAACGAATTGCTGCTATTCGACCCTATCTCACTGAAGACGCCACAAAAACTCTCGTTTCATCATACATCCTTTCAAGGCTAGATTACTGCAACTGTGTTCTCCTTGGCTGTCTCTCAACTGTCATCCAACCCCTCAATGTGTACAGAACTCTGCAGCCCGTCTCATTTGCAAATCTCCTAGGACCCAACCCTGCAGCCCTCTCCTGAAAAAGTTGCACTGGCTCCCCGTTGAAGAAAGAATTAAATACAAATGTTGTTGTCTCTGCTTCAAGATTTTCACTGGCGATGCCCTGCCTATCTATCCGATCTCCTTCAAGTATATGTCCCATCACGTACGCTCCGCTCCTCCACCGACACTAGGACCTTCCGCTTTCCCAGTTACGCCCCCATCGTAAACAGCATGGCGAACGAGCTTTCTCATACGCAGCTCCCAAACTCTGGAATAAACTCCCTATGACTTAAGACATTCTCAAACCTTTTCTTCCTTCAAAACCTCCCTGAAAACCTACCTTTTCAAACAATACTAAGAAGACAGTCATTACCAGATAGTTGATTGACTTTTGTTATTTTGTGGATTGCTTAGTAGTTTGTGCTTGTTGCGGCTGTTGTGGTTTGTTGTGTCTGTGCGTGAGAGTGTGTGTGCGCGTGGGAGAGAATGAGAGAGAGCCTTTGTTTTTCATTTCTGAGCCGTTTTTTTTCAATGCATTTTCTTTACATTTAGCAATTGCATTTTTTCTGCCTTTGTAAAGCGCCTTGTGCCGTGGAAGGCGCTATATAAATCCCCATTATTATTATTATTATTATTATTGTTTTGTTTGCATGACAGAAAAGGGTATCATTCTGTAGTGTGAATCAAGTCATGTTGCTTTATAATTGGGGGGGGGGGGGGGGGGGGGGGGGAGTTGAGTAAAATGACAAAGTACAGTATTAAAAAAAAAAAGGAAACAAAACAAAATAGTGATCACAAGCTATCAATAACTTGATTCAGATGTGAAAGCATGTGACATCACAAATCAAGTTGTGAATTTAAAAAAGGAAGAAAAAAAAAAGCCTGGACGCAAAACAAAACAAACGAACAAGCAAACAACACAAAATGAAAGCAAAAAGAAAAGAAAAAAAAAAGGTTGACAGTCCTGAATCTTCAAGCCAGAAACGACTCGAATCAGATGTGAGAAAATGGAAGTCGTTCATAGGCAATTTGTATTCCAGTTTCTTGACAAGGTTAGTATACACTACACTACACAGTTGTTTTTCTTTAACTTCTGAACCCTCCCTTCTTCACACCCTCTTCCCCCCTCCAAATTCAGTGTCAGGGTAGGGAAGGGGAGGGGGTTAAAGGTGAGCTAGAGGTGAGGGGAACAATCTACAGTTCCTGGTCAGAAACTGGCCGGGTGGGTGACCAAGCCATCAGCTTGCAAACTCACCCAGTGGGTTTGGGGACTGAAATGGAACAGACGCCGCTTGCATTTTCTTTGGTTCGCACAAAGTGTTGTTGTCATGGTATGAAAATGTCGCTGGTTCTGTTTCCTTATACAGAGCTGTTGGCTTGTATGTTGGTTGAATAATGTGTCGTCATAGTTTTGTTGCCATGGGTTTTTTTTTAATGTTTTTTTTTTGTTAAAACTTTTAAAAGCGTCGGTCCTGTAGGCGTAAAACTGATGTCCGGTGGTGAGGGACTCTCATGTCTGCTTTCTGTTGTTTGTGAGCGTGTAAGAGGAAATGCATTCCTCCATGTACTCCATCCATCCCTTTCCTTCTGCATCCCCCCCCCCCCCCCCCACCGCACCTCTCCCCTTTCCTAGCCATGCCCACTCCTTGTCTCCTCATTCCCTCCTCCTCCTCCACCACCACAGCCCCTTCCCCTTCCCCATCAGTCCTCTCACCTTTCTTTCACCTGACGTCTTGGTTGGGGAGGGAGGGGAGGGGATGTGGGGAGGGAGGAGAGGGGATGTGGGAGGGAGGAGAGGGGATGTGGGGAGGGAGGGGAGGGAGATGTGGGGAGGGAGGGGAGGGGATGTGGGGGAGGAGGAGGGGATGTGGGGAGGGAGGGAGGGGATGTGGGGAGGGAGGGGAGGGGATGTGGGGAGGGAGGGGAGGGGATGTGGGGAGGGAGGAGAGGGGATGTGGGGAGGGAGGCGTGGGGAGGGAGGAGAGGGGATGTGGGGAGGGAGGGGAGGGGATGTGGGGAGGGAGGCGGAGGGGATGTGGGGAGAGGGGATGTGGGGAGGGAGGGGAGGGGATGTGGGGAGGGAGGCGAGGGGATGTGGGGAGGGAGGAGAGGGGATGTGGGGAGGGAGGCGAGGGGATGTGGGGAGGGAGGGGAGGGGATGTGGGGAGGGAGGAGAGGGGATGTGGGGAGGGAGGAGAGGGGATGTGGGGAGGGAGGCGTGGGGAGGAGGAGAGGGGATGTGGGGAGGGAGGGGAGGGGATGTGGGGAGGGAGGCGAGGGGATGTGGGGAGGGAGGAGAGGGGATGTGGGGAGGGAGGCGTGGGGATGTGGGGAGGGAGGCGAGGGGATGTGGGGAGGGAGGACAGGGGATGTGGGGAGGGAGGGGAGGGGATGTGGGGAGGGAGGAGAGGGGATGTGGGGAGGGAGGAGAGGGGATGTGGGGAGGGAGGCGAGGGGATGTGGGGAGGGAGGCGAGGGGATGTGGGGAGGGAGGACAGGGGATGTGGGGAGGGAGGAGAGGGGATGTGGGGAGGGAGGACAGGGGATGTGGGGAGGGAGGAGAGGGGATGTGGGGAGGGAGGACAGGGGATGGTGGCGTTTCTCATGGGTCATGCACAGCCTGGTCCTGGCGACTTTTTCCATCGTTTTCTTTCCATGCTTTTTTTGGCAAGTCATTCCTACCTGCAGCTTCAAAAATGGCACATTTCTCTTTTCTTTACCTTTTTTGAATTTTTGGTTGCATTTATTTTGTTTTGGTCAGTACCAGCGCCTGAACTGATCAATATGCGTTTTGGAGGTTTGTGCGTTGTTTCTTACCGATGCCAAGAAATAGCATGGATTGCTTCCCTTTTGGACTGAGGCTACCGTCAATTGTGGGCCACATTTTTTCCCCCCTAAATTTGTACACTCGGACATGGCCATGCCTCCATTATTAAGTGGCAATGTTAATAGATAGGGTTTGTAATGCCGTTGCACAAGTTGTCTTCTCACACACATGCATGGACGCGTGCTTGCAAGCCTCCTCGCATGCACGTACACACACGTACACGCACACACACACACACACACACACACACACACACACATAGCACACACACATGCACACACACACACACACACATTGCAGCATTTGCTTGCTGAATACTAAGCAGGTGCTAGAAAGCTCAAGAAAGATCAGAGGACATTTAACTTTAGACCAGGTAGTTGGTTTGATCAGATTGACAGCCAGGAATGCCATGTTCCTGTCACAGACCGACAGAGTGTAGATTGACAGCCAGGAATGCCATGTTCCTGTCACAGACTGACAGAGTGTAGATTGACAGCCAGGAATGCCATGTTCCTGTCACAGACTGACAGAGTGTAGATTGACAGCCAGGAATGCCATGTTCCTGTCACAGACCGACAGAGTGTAGATTGACAGCCAGGAATGCCATGTTCCTGTCACAGACCGACAGAGTGTGGGGGTCAGGTTGTTCCGTGCTGAAGAAGCTTAGTAAGTCCAGTGCTGCTGACCAGGTGTGTTCTTTACTCCTTGGATTTTGTGATCATATATTTGGTATCTCTGTGTGTGTGTGCTACACGTTCTTAGAACAAAATTGGCATTTGGTATATGTGCAGCCTTTTTTTTTTTTCCCCATTTACTACATCTAGAGCAACATTGCCTATTTATAAATCACAAGGGCAGAAAATCGGAGCATTGGTCATCTTTTCCTTACGCTAGGTGCCTCACACTCACTCCAACCTCTCATTGCTGTTTGGAGCCGACACTTTGTGCGTTCGTTCACAACACAAGGTTCTGGTTTATCTGTGAGAGGCATATCGTCTTTGGGAGTGTATGACTGTGATTACATCGCTCTTCAGCAAAGCGTGGCAACCATGTCAACTCGTGGCTGGATGTACCAGTTCCGATGTGCGAGATGAGCAGTATGACTGTACGAGTGCAACAACCCTATCACCCTCTGTTATCTTCTGTGATATGACTTTGCTCGACGCCAGTGTGTTTTAGGTCGGTGTGAACATGGCTTGGGGCATGGCTGTCCACACTGATGGTTTTCCATGGCAACTTTCTTCTGTACCGGTAATTTGCAAGCAGCATCGTAATGTTTGATTGTCCAATTTTCTTTTCGCTCAAGATGTTTTTTCTTTTGCTTTTTCTTGTTGTTTCTGTTTTGGTTACATCATAGCAGAGATGGTGTGAGGTTCATTACGTTGGTCTTTTTCTTCTCCCTCTACCCCCCCCCCCCCCCCCCCCCCACCACCCACCCCTTCCCCAACCTCCTTCTCACTTAGCAATGATTTTGGGGTACAAGTCATTTCATTTCTCTCCCCTCCCTCCTACTCAAATGCCGACACTTGCTGTCCATTCTTGGTGTTTTTATGGTTCTTGTTTTCTTTTGTTTGTTGGGGTTTTTTTTTGTCAATGGCTTTGAAATGTTTGTCATTCATGTTTAGTTTTTTGTTAATGGCATTGAAATGTTTCTCATTCATGTTTAGTTTTTTGTTAATGGCATCGAAATGTTTCTCATTCATGTTTACTTTTTTGTTAATGGCATTGAAATGTTTCTCATTCATGTTTACTTTTTTGTTAATCAGCGGGACAGATACAGTAGAATGGCTGGCGATCCCAGCACTGCCGCATTTCATCCGCCTCTCAGTGGTATAGCTGCCGTGGTATTCATTGAATGTAACCATGTCACGATTTTCTTTGTGGGTTTTTCTTCTTTTTTTTCAGGATTTGGCTGCGGTGGTATTCATTGAATGTAACTATGTAACCATTGTCTTTGTGAGTTGTTCTTTTTTTTTTCCATGTCTTGGCTGCCATGTTGTTCACTGAATGCAACCATTGTCTTTGTGAGTTCTTTTTTTCCCATGTCTTGGCTGCCATGTTGTTCACTGAATGCAACCATTGTCTTTGTGAGTTCTTCTTTTTTTTCCCATGTCTTGGCTGCCATGTTGTTCACTGAATGCAACCATTGTCTTTGTGAGTTCTTTTTTTTTTCCATGTCTTGGCTGCCATGTTGTTCACCGAGTGTTTCTGTGTCACCCTTGTCTCTGTGATCTGTTGTTTTCTTTATCACAGTGGGTGGGACCTTGTTCCCCACCCGGGGACAGCCGAGGGATGCTCCCAGGGGTCAGCTGGGCTGGGACAACAGAACAAACCAACTGGCCGAATTCTAATTGATCTCATTATGTGTGGAGGAAAGTCCGTCAGAGAGAAGCCGGGGGATGGGGGAGGAGAAGAAAACCCAAAGGAACCCAGCGTGTGCCCGCTGTGAAGGCACTCATGAGTGCGTCATCAGGAGAGGATGGGGGTAGCGTGGAATGATCGGTGTTCGTTGTGAAAGTGATGCACAAATATATGCCCACTCAAGCACATAAAGAGAGAGACATGCAGGCACGCCACTATGCTGTCCCTGTCGTTGCATGCCTGTTGGAAAGTTGGGGCCTTTCGCTTGCTGAACAGCTGTTTTGTAAAGCAAGCCCCCTTTGTTTTCAAGAAAGGTGAAAGCACGGTGAATTCTGGGAGGGTGTTGTCAAGAAAGGTGAAAGCACGGTGAATTCTGGGAGGGTGTTCAGGCATGAAATTCGTCCGCCTAAGGCGGATTTTCCGCCCATTTTTTTCATCTGCGCCGCCCCCAAAAAAATGTGCCGCCCAAAAAAAAAAAAAAAGAAAGAAAAATCCTGAAATAAACTTTCGTTCGATGCTATTCCCATTTGGACAATTTGTTATTCTCAAAAGAGTCCACCGGTCACTTCCGCCATCAATCAACATCCGGTCTTTTCGCGCCTGTCGAACGTCGGACATCGTTAAATTGCCGAAGTTTGTCAAGCGCGTCGCGATTTCATGCCAAAAAAAAAGGGATGAGAAACGATTGGAGGTGGGACTGGCTAGACCAGGAAGTGGACGATGTTCGAGTTGGCGATGTGTTTCGCAAATTAGACGAAAAAGGCACTGCATTTTTGTGTTCCATGTGGAAAGATTGACCGACTGAATCAATGTTGTGATGAAGGCTGCCTCATTGTTTTCTTCTTCTTCCTAAAATACTGGTTCACTCAAAAACGAGGAGGTCACCAGCGCGCATGTTAAAAAGTAAAATAAAATAACACAAAATAATGCGAGTGAATGAGTCAGTATGCACATATAAAAGTATATTATTGTATGATCTTTTGAAGTATTATTTTCGTTACTGAAAACATGAAAATGTGGCTTATTTGCCCTTCTTAACAGCGCTGAAATGGGGGTTTATTTGCAGTTTTAGGCCTTTTATTTCATAAAAAAGCTTCAGCTTCAGGGGGCTCTGCCCCCTGACCCCCCCCCCCGGGGCATTGCCCCTGGGCCCCACTGGGGGCCTACGGTGGCCCCCAGACCCCGCCGATTTTTCAGCCTTTTTTACTGCTGGTCACTTTCATGCCTGGTGTTGTCAAGAAAGGTGAAAGCGTGGTGAATTCTGGGAGGGTGTTTTCAAGAAAGGTGAAAGCACGGTGAATTGTGGGAGGGTGTTTTCAAGAAAGGTGAAAGCACGGTGAATTGTGGGAGGGTGTTTTCAAGAAAGGTGAAAGCACGGTGAATTGTGGGAGGGTGTTTACAAGAAAGGTGAAAGCACAGTGAATTGTGGGAGGGTGTTTTCAAGGAAGGTGAAAGCACGGTGAATTGTGGGAGGGTGTTTTCAAGGAAGGTGAAAGCGCGGTGAATTGTGGGAGGGACTCGGACTGGAAGTAACAACAACAAAAAGAAATCTGAACGAGATGTTTTCCTGTGAGGATGGAGACAAGAAAAGACAACTGCACTGCCCCCCACATAGCAGTGCCGTTTATCAGTGAAGGTTTTCACATGCTTGACAACTTGTTCTTTTCCTTGGTTGTCTCATGCTGACGCTGATAAATAAGGTTGACGATTTTGCACATCAAAGTCACATTGGAAATGACACTGTCGAGTGATTCTCTCCTCTTTTATGGAAGTTTCGACCACACTCTGACTTGAATCTCCATCAACTGCCACCAAGGTAAACCGTGTGATATCCCAGCATGCTAGACTCGGTCTTGAAGTAGAAACCTCATGGGAATTATCAGAAAATGCAGCGGCACGCATTGACAGCGGTGATGGCCGCTTTCATGCTTGTGTGTCCTTATCTGCTTACGACATCATACAATGCATGGATGGGCAAGTCTCCTGCAGCGCTGAAGTGACGATTGTTGTGCTTCCCTCCTCTCCCCAACCCCGTCAGTCTTGGTGCCAAAGAGATAACCATTTTGTTCCCGCCTCTCCCCGACCCAGTCTGTCCATATGGTTGTGCACGGTCACATCATGCCAAAGACAGCACTAGGGGGGACAGCCACCTGCAGTAAGCATGTGTTGTTGGGCCTTCTGTGAACTGGTGGACAGAGCTGTTGCCACCGGTGTTGGGGAAAATGGACTTCCGCTCTTGAAGTCTGCTGTATGGATTGTGTCAATCATCATGCCGAAGCATGTCGGACATTTGCTAATTGAAAATTACCAATTCAAACTTACTGCTAAATGTAAAACACAGACAGTGTTATTCCTAATACGTCTTTTCATTTTCTTTTTTTTTTTTTGGGGGGAGAGGGGCGGGGGGAGGGGCGGGGGGAGGATTATCAGCAATAGAGAGTAGAATGATGATAAGATGGCTGAAACAGACTTTTGTCTGGCTGGAAATGAGCCCAAATACAAAAAAATGCACAAAATACATTATGTGAATCAAGATTTGAGATATGAATGTGCTCAATGATTTATTTTGACAAGTCATCTTCCCGTTCTGCAAAGCTGCATTGGAATACTGCCCTCTTCATTCTGGTGGTCTGTTCTGATTGGTTGTTCGTTCTGGTAGTCTGTTCTGATTGGTTCTTCATTCTGGTAGTCTGTTCTGATTGGTTCTTCATTCTGGTGGTCTGTTCTGACTGGTACATTTCAACTCGGTGTAAGGACTAAGGCTTCTTTAGATGACATTACTCTACAGATGTGTGTATTGGTGCGTCTGTCTATTCATCATTTCTTCCTTTGTTTTGTACTTTATGGAAGAAAAGTTTTTGTCACCTTTTTTTGCTGTGCAACCAGGAACGACGGCATGACCCCCCCCCCCCCCCCTCCCCCCCCCTCCCTGACATGCTGAGGTT
The DNA here is from genome assembly GCA_018398815.1 of Conus ventricosus. Classification (NCBI taxonomy): domain Eukaryota; kingdom Metazoa; phylum Mollusca; class Gastropoda; order Neogastropoda; family Conidae; genus Conus; species Conus ventricosus. Next base: position 4,253,463 of record CM031627.1, read on the forward strand.
GAAGCACGGGCAGTTTTCAGTTTTACTCGCAAACGACCGACACTCTGAGAACCAGAAGTAAAAGATTCCCTGCGCATGCCAACCCAAGGCTGCCCTGAACATATCACATATGTAATGGAGCCTGCGTGTCCTTCGTCCTGTTGTCCCTTGTCAGACAGATTCCATCAGTCCCTTCACCTTGCTTACCGCCTGCTGTGTTTCGCAGGATCCCGCCAAGGATTTCAGCGATTCATCAAATTCCATCCCATGTAAGATTTAAATGGTCTTTTAATTCCAGTACCGACAGCATACTTCCAGCGTGAGGCTCAAACCTGTGTGCCATTGTGAACTGTCGTTGTAAGGAAACGATCACACCACCAACACGACAGCTTCTGGTCGGGGAGGAATTGAACTGCTGGTTGGTGAGAATGCCGTCCCTACTTTCTGGACTGGAATTACATGGAAACGATCACACCACCAACACAACGGCTTCTGAGCTGGGAAGAAATGTCTTGGTGGTTGGGAGATGGAGGGGAAAAACATTTCATTTCAGCGCTTGCCCAAGCATGCCAGATGTTTGTACTGGGGTGGAGGGGGTGATTTATTTGCTGCTAAATTTTGTACATTCATACCGACTTATGCAAAGGTAGAGTGAGATCAGTTCAGCAGGTGTGCTTTTGAAATGTATGCCACCTTAGAAGCCTGTCAAATACATGACTGAAGTTTAATTATACTGTATCTTTTCCAGTTGTGATTTTGCACAGCTAGTGTTTTTGTTTTGGGGCGTTCTTTGTTGGTTTTTTTGTACAGGTAAAAAACTGGTCTTTGTTGTTTGTTTTTTTATGTAGCTACATGCATTTGTTTCTTTTATTCATAATTTGTTGGTGGTGGTGCTTAACCTATTGCTTTCCCACCATTTGGTTGGGGAAAATTGCTGCCATTTGTAATGTTTATTCTGTGTAGGTTGATAACGATGTTCACTTTGGCTTATTGATTTTCTTTTCATTTTTTTTTTTCCATACTTCATAGTTTTTCTTCAGAAGTGGAGGGAACAGAGGAGTAAGGCATGCAGTAGTCAGTCGTTACTGTACATAAATGATGATAACAACAACAACAGCAACGGAATTAATGAAACAAAGCACCCACAGCTGTAGGAGGCCTGAAGGGAGGTCAAGGTACGGGAAGAGTTATTTCCCCTGGGCTGCTTAGCACCACTGTTTGATTTCAAGGAAAGATGTTTCACTGTTATTTGCCTTCAGACATTTACACCTGCATGCATTTATAGTATGCCAGAAAAGAAATACAAGGTTTTTTCCCGTTTGTTTTATCCTCCAAAATGTTATTGATTAACTGAGTGACATGTTCGAAGGAAGAATATCATTTTCGTGGTATTGCTAAACACTAAAAGTTAGTCGAGAAGAGTTGCATTTGGTTTTGTTCTGTGAAAAACAAAGTTTGTGTGTGTGTGGTGTATAAATTTGGTTAACATATTTTAAACTTTTTTTTTTTACATAAATTTTCTTGTCTGCAAATATGTACATATGTAGAAAATCCTGTAAATATTGGATCTTATTAAAAGCAAAACTGATCAAGTGTGTCGAGAGAATGAGTGAGCGAGTGTTTTTTTTCTTTTTTCTGATGTAATTGTTTTGTCCATTCTGGTTCATCATCATGTCTGCATAATTAATCAGTTTCTGCGTGGTCAGTTCATTTTGTTCACTGCCCTGCGATTAATTCCTTTTGTCAACCGTCCTTGTGTGATTGCTTATGTTCAAGCTTCCGGCCTGATCAATGCATTATGTTTAAGGGGAGAGGTGGCACGAAAATTTGACCATTTTCTTTCAAAAATCATGTTTTGGGTTTTATGTGTTTTTGTGCTCAAAAAAGTCTGTTGGCACTATCCGTGGTGTTCATTTTGTCTGTTTTCACATTTTTCTTGGTAAAAAAAAAAAGACTTTATTTGAAGGAGGCGTGTGTGAAAATTGCTCTACTTCTTTATTTTCAAACGTTGTTTTCTCAAAATCACTTTTTTCGACAACGGTTGATGTGCCAGGAACACAATATCTCTGGATCCAGACTAGCTAGCTTGGTTAAAAAAAGTTTTTCTTTTGATCAGAAATGATTTCTGCATGCAATTACAGTTTATTTATAAGTCAAAACAGCACTTATCATTTGCTATTTCTATGTGAAAAATTCAATAGCAATGAAATGCGAAGCCTGATGGCCACCATATGTAAAAAAATTATTGAAAAAAAAGCAAGTTTAGATTTATAAAAACCTTTTTGTAATTGCATTACTGTAGCTCAGCAAAACAACAAAAGTCATGTTTCAAGTGGCTAACATGTCTGCTATGATAGAAATACAGTTCTTGTCATGAATCGGGTTTAAAAAAAAAAATTTTTGTTTTTCATCATTTTGCCCCCAGTCGCACAAGAGCTTTGAAATCACCCAGATATGTTTTTATAACAAACAATAGAACAAAAATGAAGTTTTCAAAGAACAACGGTTTAATTTTGGTGCCACCTCTTGCCTTCAATTCATTATGTTCATCCCTGTGATTAATTCATTTTTTCGCCTTCCTGTTTGGTCAGTTCCCTTTACCACTGCCCTGTGTGGTTAATTCATGTTGCTCACCATCTCTGTGGTCAGTTCCTGTAATCACTGCCCTGTGCAGTTAATTCATGTTGCTCACCATCTCTGTGGTCAGTTCCTGTGATCACTGCCCTGTGCAGTTAATTCATGTTGCTCACCATCTCTGTGGTCAGTTCCTGTGATCACTGCCCTGTGCAGTTAATTCATGTTGCTCACCGTCTCTGTGGTCAGTTCCTGTGATCACTGCCCTGTGCAGTTAATTAATTCATGTTGCTCACCGTCTCTGTGGTCAGTTCCTGTGATCACTGCCCTGTGCAGTTAATTCATGTTGCTCACCATCTCTGTGGTCAGTTCCTGTGATCACTTCCCTGTGCAGTTAATTCATGTTGCTCACCATCTCTGTGGTCAGTTCCTGTGATCACTGCCCTGTGCAGTTAATTCATGTTGCTCACCATCTCTGTGGTCAGTTCCCTTTATCACTGCCCTGTGCAGTTAATTCATGTTGCTCACCATCTCTGTGGTCAGTTCCTGTAATCACCCCGCAGGCTTAGACAGTGTGCTGGAGTACAGAACAAGATGAAAAAGGAGCAAGAAGTCACGTCATGTTCGCCCACTTTATTCCCCATGATGATCAACACAAGAGCAACACGGTAGAAACAAGTGACAACACAATAGACTTAAAGTGACAACAAGGCAGAAACAAGTGACGATACAGCAGAAACAAGGGACAACTTGATAGAAACAAGTGACAGAACAGCAGAAACAAGGGACAACTTGATAGAAACAAGTGACGGTACAGCAGAAACAAGGGACAACTTGATAGAAACAAGTGACAATACAGCAGAAACAAGTGACGATACAGCAGAAACAAGTGACAGTACAAACATGACTACACAGCAGAAACAAGTGACAACAAGGTAGAAACAAGTGACGATACAGCAGAAACAAGTGACAACACTGTACAAACATGACTACACAGTAGAAACAAGTGACAACATAGCAGAAACAAGTGACAACACTGTACAAACATGACTACACAGTAGAAACAAGTGACAACACAGCAGAAACAAGTGACGATACAGCAGAAACAAGTGACAACACTGTACAAACATGACTACACAGTAGAAACAAGTGACAACACAGCAGAAACAAGTGACGATACAGCAGAAACAAGTGACAACATAGCAGAAAACAAGTGACAACACTGTACAAACATGACTACACAGTAGAAACAAGTGACAACATAGCAGAAACAAGTGACAACACTGTACAAACATGACTACACAGTAGAAACAAGTGACAACACAGCAGAAACAAGTGACACACAGCAGAAACAAGTGACAGTACAGTAGAAGCAAGTGACAACACAGTACAAACAAGTAACGACACAGCAGAAACACATGACAACACAGTAGCAACAATGAAACACAGTATAAAACAATGACACCACCACAACACACGGTGACCAAAGCTAATTCCATTTACCCCATCAGAAACCAAACATCGTGTCCTCTGTTGTTATCCATCAGAAACCAAACATCGTGTCCTCTGTTGTTATCCATCAGAAACCAAACATTGTGTCCTCTGTTGTTACCCATCAGAAACCAAACATTGTGTCCTCTGTTGTTATCCATCAGAAACCAAACATTGTGTCCTCTGTAGTTACCCATCAGAAACCAAACATTGTGTCCTCTGTTGTTATCCATCAGAAACCAAACATTGTGTCCTCTGTAGTTACCCATCAGAAACCAAACATTGTGTCCTCTGTTGTTATCCATCAGAAACCAAACATTGTGTCCTCTGTAGTTACCCATCAGAAACCAAACATCGTGTCCTCTGTTGTTATCCATCAGAAACCAAACATTGTGTCCTTGTTGTTATCCATCAGAAACCAAACATTGTGTCCTCTGTTGTTATCCATCAGAAACCAAACATTGTGTCCTCTGTTGTTATCCATCAGAAACCAAACATCGTGTCCTCTGTTGTTACCCATCAGAAACCAAACATCGTGTCCTCTGTTCAGACAAAAAAAACACCCCGACATGAGGAAAAAAATCTGTAATTGTAAACAAACCAACTTCAACGACCAACAATTTCTCAACAAAACTGTCAATGGAAATGGTTTTCTGGAAAAAACGAGTACCGATTCATAGTCCACTTCTAAAAACCCTATACAGTTACCATGCAAGTCCGTGATGGTTTACAGTCGACGCCCTCATCAAACCAATGTCCTGAAAATCGGTAATCAAGAATTGTGAAATCTTCTTTGTTTCCTGTCTGCTCCCTTAAATATCAATTCCGCAAATTCTGAACAAGAACTTGTGAATCATCCTAGAATTAAATAGAAGCTTCAGCTGACATGCAATCCTGAACAAGAACTTGTGAACACTAGAAAATGCTTCAGCTGACATGCAATCCTGAACAAGAACTTGTGAACACTAGAAAATTCAGACATGCATCCTAACAGAACTGTGAACAAGAAATGCTTCACTGAACAACGAACTAGTGAACAAGAAAATGCTTCCAAGAGACATGCAATCCTGACAAGAAACTCTGTGAACACCAAGAAAATGTTCAGTGACATGCAATCAACATAAAGTGACAGAGAAACGATCAATGTTAACATGTTCCAAAAGAGAAGAGAAAAAAGGAGGTTAAGCAATCAACATAAAGTGACAGAGAAACGATCAATGTTAACATGTTCCAAAAGAGAAGAGAAAAAAGGAGGTTAAGCAATCAACATAAAGTGACAGAGAAACGATCAATGTTAACATGTTCCAAAAGAGAAGAGAAAAAAGGAGGTTAAGCAATCAACATAAAGTGACAGAGAAACGATCAATGTTAACATGTTCCAAAAGAGAAGAGAAAAAAAGGAGGTTAAGCAATCAACATAAAGTGACAGAGAAACGATCAATGTTAACATGTTCCAAAAGAGAAGAGAAAAAAGGAGGTTAAGGAATCAACATGAGTGACAGAGAAACGATCAATGTTAACATGTTCCAAAAGAGAAGAGAAAAACGGAGGTTAAGGAGAAAGGGAAATTGCTGGTCCTGAAGAGTTATACAGTCATGTGCAACATACCCCCCTCCCCCACCCCCAAATAATATCCATTCCAAGAAGTCGGTCCGTGCTCACACGCAGTATACAATGGCTATAAGCTGTAGAATTCAAGCAACACTTCCCACACACACACATACATACAGTCATACACTGTCATTCTAAGAGACTTTTTATTCATACCATTTCAATGAACTGTTGGTACAGCTGATGACTTCATGCATTTCTTCTGATGCATCAAGCTGCAAATGAAGAATACTTTGTTCTGATGCATCAAGCCACACAAATCGTGAAAACGTAGTTCTGTGGTGCAAACCCAAACAACTGGAATCCTCATGAACCTCTTAAGTTCCGTCGTTGTTCTGGTGCCGTCTGTTGTGAAGTGCCATGTGTGGGGCCAAAGTCAACACGACAGACTGTGGTCGGCAGTCCCACCATCCCCCTACACTCGGCAACACTCTCTAAAAAGAGTCGTTCTGGAGTCATGTTAATCTGATCGACATGTTCTTGCAAAGGAGTCTTCTTGATCTGATGAACAGACTGACCAGGGAAATGTCGCTCAAATGCCACAAACAACAATAGTTAACCCTGATCACTTTGTGGTAGAGGTGGGACACTGCGCAGGCTAACAGAGAACTTACAGGCCAGGGCAGGAGTTCACACTGACCCACAGCTCACACTGTGTCCGACATTTCCCACGCTGACACAGCGCCAACACATGTTGCACTGTTCCAAGCTTGACGGTGAGTCAGTCTGGACCAAGCATTGTTAGAACCGGTCCACAACGTTGAGAGAGGAAACTGTGATTTGTTTGGGTTATCTTTCCCTATCAACCAGACATATGATCTGTTTGGGTTATCTTTCCCTATCAACCAGAAATATGACCTGTTTGGGTTATCTTTCCCTATCAACCAGACATATGATCTGTTTGGGTTATCTTTCCCTATCAACCAGAAATATGATCTGTTTGGGTTATCTTTCCCTATCAACCAGAAATATGATCTGTTTGGGTTATCTTTCCCTATCAACCAGAAATATGACCTGTTTGGGTTATCTTTCCCTATCAACCAGAAATATGATCTGTTTGGGTTATCTTTCCCTATCAACCAGAAATATGATCTGTTTGGGTTATCTTTCCCGATTAGTACTGCCTGCAACTGTAAAATCAGAACCTCTGGGATCAGGAGTTAATAAACCATATGTGACTTACCTCCCTTTCCAAAAGGTTACTATTTTCACCGTTGCCCATTTGATTATAAGTTTGGTCACACAGACTTGGGAGTTTACATACCCAGGGCACTGGACAAAATCGAACTGCACATGCAAAGTTACAGAAGATGTAGCTGCAAAGTGAATGCCTGCTTACCTTGTGCTGAAGAGTGAAGAGATCAAAGCCGAGTACGAAATTCGTTCATTTTCGTTGTCTTATTTGTTTGTGTCTTGCCTGAAGAAGACCTAAGAGGTTGAAACGCGTCATGTTTTGTCTTGTGACTCGTTTGTCCACATTTCTCTTGGCGGTTCGCTAACATTTATTTAAGATTTGTACAGAAGATGTGCCAACTCAAAAGCAGCTGAGAGGGGGGGGGGGGGGGGGGGGGGGGATGTTGAACAACCAGTTCAGTCCTGCGTGTGTCAGTGGAATGCAGGGGTCAACCTGTAGCTATGATGTTGACCAATGATGGCTCACTTCTGTCAGCGTGGTCCAACACCAACACAACAGGTGTCCATGTCAGCACTAAAGAATTATTGTCTTGCTGCTCAAATCTTACTTCCGCAATCTTTATTCAGCAACAACCTCAAAACTTCTTTTTTCTTCAAATTGTAAGCATTCGTGCCTAAAGTCAGTGTGCACGCATAAACCAAAGTGAAAGGTCAAGTATGCAAATGACCTGACGATGACACAACAGGCATCAACACTCTCTGCTCACACACAGTTGTCAAGCTCTAGGTCTACTATCTTCTTCCCAGGATCCCCGCCCTAAACTATACACACTCAATAACACGATGCTGCATAACACACTCACGGATATGGGTAAAATTTTCCGCAATAAGGTTGAAATTTTATCAAGAAACCGACATAATTCTAAATTACAAAGAAAAAGAAAAAGAAAAAGAGAAAAAAAAAAAACATGCAACAAGAAAAAAAACCCAAAACCACCACCCCTGCATTCAATTCATGTATACGTTTAAGCTGAGAAGCAACATGATGACGACAGTAAAAAATGAAACTTAATAAAAGGGCTGGCAACTTGGCCATGATTTTTTAATACACCATCGTCTTACACACCTGTCCACAGGCCACAGAAGACTGCACTGTGAAACATAACTGTGTGATAAAAGTGTTGACCAAACATGGCACTTGTGCTGTTAAAAAAACCCAACAACAACAACAACACAACACATTATTTTGCTGGTAAGACCTACAATGGGGAAACGCACCACAAACAAAGGAGGATGGCTGGTGAACAAAGACGTTAAATTTTCCAACACTGACTTGTGCATTTCAAGTATTAACGGAGACAAGTGTTAAAACAACAGCAACAACCAAACAAAAGGAACTGTTTATGCGCTAGACAAGGGAAACAACTTGCTGGGAAGAAGGGAGCAGAGAAACCACGCACGCACACTGGCTGTACAAGTGACAACTATCTCCTTGGAGGACCGGACGCCAAACAGTCACCAATCCATTCCACACATCTCTACCCAAATGGCTCGTTCATATCTACAGTCATCTTGCACTTTTCATACCTACAGATTTCTTCCACCCTAAACTTCCACCGTTTGGAAAACATGAAGGAAATGCATGAAAAAATACATCCAAAGGGAAGAGAACGGGTGAGGACATTATCATCATACATCTACAGTGCTGTTCACCGTGCAGCATTGTTAAACTTTGTCATCTTTTCTCTCGGCCACCACCACATTCTCATTCATACTCTCGGCCGTTCATGCTCACAGGAGGACATGAAGCAACGTGGTCTGAAGCATGAACGTGCAAACCAGGACGCTGACATGAAAGATGGTTGTCGTGGTGACGTGCTGCCTGAAGTTGATTTCGCACACAAACTGGACGCACATAACACCACACAAAATACCATGCATTACACCACACAGTAACACACATTACACCACACAGTAACCTGCACTTAACTGCTGGGCTACACATGGAACAATATGACTGATAATCTGTGTAAGAGAAACGTCCACCTGTGTCCAAGACTGGAAAATAATAGTGAGGTGTGTGTGTGTGTGTGTACTTGTTTCCTGTCTCAATGTGAAACTTCCTTCCCATTCAACATGTGGTGTCCTCATATTGTGTCGTCTCCTTGGAAAGTTTGGAGATGAAAACAAAGGGTTGCACAGTCTGGCTATACACTTTGCAGCCTTAGAGATGACACTTCAAGAACTTGTGATTTTTTTTTTTCACAGATCAAAAGCAATTTTCATGACTTTTGACATCCTTCTTGCATGCAGCATTGAAATCAGGTCAGTTAATTCGATTGGTTCATCTCAAATCCTTGTCAGATGTGCTAAGTGGGACAATGTGTACAAGAATGTGTCACTGTGTGTCAGTGCATATGTGTATGCTCTGTACTCCGTACTCTTGAAGTCTGGCTGGGAAGGGACTTAAGCATGACCACACTGGGTTGCACTAAAACCCGGTGACTGGTGACTGCGTGGTGTCCTGATAAAGCACAGTGTGTGGGGTGAAGCACGTGCGGGTGTCGGTGCGCATAGGTCAGGGGGCGTGTCGTCGTGGAGGTCAGTGGACGAGTCATCCTGTATCTCCGGGACTCCATGGGATTAAGGCTCTTTCTCAAGCAACAACAGCAAAAACAAAAAACAAAAAAAAACCCAAAACCCCACCGCACTGACACTGAAAACTCTGAGCACACATCAATGAGTTTCAACATCTTACCAACCAGAATGTGTGAGTAAAGGGAGGAAGGAAAGGAAAAAAAGGGGGTGGGGGTGGGTGGGAAATGTGGTTAATTCTCACACTGTAAATGTCACAGATATCTGTGCCCCTTCTGACTTGTGCACGCTCTCTCTCTCCTTCCCCTCTCTCTTTCTCTCTCCTTCCCCCGCCTCTATCTCTCTCTGGACCCCCCCCCCCCTCTCTCTCTCTCCCTTCCCCTCTCTTTCTCTCTCCCTCTTGTCCGCATACACTCGCTCAGAGAAAAACGCTCGCTCACAGAGTGTGAAAAAAACAAAGAAGTCAAATCCCAGCCTTGCTTGAAGATGGAAACAAAGAAAGACGGACACCAAGAAGAACAAAGCTTTTGGCACAGGATGCAGCTTCCCTCACAGACACTTGCAGATCTACCTGTCCCCCCACTGACAGCCTCCCTCACAGACCTACCTGTCCCCCCACTGACAGCCTCCTCACAGACCTACCTGTCCCCCCACTGACAGCCTCCCTCACACACCTACCTGTCCCCCCACTGACAGCCTCCCTCACACACCTACCTGTCCCCCCACTGACAGCCTCCCTCACACACCTACCTGTCCCCCCACTGACAGCCTCCCTCACAGACCTACCTGTCCCCCCACTGACAGCCTCCTCACACACCTACCTGTCCCCCACTGACAGCCTCCCTCACACACCTACCTGTCCCCCCATGACAGCCTCCCTCACACACCTACCTGTCCCCCACTGACAGCCTCCCTCACACACCTACCTGTTCCCTCACTGACAGCCTCCCTCACAGATCTACCTGTCCCCCCACTGACAGCCTCCCTCACAGACCTACCTGTCCCCCCACTGACAGCCTCCCTTGTCCGGGAATGGCACCAGATGCAGCAAGGGAAGTAATTCATCTTCCTAACTTACCAAATCAACCTTGTATGGATGGCTTCCCTCGTCATTCCTCGCGCAGCTTCCCTGCGCGTCTCTTCATCAATTCTGACAGAGCCTTCCCTTCCCCGCCCCCTCCCCCATCCCCCATCCTCACCTAGCAGGCAGTGGAGAGAGGTCAGGTGACCCTTTGTCCAAGGTACTAAAACCCTACAGGTGATGGTGGTGGTAGATGACGAAGTCTTTCTCACAAGTTTCTCTTTGACCTTCAGGTTTCATTTCACGGGCTGATGCACTGAATGTGGCCCACTCTTCACAGTTGTGAGCTTCCCCTCCTCTGTGTGTTCCTCCCCCAGCAAATCCCCCATCAACAACATCATCACCAACATCACCATCATCAGTGACAATGTTGCTGTCACTTGACCTTGTTTCTTCAACTGTTCACGAAACAGTGCTCTGCATTCTTTATCAACGCAAATTTACCACATCCTCCCTAGCCCCCCTTCCCCACCCCTCCCCCAACCTAACCTCACCTGCTTCTTCTCCCCCACTCAAAGAAAGGTGTTGTTTGTTTGTTTTTTTCTTGAATGGACTGTCTTGCTTCAAACCTGTTGCTAAAACATTCAATACCAGTTTTAAAAAAACAAAAAAACTTCTTCAAGTGGATACTTGTCTCATACATACACAAATACACACACACACGAAGAGCACAAACCTATCATAAAAAAAAATTTTAAAAACGGAAAGAGAGAGAGAATGGATCAGACTCAAACTTATAAAATGGAATCAAGATTTTAAAACTCTTTGAAAAGAACAAACAAACAATTAAAAAAAGAAGAAAACAAACATCCCCGCTCATTACAAAGATGAAAAAAAAAATAAAATAAAATAAACGATGAAGCAACCCCGGACGGTCTCAAGCTGCCGTCTCCTCCACCATGGCCTCCGGCGCGACCCCCTCCTCCCCCCCTCCCCCTCCACCAGCTCAAACTGGTCCAGTTCCCCGGGGCTTCTGCACCCAGTTGCCCAGCCCCGACCTCTGGAATGTCTTGTACAGCTCCTCCTTGGCCGCCTGGTACAGCTCCGCCTGCAGCTTGGCCCCGCTGTACAGCTTCGCCGATGCCTCGCTGTCCTCCGAGGGGGGTGGCGGGCCACAGAGGGGGGCAGGAGGGCGGCCAGGTCGCAGTAGCGCGGAACAGGCTCTGCTTGCTGACGCGGGAGATGTGTCCGTTCTCCGTGCGACCTTTCATGGAGTTCACCACCTCCAGGGCTAGGTCACCGACGCACCAGTTCACACTGCAACAGCAGGTTAGGTTATAAACTGACTAACTGGCTGACTCACTGACTGACTGGCTGACTGACTGACTGACTGACTGACTGACTCGCTGAATTATAGACTGGTTCCACTCCAATCCTTTCCACTCCCATCCTTTCCATTCCAACACTTCCAGTCCCATCCCTTCCTCTCCAGTCCAAATCCTTCTCCACTCCAAACCAATCCCACCTACTCCATTCTTGTCCAGTCCCTTCCCAAACACCACAATGCAACACTCTCTAGCTCTGCTCCCCGAGCCCCCCTCTCTACCTGAAGACTCCCCAAGACACCCTCTCTACCTGAACACTCCCCAAGACACCCTCTCTACCTGAAGACTGCCCAAGACAAACCCCCTCTACCTGAAGATTCCCCCAAGACACCCTCTCTACCTGAAGACTCCCCAAGACACCCCCTCTACCTGAAGATTCCCCCAAGACACCCTCTCTACCTGAAGACTCCCCAAGACACCCCCTCTACCTGAAGATTCCCCCAAGACACCCTCTCTACCTGAACACTCCCCAAGACACCCTCTCTACCTGAAGACTCCCCAAGAAACCCCTCTACCTGAAGATTCCCCCAAGACACCCTCCCTACCTGAACACCCCCCAAGACACCCTCCCTACCTGAACACTCCCCAAGACACCCTCCCTACCTGAAGACTGCCCAAGACACCCTCTCTACCTGAAGATTCCCCCAAGACACCCTCCCTACCTGAACACTCCCCAAGACACCCTCCCTACCTGAACACTCCCCAAGACACCCTCCCTACCTGAAGACTCCCCAAGACACCCTCTCTACCTGAACACTCCCCAAGACACCCTCTCTACCTGAAGACTGCCCAAGACACCCTTGCTACCTGAAGACTCCCCAAGACACCCTCCCTACCTGAAGACTCCCCAAGACACCCTCTCTACATGAAGACTCCCCAAGACACCCTCTCTACATGAAGACTCCCAAGACACCCTCCCTACCTGAACACTCCCCAAGACACCCCCCTACCTGAAGACTCCCCAAGACACCCTCTCTACCTGAACACTCCCCAAGACACCCTCTCTACCTGAAGACTGCCCAAGACACCCTCTCTACTTGAAGATTCCCCCAAGACACCCTCTCTACCTGAAGACTCCCCAAGACACCCCCTCTACCTGAAGATTCCCCAAGACACCTCTCTACCTGAAGACTCCCCAAGACACCCCCTCTACCTGAAGATTCCCCCAAGACACCCTCTCTACCTGAACACTCCCCAAGACACCCTCTCTACCTGAAGACTCCCCAAGACACCCCCTCTACCTGAAGATTCCCCAAGACACCCTCCCTACCTGAACACTCCCCAAGACACCCTCCCTACCTGAACACTCCCCCAAAACACCCTCCCTACCTGAAGACTGCCCAAGACACCCTCTCTACCTGAACACTCCCCAAGACACCCTTGCTACCTGAAGACTCCCCAAGACACCCTCCCTACCTGAACACTCCCCAAGACACCCTCTCTACATGAAGACTCCCAAGACACCCTCTCTACATGAAGACTCCCCAAGACACCCTCCCTACCTGAACACTCCCCAAGACACCCTCCCTACCTGAAGACTCCCCAAGACACCCTCTCTACATGAAGACTCCCCAAGACACCCTCCCTACCTGAACACTCCCCAAGACACCCCCTCTACCTGAACACTCCCCAAGACACCCTCTCTACCTGAACACTCCCCAAGACACCCTCTACCTGAACACTCCCCAAGACACCCCCTCTACCTGAACACTCCCCAAGACACCCTCTCTACCTGAACACTCCCCCAAGACACCCTCTCTACCTGAACACTCCCCAAGACACCCTCCCTACCTGAAGACTGCCCAAGACACCCTCTCTACCTGAAGATTCCCCCAAGACACCCTCTCTACCTGAAGACTCCCCAAGACACCCCCTCTACCTGAAGATTCCCCCAAGACACCCTCTCTACCTGAAGATTCCCCAAGACACCCCCTCTACCTGAAGATTCCCCCAAGACACCCTCTCTACCTGAACACTCCCCAAGACACCCTCTCTACCTGAAGACTCCCCAAGACACCCCCTCTACCTGAAGATTCCCCCAAGACACCCTCCCTACCTGAACACTCCCCAAGACACCCTCCCTACCTGAACACTCCCCAAGACACCCTCCCTACCTGAAGACTGCCCAAGACACCCTCTCTACCTGAAGATTCCCCCAAGACACCCTCCCTACCTGAACACTCCCCAAGACACCCTCCCTACCTGAACACTCCCCAAGACACCCTCCCTACCTGAAGACTCCCCAAGACACCCTCTCTACCTGAACACTCCCCAAGACACCCTCTCTACCTGAAGACTGCCAAGACACCCTTGCTACCTGAAGACTCCCCAAGACACCCTCCCTACCTGAAGACTCCCCAAGACACCCTCTCTACATGAAGACTCCCCAAGACACCCTCTCTACATGAAGACTCCCCAAGACACCCTCCCTACCTGAACACTCCCCAAGACACCCTCCCTACCTGAAGACTCCCCAAGACACCCTCTCTACCTGAACACTCCCCAAGACACCCTCATCTACCTGAAGACTGCCCAAGACACCCTCTCTACCTGAAGATTCCCCCAAGACACCCTCTCTACCTGAAGACTCCCCAAGACACCCCCTCTACCTGAAGATTCCCCCAAGACACCCTCTCTACCTGAAGACTCCCAAGACACCCCCTCTACCTGAAGATTCCCCCAAGACACCCTCTCTACCTGAACACTCCCCAAGACACCCTCTCTACCTGAAGACTCCCCAAGACACCCCTCTACCTGAAGATTCCCCAAGACACCCTCCCTACCTGAACACTCCCCAAGACACCCTCCCTACCTGAACACTCCCCAAGACACCCTCCCTACCTGAAGACTGCCCAAGACACCCTCTCTACCTGAACACTCCCCAAGACACCCTTGCTACCTGAAGACTCCCCAAGACACCCTCCCTACCTGAACACTCCCCAAGACACCCTCTCTACATGAAGACTCCCCAAGACACCCTCTCTACATGAAGACTCCCCAAGACACCCTCCCTACCTGAACACTCCCCAAGACACCCTCCCTACCTGAAGACTCCCCCAAGACACCCTCTCTACATGAAGACTCCCCAAGACACCCTCCCTACCTGAACACTCCCAAGACACCCCCTCTACCTGAACACTCCCAAGACACCCTCTCTACCTGAACACTCCCCAAGACACCCTCTACCTGAACACTCCCCAAGACACCCCCTCTACCTGAACACTCCCCAAGACACCCTCTCTACCTGAACACTCCCCAAGACACCCTCCCTACCTGAACACTCCCCAAGACACCCTCTACCTGAACACTCCCCAAGACACCCTCTCTACCTGAACACTCCCCAAGACACCCTCTCTACCTGAACACTCCCCAAGACACCCTCTCTACCTGAACACTCCCCAAGACCCCCTCTCTACCTGAAGACTCCCCAAAACACCCTCTCTACCTGAACACTCCCCAAGACACCCTCTCTACCTGAACACTCCCCAAGACACCCACTCTACCTGAACACTCCCCAACACACCCTCTCTACCTGAACACTCCCCAAGACACCCTCTCTACCTGAACACTCCCCAAGACCCCCTCTCTACCTGAAGACTCCCCAAGACACCCTCTCTACCTGAAGACTCCCCAAGACACACTCTCTACCTGAACACTCCCCAACACACCCTCTGTACCTGAAGATTCCCCCAACACACCCTCTCTACCTGAAGATTCACCCCAAGACACCCTCTCTACCTGAAGCCAGGCGCCTTTCCAGGCAGGCGGGACTCGGGTTGGAGATTCCGGTCAGGAAGGGACGGTTCAGGCGGAATCCCGGTGGCAGGGAGCCGGTCTCGCCGTTGGCGATAGCGCCGATGCGGCCGTAGACGGCCCTGACAGGGGGTCGCTGTGGTACAGCGAGCCCAGCACCAGGCTGTCCAGGTAGACTGGATCCAGGAACTGCGACAGCAGGGAACCTGGGGGACACAATGCACACACACAGGCATACATCAGACGACTGCAAGCAGAAATCTATGCCTCGTTTTCATTCAACGCCCATCTTGCGCTGAAATGATTGAAGAGAAGTCACTGTTCGTTCATTTTCATTGTCCTAATTGTTCTGTATCTTGCCTGAAGAAGACCTAAGAGGTCGAAATGCGTTGTGTTTTGTCTTGTGATTCGTTTGTCCACGTGCTTTTTTGTGTGTGGTTCGCTAACATTTATTTAAGATTTCCTGGTAGGAGTTAGAAAGAAAAGACTCGTATAGGTAACACTGTGACAGGCATCAATAGCAGCAATATGTTCTCCTGTGCACTGACTCCAAGGAGATAGCAAAGTTCAAACTGACAGAGAAAAACAGAGGGAGCAAAAGAGACATAAAACATGACACGCTAGAAAAGAATGACAAGTTGAACAGGATGAAAATCTATCGCATGTTCCAACTCGCTTTGTTTTTTCTCCTTTGATCTCCATTTACAGCCATGTTTCCGATTCTTCACCAGCTCAGACTGAGAAATGTGGGTGTTGGAGCTGTGGATTTAAATCCACTCCCCAAACCATCCCCCCTGCCCCTCCACCCCTCCCCCCCCCCCCCCCCCACCTCCTCCCCCCGCCCCCAAACTGAAAGTAGGCTATCAGTCGAGAAGACTGTCCTGCCATTGTTATGAATAATGCATATCATCGTGATTATGGCGGCGTTCTGTCTGACACATCATGTCACAATGAATATCTTGTCTGAACGTCCAGCCTCCATCCCATGGGACAGGGCGGCGCGACAATGCCACGTCAGGATGTGGTGGGTCTGTGTGATCACACGGCGCCTGGGAATTGTCTTCCCCTGTCGCATCACCCCCGCCCCCACCGCCACACTCTTTATCCCCCCCCTCCTTAACGCTGTGCCATGTCTAGACCTGTCCTGTCATACAGTGATATACACACCATATCTAGGTCTGTCCTGTCATACAGTGATACACACACCATGTCTAGACCTGTCCTGTCATACAGTGATACACACACACCATGTCTAGACCTGTCCTGTAGTACAGTGATACACACATCATGTCTAGACCTGTCCTGTCATACAGTGATATCACACCATGTCTAGGTCTGTCCTGTCATACAGTGATACACACATCATGTCTAGACCTGTCCTGTCATACAGTGATACACATCATGTCTAGACCTGTCCTGTCATACAGTGATACACACACATCATGTCTAGACCTGTCCTGTCAAACAGTGATACACACACCATGTCTAGACCTGTCCTGTCATACAGTGATATACACACACCATGTCTAGGTCTGTCCTGTCATACAGTGATACACACATCATGTCTAGACCTGTCCTGTCATACAGTGATATACACACACCATGTCTGGGTCTGTCCTGTCATACAGTGATACACACACCATGTCTAGACCTGTCCTGTCATACAGTGATATACACACACCATGTCTAGGTCTGTCCTGTCATACAGTGATACACACACCATGTCTAGACCTGTCCTGTCATACAGTGATACACACACACACCATGTCTAGACCTGTCCTGTCATACAGTGATACACACACCATGTCTAGACCTGTCCTGTCATACAGTCAGTGATACACACACATCATGTCTAGACCTGTCCTGTCATACAGTGATATACACACCATGTCTAGGTCTGTCCTGTCATACAGTGATACACACACCATGTCTAGACCTGTCCTGTCATACAGTGATACACACACCATGTCTGGGTCTGTCCTGTCATACAGTGATATACACACCATGTCTAGTCTGTCCTGTCATACAGTGATGCACACACCATGTCTAGACCTGTCCTGTCATACAGTGATACACACACCATGTCTAGGTCTGTCCTGTCATACAGTGATGCACACACCATGTCTAGACCTGTCCTGTCATACAGTGATACACACACACCATGTCTAGGTCTGTCCTGTCATACAGTGATACACACACCATGTCTAGACCTGTCCTGTCATACAGTGATATACACACACCATGTCTAGGTCTGTCCTGTCATACAGTGATACACACACCATGTCTAGACCTGTCCTGTCATACAGTGATACACACACACCATGTCTAGGTCTGTCCTGTCATACAGTGATACACACATCATGTCTAGACCTGTCCTGTCATACAGTGATATAACACCATGTCTAGACCTGTCCTGTCATACAGTGATACACACATCATGTCTAGACCTGTCCTGTCATACAGTGATACACACACCATGTCTAGACCTGTCCTGTCATACAGTGATACACACACACCATGTCTAGACCTGTCCTGTTATACAGTGATACACACACATCATGTCTAGACCTGTCCTGTCATACAGTGATACACACACATCATGTCTAGACCTGTCCTGTCATACAGTCAGTGATACACACACACCATGTCTAGACCTGTCCTGTCATACAGTGATATACACACCATGTCTAGGTCTGTCCTGTCATACAGTGATACACACACCATGTCTAGACCTGTCCTGTCATACAGTGATACACACACCATGTCTGGGTCTGTCCTGTCATACAGTGATATACACACCATGTCTAGGTCTGTCCTGTCATACAGTGATGCACACACCATGTCTAGACCTGTCCTGTCATACAGTGATACACACACCATGTCTAGGTCTGTCCTGTCATACAGTGATGCACACACCATGTCTAGACCTGTCCTGTCATACAGTGATACACACACACCATGTCTAGGTCTGTCCTGTCATACAGTGATACACACACCATGTCTAGACCTGTCCTGTCATACAGTGATATACACACACCATGTCTAGGTCTGTCCTGTCATACAGTGATACACACACCATGTCTAGACCTGTCCTGTCATACAGTGATACACACACACCATGTCTAGACCTGTCCTGTCATACAGTGATACACACATCATGTCTAGACCTGTCCTGTCATACAGTGATATACACACCATGTCTAGACCTGTCCTGTCATACAGTGATACACACATCATGTCTAGACCTGTCCTGTCATACAGTGATACACACACCATGTCTAGACCTGTCCTGTCATACAGTGATACACACACACCATGTCTAGACCTGTCCTGTTATACAGTGATACACACACATCATGTCTAGACCTGTCCTGTCATACAGTGATACACACACATCATGTCTAGACCTGTCCTGCATACAGTCAGTGATACACACACACCATGTCTAGACCTGTCCTGTCATACAGTGATACGCACACACCATGTCTAGACCTGTCCTGTCATACAGTCAGTGATACACACACACCATGTCTAGACCTGTCCTGTCATACAGTGATACACACACATCATGTCTAGACCTGTCCTGTCATACAGTCAGTGATACACACACACCATGTCTAGACCTGTCCTGTCATACAGTGATACACACACATCATGTCTAGACCTGTCCTGTCATACAGTCAGTGATACACACACATCATGTCTAGACCTGTCCTGTCATACAGTCAGTGATACACACACATCATGTCTAGACCTGTCCTGTCATACAGTGATACACACACATCATGTCTAGACCTGTCCTGTCATACAGTCAGTGATACACACACACCATGTCTAGACCTGTCCTGTCATACAGTGATACACACACATCATGTCTAGACCTGTCCTGTCATACAGTCAGTGATACACACACATCATGTCTAGACCTGTCCTGTCATACAGTGATACACACACACCATGTCTAGACCTGTCCTGTCATACAGTGATACACACACACCATGTCTAGACCTGTCCTGTCATACAGTGATACACACACACCATGTCTAGACCTGTCCTGTCATACAGTGATACACACACACCATGTCTAGACCTGTCCTGTCATACAGTGATACACACACACCATGTCTAGACCTGTCCTGTCATACAGTGATACACACACACCATGTCTAGACCTGTCCTGTCATACAGTGATACACACACACCATGTCTAGATCTGTCCTGTCATACAGTGATACACACACCATGTCTAGACCTGTCCTGTCATACAGTGATACACACACCATGTCTAGACCTGTCCTGTCATACAGTGATACACACACCATGTCTAGACCTGTCCTGTCATACAGTGATACACACACCATGTCTAGACCTGTCCTGTCATACAGTGACACACACACCATGTCTAGACCTGTCCTGTCATACAGTGATACACACACCATGTCTAGACCTGTCCTGTCATACAGTGACACACACACCATGTCTAGACCTGTCCTGTCATACAGTGATACACACACACCATGTCTAGACCTGTCCTGTCATACAGTGATACACACACACCATGTCTAGACCTGTCCTGTCATACAGTGATACACACACACCATGTCTAGACCTGTCCTGTCATACAGTGATACACACACACCATGTCTAGACCTGTCCTGTCATACAGTGATACACACACACCATGTCAAAGACCTGTCCTGTCATACAGTGATACACACACACCATGTCTAGACCTGTCCTGTCATACAGTGATACACACACACCATGTCTAGACCTGTCCTGTCATACAGTGATACACACACCATGTCTAGACCTGTCCTGTCATACAGTGATACACACACACCATGTCTAGACCTGTCCTGTCATACAGTGATACACACACACCATGTCTAGACCTGTCCTGTCATACAGTGATACACACACCATGTCTAGACCTGTCCTGTCATACAGTGATACACACACCATGTCTAGACCTGTCCTGTCATACAGTGATACACACACCATGTCTAGACCTGTCCTGTCATACAGTGATACACACACCATGTCTAGACCTGTCCTGTCATACAGTGACACACACACCATGTCTAGACCTGTCCTGTCATACAGTGATACACACACCATGTCTAGACCTGTCCTGTCATACAGTGACACACACACCCATGTCTAGACCTGTCCTGTCATACAGTGATACACACACACCATGTCTAGACTGTCCTGTCATACAGTGATACACACACACCATGTCTAGACCTGTCCTTCATACAGTGATACACACACACCATGTCTAGACCTGTCCTGTCATACAGTGATACACACACACCATGTCTAGACCTGTCCTGTCATACAGTGATACACACACACCATGTCTAGACCTGTCCTGTCATACAGTGATACACACACACCATGTCTAGACCTGTCCTGTCATACAGTGATACACACACCATGTCTAGACCTGTCCTGTCATACAGTGATACACACACACCATGTCTAGACCTGTCCTGTCATACAGTCAGTGATACACACACCATGTCTAGCCCTGTCCTGTCATACAGTCAGTGATACACACACACCATGTCTAGACCTGTCCTGTCATACAGTCAGTGATACACACACACCATGTCTAGACCTGTCCTGTCATACAGTCAGTGATACACACACACCATGTCTAGACCTGTCCTGTCATACAGTGATACACACACACCATGTCTAGACCTGTCCTGTTATACAGTGATACACACACACCATGTCTAGACCTGTCCTGTTATACAGTGATACACACACACCATGTCTAGACCTGTCCTGTCATACAGTGATACACACACACCATGTCTAGACCTGTCCTGTCATACAGTCAGTGATACACACACACCATGTCTAGACCTGTCCTGTCATACAGTCAGTGATACACACACACCATGTCTAGACCTGTCCTGTCATACAGTGATACACACACACCATGTCTAGACCTGTCCTGTCATACAGTGATACACACACACCATGTCTAGACCTGTCCTGTCATACAGAGTAATACACAAACAGGCACACATAGATAGAGATAAAGTACAGATACAAATAGATAGAAAGATAAATGTAGATAGATATAGACAGATATAGATAGATACAGATAGATAGATAAAATGGATGGATGGATAGAAAGATAGATGTAGACAGATAATTATGTCTATCTATATCTATCCATCTATCTATCTACAGGTATAGATAGATAGATGGATAGATGTAGATAGATGGATAGATAGATTGATATAGACAGATGGATAGATATAGATAGATTGATAAAGAAGACAGATAGAGATTAGATAGATTCGCCATTGCCTTACTATACTTTTATTCTCCCTGTTTTTCTACTTCAATGGGCCAGCAGAAATGATGGGAAACAAGTAGATTGCTTGTGATCTTCTATCCCCCAGGGACAACCCAATAAAACAAATGTCTGTGAATTTCTAGCACTGTGAATTTCTAGCACTGTGAATCAGCCGCTGAACAAGACGTGCCCAACAAATCATTGCAGCCTCTTCTTTCCAGCACTTGTCATCTGTCTCCATCGAGTCGACAAGAACCACTTCAGTCATCTTGGGGTTGGGGGGGGGGGGGGGAGGGGTGGGGGGGGGGGAGGTGGGGGGGGGGGAAGATGATTTGTGGAGACTCAGGTGGCTGATCAAGCCAATGCGTGCATGGAATGTGCGGTGACAGCTTGGACAGAGAATGTGGGAGACCTCCTCTTGCTTGCTGGCGTGGGCTTCCCTTGCCTGTCTCTTTTGTTGCGCTGCAGCCGTCCTCCTTTCTTCACATAAACTGGCACCTTTGTGGATAAGAGGAGCGCCATCTAGCTTGATCCATAGCAGTCTGTTTGCCATGCGTGTCTGGCTGATGTTAATACATGCTTTCAAGGATGCTTCGAGAGTGTCTTTGAAGCGTTTCTGCTGACCTCCATGGGAATGCACCCCTGTGGGAGCTCACCGTGGAAGAGCCTCCTGGGTCTGGCACACCAGTCACACAACAGACCGTCTGTCTCTGTCTTTATTCTCTGAAGGCCTCGTGACAACAGACCGTCTGTCTCTGTCTTTCTTCTCTGAAGGCCTCGTGACAACAGACCGTCTGTCTCTGTCTTTCTTCTCTGAAGGCCTCGTGACAACAGACCGTCTGTCTCTCTTCTTCTCTGAAGGCCTCGTGACAACAGACCGTCTGTCTCTGTCTTTCTTCTCTGAAGGCCTCGTGACAACAGACCGTCTGTCTCTGTCTTTCTTCTCTGAAGGCCTCGTGACAACAGACGTCTGTCTCTGTCTTTCTTCTCTGAAGGCCTCGTGACAACAGACCGTCTGTCTCTGTCTTTCTTCTCTGAAGGCCTCGTGACAACACACCGTCTGTCTCTGTCTTTCTTCTCTGAAGGCCTCGTGACAACAGACCGTCTGTCCTCTGTCTTTCTTCTCTGAAGGCCTCGTGGCAACAGACCGTCTGTCTCTGTCTTTCTTCTCTGAAGGCCTCGTGACAAGACACCGTCTGTCTCTGTCTTTCTTCTCTGAAGGCCTCGTGACAACAGACCGTCTGTCTCTGTCTTTCTTCTCTGAAGGCCTCGTGACAACAGACCGTCTGTCTCTGTCTTTCTTCTCTGAAGGCCTCGTGACAACAGACCGTCTGTCTCTGTCTTTCTTCTCTGAAGGCCTCGTGACAACAGACCGTCTGTCTCTGTCTTTCTTCTCTGAAGGCCTCGTGACAACAGACCGTCTGTCTCTGTCTTTCTTCTCTGAAGGCCTCGTGACAACAGACCGTCTGTCTCTGTCTTTCTTCTCTGAAGGCCTCGTGACAACAGACCGTCTGTCTCTGTCTTTCTTCTCTGAAGGCCTCGTGACAACAGACCGTCTGTCTCTGTCTTCTTCTCTGAAGGCCTCGTGACAACAGACCGTCTGTCTCTGTCTTTCTTCTCTGAAGGCCTCGTGACAACAGACCGTCTGTCTCTGTCTGTCTTCTCTGAAGGCCTCGTGACAACAGACCGTCTGTCTCTGTCTTTTCTTCTCTGAAGGCCTCGTGACAACACACCGTCTGTCTCTGTCTGTCTTCTCTGAAGGCCTCGTGACAACAGACCGTCTGTCTCTGTCTTTCTTCTCTGAAGGCCTCGTGACAACACACCGTCTGTCTCTGTCTTTCTTCTCTGAAGGCCTCGTGACAACAGACCGTCTGTCTCTGTCTTTCTTCTCTGAAGGCCTCGTGACAACAGACCGTCTGTCTCTGTCTTTCTTCTCTGAAGGCCTCGTGACAAGACACCGTCTGTCTCTGTCTTTCTTCTCTGAAGGCCTCGTGACAACAGACCGTCTGTCTCTGTCTGTCTTCTCTGAAGGCCTCGTGACAACAGACCGTCTGTCTCTGTCTTCTTCTCTGAAGGCCTCGTGACAACAGACCGTCTGTCTCTGTCTGTCTTCTCTGAAGGCCTCGTGACAACAGACCGTCTGTCTCTGTCTGTTCTCTGAAGGCCTCGTGACAACAGACCGTCTGTCTCTGTCTTTCTTCTCTGAAGGCCTCGTGACAACAGACCGTCTGTCTCTCTCTGTCTTCTCTGAAGACCTTGTGGGTCAGCGACTGCTTTGCATGCCCACATCACAGACAGAAAGCTGGGGACCACCTGGGGACCACCTGGGGACCACCAATGCAGACAGCACTCTGGTTTTATGTTTGATGGGGATGCTAATGCCCCTCGCTGATGTTTCTACGGTATGGTCACTGGCAACGATCTGAATTGCAAAACTGTCAAAGAATCCTCTTCACCACCGAGCTAATGACAGCCACGCTTCTTTTCTTTCTTTCTTTTCTTCTTTCTTTCTTTTTTTTTTTTTTCTCCCATGTTCCTACTTTTATATGAAAGAAAAGGGTGGCATAAATGGTCTATGAGAATTTCATGATCAAAGTTTTGTTTGCGACTTAGCACAACAGTGCTGTAATCTGTAAAGAGTGCTTGTCCTCCCATCCCTAACCCTCCTCCCTCTCCTCTTGCTCTCACAAACACAGAGAGAGAGAGAGAGAGAGAGAGAGAGAGAGAGAGAGAGAGAGAGGAGAGAAGAGAGAGAGAAGAGAAGAGAGAGAGATAGAGAGAGAGAGAGAGAGAGAGAGAGAGAGAGAGAGAGCAATCCCCTTTGCACAATATCAGTAGTAGCTTTTGCTACTTTCGGTAGTTTTCAAACAATTTCAACATTACTGAAACTCTCTCTCTCTCTCTCTCTCTCTCTCTCTCTCTCCTCTATCTATCTATCTCTCTCTCTCTGTGCCTTGATTTGTTATTCAATCTGTTTTCTTTCCTTTTGCCCAGGTTAGGTGGAAAAAAAACATGCACACTTGCTTATCACATTACCCTGATCAAATGAAATTGTTTTTTTCTTCTCTCTCTCTCTCTCTCTCTCTCTCTCTCTCTCTCTCTCTTCTCTCTCACACACACACACACACACACACACACACACACACACAATACATGCACATATACTCTATCTCTCTCACACGCACACACACACACAAACAATACACACACCTATACGCTCTCTCTCTTTCTCTGTCTGTCTGTATCTCTCTCTTTCACACACACACACACACACACACACACACACACACACACACACACACACACACACACTCAATGTGAACCACGCCGTCTTCTCCCAACATCACCTATTCCTCATTCGTTGACTTCACTCATTTCTTCATCGGCTCATTTCTAATTCAAACAACACAGACTACCCCGAGACAAAGGCCCAGTCAAAACAATCCCCCACCCTCACCCTCCCCCACCCGGAATCTTGACGACCTCCAACCCCCACCCCCTCTCCCGTCCACCTGCCCCCCCCCCCCCCCCCCCCCCCCCCCCCCCCCCCCATGCCTCCACCTGCATCATCAAATATTCACAGCGGCATCATTCCGCAACCCGGGGAAATTTGTCGCAAGGTGTGAGGCAAAAGAACCACAGCGGAGGAGGAGGAGGAGGACTTCATCAATTATTAATCCACCCTGAGGGAGGAAGGGTGAGGTGGTGGGGGGGGGGGGAGGGGGAGAGGAGGGTACAGGGGAGGGAAGTGAAGGGGGATCACCTCCTACCATGCCCATAAACAGCAGCCGCCTCCCACCCTCCTCCTCCTCCTCCTAACCAAGGGCGGTCAGGAAGGAGATGTTTGGGTGCAAGGTTTCCGGGGCAACCGAGTTAGAAGAGAACCGAGGGGTATGATGGGAAGGGGACAAAGCATACGGCAGGCCAGGGACTCGGGGAAAGAGTCGACGTCATTGTGGAACCGAGGGGTATGATGGGAAGGGACAGGCATACGACAGGCCAGGGACTCGGGGAAAGAGTCGACGTCATTGTGGAACCGAGGGGTGAGTGAACTCCACAGCTGTGGGACTGAAAACCAGTCTCTGTACAAATAAGATATACAACAGAGTGTAACACATACCACAAAATATACAACACAGTGTAACACATACAATGACACATACAACACAGTGTAACACATACCATTACACATACAACACAGTGTAACACATACCATTACACATACAACAAATATGACACACAATATAGTATAACACATACTACAACACACAGTAACACATACAGCAACACATACAACACAGCGTAACACACACAACAACACAGAGTAATATACAATTTAACAC
>CM031627.1:4284670-4309670 GCA_018398815.1 Conus ventricosus
TTCTGTGAAGTAAAAACAAGATTAACAGAGAAACAGGAAATTCTTGGAAGAGGAAAAATATTGATTAGAATAGCAGGAGGGTGTTTTTTTCCCCCCAAGAGTAGACTATCTCAACAGAGTAATGACAAATTCGAGAAACTGAGAAATGGTGATGGGAACAACGGCAGTATTGTTGGGAATGGAAGGGTGTGAAGATGAAGGGGAAAATATGTAAAGAGGCAAGGGTAAATGAGTAGGTTATGACCCTCAGCCCAACAACAACTGACTGTACCATCTGTACTATGACTTTCCTCCAGCTCATTCACTGAAAACTCCACAGAGATGTGAATTCACAGCCACAGCAAGTTGTTGCTGGATATGTAAAGCACAGGTGACATCTGGCTCTGACACAATGAGCTTCATGGTGCAGATGGCTCCGACACAATGAGCTTCATGGTGCAGATGGCTCTGACACAATGAGCTTCATGGTGCAGATGGCTCTGACACAATGAGCTTCATGGTGCAGATGGCTCTGACACAATGAGCTTCATGGTGCAGATGGCTCTGACACAATGAGCTTCATGGTGCAGATGGCTCTGACACAATGAGCTTCATGGTGCAGATGGCTCTGACACAATGAGCTTCATGGTGCAGATGGCTCTGACACAATGAGCTTCATGGTGCAGATGGCTCTGACACAATGAGCTTCATGGTGCAGATGGCTCTGACACAATGAGCTTCATGGTGCAGATGGCTCTGACACAATGAGCTTCACGGTGCAGATGGGTCAGTCACAATGAGCTTCATGGTGCAGATGGCTCCGACACAATGAGCTTCATGGTGCAGATGGCTCTGACACAATGAGCTTCATGGTGCAGATGGCTCTGACACAATGAGCTTCATGGTGCAGATGGCTCTGACACAATGAGCTTCATGGTGCAGATGGCTCCGACACAATGAGCTTCATGGTGCAGATGGCTCCGACACAATGAGCTTCATGGTGCAGATGGCTCAGACACAATGAGCTTCATGGTGCAGATGGCTCCGACACAATGAGCTTCATGGTGCAGATGGCAACACAATGAGCTTCATGGTGCAGATGGGTCAGTCACAATGAGCTTCATGGTGCAGATGGCTCTGACACAATGAGCTTCATGGTGCAGATGGCTCTGACACAATGAGCTTCATGGTGCAGATGGGTCAGTCACAATGAGCTTCATGGTGCAGATGGGTCAGTCACAATGAGCTTCATGGTGCAAGGATGTACAGCCACATGTCTTGTTCAAACCTGCTCCTCGTTCAGTCGGTCTCACACCCAGTTGGTTCTACAGTAAACACCGCAACATCCCACCACACCAGAACTCGGTGTTCAGACCGACATGGGGAAGCCCCTCCCAGGAGTTATCTCAGAACAATACAGAAAGCGTGGACACCAGTTATGGCCCTTTTCTGCTTACTCTCTTTATCTGCTCACGGCAAACATCGAGGATCGACATCTCAAAACAATACAGGAAGCATCGACACAAGTTATGGCCCTTTCGTGCCTACTTTCTTTATCTGCTCACGACAAACACCGAGGAAGCACGATGATATGAGAATAAGCCAGCTAAATCAATAAATAACTAGCTCTCCGACGTGACCTTGCCCTAAGTCACAGTGACATCTACATCAGCGCAGCGGGCCACGGCTCGTAACCTGCCCTCCCCATGTTCCGCGTCCTGCCTACTATGGCCTCATGGGAAATCTGCCGCGGCCCAGGCTTCCATAAAGGTCATCGGCGGGGTGAGGGGACAGGGCTGGCACAATGATGATTGCATTAGAGGACGGAGGAAGCCTGGTCCCCCCCCCCGAGGGTTCGAACCTGGACACACTGTTCCTGGACATCCACCCACACAGAGCCCCAGGGACCCTCAGCGCCATCGCAACAGTGGGACCTCTCAACAACGGCCTCCTAGCAGCCCGAAAATCAGGTTTCTCAAAGGGAGATCAGCCATTTACACTTAAGTTCATATTCAAAACGGCTGGAACTTCTCAAGACTTAGAACCATAGCTACTCTGACCTGTCTGCAGTTCCTAGAAAGAAAAGCATCGACACTCTCTTGACTGCGAGACCGATTTATGAAAGCATGCTGAAAGGGAGATAAGCGATTTACACTTAAACCCACATTCAAAATGGCTGAAGCGCTCAAGTACTTGAACCAGTAACTAACAATGTTTTGGCCCGTTTACACCTGCAAGAAAGGACAGCGCTGACACTCTGTTGACTGCAAGACTGACTCACGAAAGTATGTGTGGAATGCTGCAGCGAAACCGGCAGCAGTTTCACAGGAAAGATGGCAGTGCCCAGGGCACACCATACTGTTGCCTTGTGTTACTAGATGTCGCTTTGAGGGGCATTCAGACCAGGCAACAATACTGCCATCTACGTATACAAGTCTGCAAAAGTTACAGGCATCTATTTATTTCATCAAGGGAGCAAGAGCTACTTCACGTGTTAATAAATTACTGTTTACTGTTCCCTGCCTCATTCAAGATTTCCTTTCAGAAGAGCAGTGTTGTTTCACCTTCAGGTAGCTGTCATCATGTCTGGTAGCAACAGGACTGGACGGAGTAATCAGGACACAGTTTTACTGAAACATTTTTTGGGGAAAAAAAAATCAACCTGGACATTTCGTGATTTCAGGATCTACAGACAAACAGCGAGGTCAAATTCCAGTTTTCTGCATTTCTAGACACGTTGTTTCACCCATGTAGTACCTGTTGTGGGAGTCTGCCGTAAACCAACCACTGTCTGTGAGAAGGTAAATGCCTGACACGTTGTTTCATCCATGTAGCACCTGTTGTGGGAGTCTGCTGTAAACCAACCACTGTCTGTGAGAAGGTAAATTCCTGACACCAGAGCACTGCCCTGCTAGACTGCACAATGCTTCACATGGCAAGGGTGCCTGAGTCTGACACAGTTGGGAGCTGTTCCACACAAGTCGGGCTTGTAGTGTGTGTGAAAATCATTGAGAACTGTTCAGATCAGTTCAGTTTTACCTCATGTAAATGGTCCTAGAGAGTCTTAGAAGAAAGATGAATACAGCAGACAAAATAATCAAGTAGAATGTTTCATGAATACATGTACCACTAGAAAGGGCGTCTTTACTGGGTACAGGTTTGTGAATTTAGTCGAGAAAAGGAGACCAACATTCAGGTAAACATGTTGTAACATGCTATGTGGTAAATCCAGCAGCAGAGACAAAGAGAACAATGTTCCTGGAGTTCATGTTTTGACAGAGAGGGAGGCTTTTCTTCACTTCACAAACTGCCAAGCAAAAACAAAACAAAACAACAACAAACAAACAAATCAAAACAGAAGCAGTGGGTGACAACCTTCTACCTATATGAAATTACCTTGAACTTCAAACAGAGAAAAAGAAAGTTGTCTAACACCTTTACAACACAAGACACAAGACAGTCCTGATGGACTTTGACACAGCAAAGCATGGTACCACCATGGCGCTAAACTGCACCCCAAGTCCACCCACGCCTACCCAGCACACACATCTTCATTCTGCTTCTTTTTTTTTCTTTTTTTTAAACACTGAGAATAGGGCCACTGAGATAACACACTGATGATTCTACATCTGAGTGGACTAGCAAAAAAAAAAATAAATAAATAAAAAAAATAAATAAAAGCAGCAGCGAGATTTCATTCCATTTTGCACTTGGCTGCTCACAATTCAAGACACACTGCTCAGAAAAAAAAAATCCAGCTTGATACGAAGAGAAAAGTGATTAATTCTTTACTGTCTACTGCTTCAGCTCCAGCAGAAAGTGTATCCCACGCATGTGACAGGGTGTCTCTCCCAGTTCCTTTCATCCTGCGATTAATGTTGTGCGCTATTCTGAGATTCTGGCACACTTGGGATGGTGAATGAGAAATGATGAACTGGGCGATAAACGCTGATTAAACTGCTGACAAAACAGCTGCAAAGCCCATTCACATGTCCATCCTGAAGATGAGTTAAGCAAATTCAGTTCACAGTTAGTTTTGTGTGTGTGTGTGTGTGTGTGTGTGTGTGTGTGTGTGTGTGTGTGTGTGTTGTGTATGTGTGTGTGTGTGTGTGTGTGTGTGTGTGTGTGTGTGTGTGTGTGTTGTGTATGTGTGTGTGTGAGTTTGTGAGTGTGTGTGTGTGTGTGTGTGTGTGTGTGTGTGTGTGTGTGTGATCATCATCTCGAATAGGCTTGATGTGTTCCTCCTGTGTTGTGTACTATGTTCATCCAATTCGGTGTTAGGTACGGCCAGTTCATTCGCGACACAAGTGGTACCGAGACCAGCTCCAACCTGTTCATGTCGTCCGTTCTGCTGCTCCGATCTCTCTTGATCCCGTCGCTCCTGGCTGGGGGAGGGGGGCGGGTGGTGCAAAGGGGTACAGGATTGTATATAATTGGCAGAATTCTTTTTTTTTTTCTGTGTGTGTGTGTGTGGTGTGTGTGTGTGTGTGTGTGTGTGTGTGTGTGTGTGTGAGCGTGGGTGTGTATGTGCGTGCGCGCGTGTATGTGTGCGTGAAAGAGTGTGTTTGTGAGAGTGAATGCATGTGTGTACGAGTGCTCGAGTATGAATGTGTGTGTGTGTGTGTGTGTGTGTGTGTGTGTGTGTGTGTGTGTGTGTGTGTGTGTGTGTGTGTGTGGGCGCGCGGGGGTGTGTGCGCGTGTGTGTGTGGTCGTGTGTATGTCTGTGTGTGCGAGTGTGTAAGTTTGAGTATATGTGAGGGTATGGGTGTGTTTGTATTGAGATGTGTGTGTTTGTGTATTTATGTAAGTGCGTGTGTATGTGCGTGTGTGTGTGTATGTGTGTACGTGTGTGTGTGTGTGTGTGTGTGTGTGTGTGTGTGTGTGTGTGTGTGTGTGTGTGTACGTATATGTGTGCGCACATATTTTTGTGTGTTAATTATGCTTCTTTGCTTTGAATGAAAAACGTTCATATTCTGTTCATAATGTTTTCTTAAATGTCAGTACAACCTTGAGTTAATCTGACAATAAATTGGTTTCAGTTAGTCAGTGTGTGTGTGTGTGTGTGTGTGTATGTGTGTGTGTGTGAGTGATAGACAGAGAGAGAGAGAAAGACAGTGTGTGTGTGTGTGTGTGTGTGTGTGTGTGTGTGTGTGTGTGTGTGCGTGTGTGTGTGTGTGTGTGTGTGTGAAGGTTTAAATTGCATTCAGGTTTAATATGCTGGTTTCACAATAGGTGCCGAATAAAAACTTTTAGAGTCATTTAAAAAAAAAAAAAAAAATCGTCTGCTATAAAGATTAGGCTACTCTGTAGGATACAGAAAAGAATGTATGGTAAAAACAAGCAAACAAAGAAGCAAACGAGAAAAAAAAAAAAGGATTCAAGCCGTAAGCAAGAGTCGTTGATCTTTTGTCAAAACCTCCGCTATGGTTATGCTCCACAAAATTTTAATGAGGTTTACGTTCAAGAACTTTGTCTCCAGAATTTTTTTTCCACCCTTTTTCGGTTTTGTTTTTTTTTTGATTCAAGTGTATCATATTCATCATATTTTTGCCAAACATGAGAACAAAATATGGAGAATAATTTGGGTAATCACTCCTGCACATCATGTGCTTCACGGCCATAACAAACAAAACAAACATGGAAGGACACCACCAGGGCCACACACCATGTGCTTCATGGCCACACTACATAACACAGACTTTGAAGGACACCACCAGGGCCACACACCATGTGCTTCATGGCCACACTACATAACACAGACTTTGAAGGACACCACCAGGGCCACACACCATGTGCTTCATGGCCACACTACATAACACAGACTTTGAAGGACACCACCAGGGCCACACACCATGTGCTTCATGGCCATACTACATAACACAGACACTGAAGGACACCACCAGGGCCACACACCATGTGCTTCATGGCCATACTACATAACACAGACACTGAAGGACACCACCAGGGCCACACACCATGTGCTTCATGGCCATACTACATAACACAGACACTGAAGGACACCACCAGGGCCACACACCATGTGCTTCACGGCCATACTACATAACACAGACACTGAAGGACACCACCAGGGCCACACACCATGTGCTTCACGGCCATACTACATAACACAGACACTGAAGGACACCACCAGGGCCACACACCATGTGCTTCACGGCCATACTACATAACACAGACACTGAAGGACACCACCAGGCCACACACCATGTGCTTCATGGCCATACTACATAACACAGACACTGAAGGACACCACCAGGCCACACACCATGTGCTTCATGGCCATACTACATAACACAGACACTGAAGGACACCACCAGGGCCACACACCATGTGCTTCACGGCCATACTACATAACACAGACACTGAAGGACACCACCAGGGCCACACACCATGTGCTTCACGGCCATACTACATAACACAGACACTGAAGGACACCACCAGGGCCACACACCATGTGCTTCATGGCCATACTACATAACACAGACACTGAAGGACACCACCAGGGCCACACACCATGTGCTTCATGGCCATACTACATAACACAGACACTGAAGGACACCACCAGGGCCACACACCATGTGCTTCATGGCCATACTACATAACACAGACACTGAAGGACACCACCAGGGCCACACACCATGTGCTTCATGGCCATACTACATAACACAGACACTGAAGGACACCACCAGGGCCACACACCATGTGCTTCATGGCCATACTACATAACACAGACACTGAAGGACACCACCAGGGCCACACACCATGTGCTTCACGGCCATACTACATAACACAGACACTGAAGGACACCATGTGCTTCATGGCCATACTACATAACACAGACACTGAAGGACACCATGTGCTTCATGGCCATACTACATAACACAGACACTGAAGGACACCATGTGCTTCATGGCCACACTACATAACACAGACACTGAAGGACACCATGTGCTTCATGGCCACACTACATAACACAGACACTGAAGGACACCATGTGCTTCATGGCCATACTACATAACACAGACACTGAAGGACACCATGTGCTTCATGGCCATACTACATAACACAGACACTGAAGGACACCATGTGCTTCATGGCCATACTACATAACACAGACACTGAAGGACACCATGTGCTTCATGGCCATACTACATAACACAGACACTGAAGGACACCATGTGCTTCATGGCCATACTACATAACACAGACACTGAAGGACACCATGTGCTTCATGGCCATACTACATAACACAGACACTGAAGGACACCATGTGCTTCATGGCCATACTACATAACACAGACGGACACCATGTGCCTCATGGCCATACTACATAACACAGACACTGAAGGACACCATGTGCTTCATGGCCATACTACATAACACAGACACTGAAGGACACCACCAGGGCCACACACTGGGCAGCTCACCCTGCAGTCCCAGGACGTTCCAGCGTGTGATCTTGTCGCTGCAGGACATGGTCAGCAGTCGCTCCCCTTGCAACACCCCGTCCCACGTCTGCACCGACGGCCCCGACTTGACGGGATGGTGCCCTCCCCCGACTCGATCTTGGTCCTCAGCTGCCCGCGGGCCCTCCGGTTCGGGTGCTTGTCCCCAGCCTCCCCCTCCCGCTCATGTGGGGAGAAGATGCGGGCATCTCCACACGGAGCGGTAGAGATGTAGAGGTGGAACTGGACCCCCTCCCGAAGCCGGAATCCCCCGTTCCCGTCCTCCTCCCTGGGCACGAAGATGGAGCTCTCCCTCAGCCAGGGTCGTCTGAGAGGTGGAGCTCCAGCTGAGAGTACCAGTAGCGGAGGAGGGAGCGTCGTGAGATGACCTCCGCGTGGCAGTCATTGAGGGACCCGCCCTTGCTGCTAAGGTACTCCCCGTTGACACATTTGGTTCCTGTGGACACGCAGATGACCTGGGCGGGCGGGCCCACACTTGGGGGCACCAGGTCAGGGTTCAGGGTCATGACGATGCCAGCCAGGACCTGCCAGCAGGATACAGCATGGTCATTACATCATTATGAACTTCACTCCAGTGTAGTCTCTCTCTACTTACCACCTTAAACACTGGGTCTGAAAGACGCAATCTTTGTTGGGAGGTTCCTTTGTACAGACAAAGACTAAAAATGTGTTGGAAGAACAAGTCTTTCACAGGAGACAGTCTCTGTCGGACAGTTAGTCTGCTGTAGAAACTGACGACAATGTTCCAGAAAAAAGTCTTTAAAGGGGGCAATCTGTTATGAGGGGTCAACCTTGTATAGACACATCGTTTCAAAAAAACAATCTTAATGGGAAGGCAGTCTTGAAGGGGAGGTCAATCTTTTATACACAAAGACAAAAATGTTCCAGAGGAAGAAACTTTTAAAGGGATGACATCTTTCACTGGTCAAACTTGCATAGATTCAGAAAAGAAAATGTTCAATGAAATGAAATCTTTAAAAGACAGCAGGGTCTTTGTTTTTTACAAACTGGGAGGTAAATCTAGTAAACACAAACACAACAATTTTCTTGTCATGGTGCATTCTGGAAGTATGTTTTAAAGTGTGGGAGACTGAAGGCAGCCCTGACAAACTCCAACCCAAGTATGAAACTACTCTCTAAGCGCACCCTGTATGATTACTACTCACTTTGGAATAGTTTCTGGATGGTGTTGCTTAGCTTTTGCCTGATGTGAAAATTTTCCTTCATTGTCGCCTGAAGTGTCTCCTGCAAGACTCTATTGAATGCCTCCTTGAAGTCAACAAAGGTATGGTAGAACTCCCACTGTTGTTGAAGATGCTTTTCATACAGAGTGTGTTGGTGAAAGAAAACAAAGAAAAGAACAGACAGGCCAAAGGGTGGGGTGGGGGGGGGGGGGGGGGGTACAAAACAAAAAGTCTGTAAAAGAAGAGGGTCTTTCTTGGGAAGTGTTTTTAGTATTGATGAAGAGAGAAAGCGCTCCTGAAAGCCTTGTCTTTAAAGGGAGGCAATCTTTTGGAGGAGATTTCAATGATACTGTCCGGCTTCCACTCTCTCTGTCTCTCTCTCTATCTATCTTTTCATCAACTATTCTTAATTTTTATTTCTGTGTAGTAACATTTGCAAATAACAAACTATGTGCAGTGAAATGAGTTAATGAATCAAAGGCTTAAATCTTAACAACATGATTTTTGTGGTTCTGTTTCATTTCATTTGCTTCTTTCTTTTGGTTGCATCAGTCTTCAGAATATTGTTCTATCATTGTATCCCCTCTTCTGAGGGGCTATGGCCTAACAGAATAAAGATATGAATCTGAATCTCTCTCTTCCCCCCTAGCCCCCCCCCCCCCCCCCCCTCTCTCTCTCTCTCTCTCTTAATTGTTTTCCTCAGAAAAAAATCCATCAATGCATACAACTACCACCTGACAGATAACCAAGGCATGAGGAAAGAAGGAAAGCCGTGCCCCACAGACCAAAAATAGTTTGCGGATAAAATCTGCCCTGTTGACAATGACACAACTACAGGCCTGTCATTTCTTGTCTTCTTGACAATAAAAGATAACAAGCCTGTCACTTCTTGTTTTGGGGTAGTCAGCCCACTGTTTCACTCCTGCATCATCACACAAAGCTTGTGCACATTCACTTTCCTTGAAACGCAAATCCATGTCAGGCAAAACACTGTTTGCAAGAGAAACAAGCTGATGAAATCAACTCCTACCAATCACTGTGTGGTTCTCTTAGCTCTCTTCTGGTGGCAGGCTTCCTAGTATTCCTCATTGTCAGGAAACACATCTGAGACTGTCGACCTTCTTGTCATGTCCTCCCTCCCTCCTTGCGTTCCTCGCCATCACCTATCTCTAAGCCACACTCCATCAGGATGACAACTCCCAATATCAGCATGTATCTTTTCTGACGAGTGTTCTTTATTCTTACCTCATTCATCAATTCCCCTCTCTCTCTCTCTCTCTTTCTTCTCTCTCTTTCTCTCACTCACTCACTGTGTGTGTGTGTGTGTGTGTGTGTGTGTGTGTGTGTGTGTGTGTGTGTGTGTGGTGTGTGTGTGTGTGTGTGTGTGTGTATGTGTGTGTGTCTGCTGCTTGCTCTCACTCGTTCATCTATTTTATCTACCAGTCTCTCTATCTCCATCTTTCTCTCTTTCTATCTATCTATCGGAACCCATTCTCTTCCTCCCTCCTCCCTTCCTCTCCCTTTCTTCCCCTCCACTTTCCCCTCTCCAAAGGACCCACACACATACACACTCAACCACCACCCTCTCATTCCCTCCTTACTGCCCCCCCCCCCCCCCCCCCCCCCCCCCCCCCCCCACACCTCCTCTGCTCTGTCCTTGCTCATCACAGACTGGGCACCAGCCAGCCTCCTTTCAGCCTCTCCCTCCTGGCGATATCTGTGTGTCTTTGACGCCTGCTCAGTCCATTCCTTTCTTTCCTGTTTCAAATGTAATTGAAGTTGTGTGTGTGTGTGTGTGTGTGTGTGTGAGGGAGAGTGGAGAGAGAGAGAGAGAGGAGAGAAAGAAGGAGAGAGAAGAGAGAGGAGAGGAGAGAGAGAGAGAGAGAGAGAGAGAGAGGAGAGAGGGGATGGGGGGGTGAGAAGGGGAGAAAGAGGGAGAGAGAGAGAGAGAGAGAGAGAGAGAGAGAGGGAGAGAGAGAGAGAGAGAGAGAGAATATTTGGGGGGGTGGGGGTGAGAAAGGGGGATGTGGAAATGGGATGGGGGAGGTAGGCATAATCGAGAGAGAAAGAGAGAGAGAGCTAGAGAGAGAGAGAGAGAGAGAGAGAGAGAGAGAGAGAGGGAGGTGGAATGAGTGATTGAGCAAGTGAGTGACAAGAGCAGTCCTTCATCAAAAAGCTCTCTCATGTACAGAAAGAGAAGACAGGGGTGCGAAGGGGAGGAGAGAGAGAGGCTAAGAGGGGGTGAGATCAAGGAACAGAAGAAACAAGACATAGTAAGACAGAGAAGAGGCACAGAGAGAGAGAGGCTAAGAGGGGCTGAGATGAAGGAACAGAAGAACAAGACATAGTAAGACAGAGAAAGAGGCACAGAGAGAGAGAGGCTTTAACCTACCAGGCTGGCACTGGCCCACCAAGACGCTAAAAAAGGGATGCCCCAAACCAGATATCCACCGACAGTTTATGGACGCCATCATTGATGTAGGATGGGGCAGATGGTAATGGAGCCAACAAGAGGAAATAATACCCTGGACTTGTTCCTCACAAACCACCCCAACCTTGTCCCACGAACTGAAACACTCCCTGGTATTGCTGACCATGACACAGTGTACATGGAGCTGCAGATCCATCCCCCAAAGAAATGCCAACCCCAGCGACTCATTCCATTTACACTGAGGAATGTAAGGAGCCACTTAAAGAGGCAGCACAGAAGATGAGCGATCACATCATGATCAAATTTGACGAGAAAAGCAATGTTGAGGAAGTATGGTCTGAAATCCGTATTGGCCTGAGTCAAGCCCTCTCAGATCACGTCCCCCATAAGCGAACCAGACCCAAACCAAGCCTCCCCTGGGTTGACTATGAGACCAAGAAACTCATACGTAGACGAGACAGGATCCACAAGCGCATGAAGAAAAACAGAGATGAGGCCCTCCGACAGGAATTCAAGGCACTCAAGCGCCTTGTCCAGAAACGCCTATGTCGTGCCTACTGGAGACACGTAGAAGGCCTGATCTCTGACGAAGGAGAATGCCAGACCACCTCCAAGAAGAAGTTCTGGAGCTTCATCAAAGCGAGAAGGACAGAAGGAGTGGGCGTCTCTCCACTTAAAGAAGCTGGGAAACTAGTCTCCGACCCAAGGAACAAGCACAGATCTTGAACACCCAGTTCCACTCTGTATTCAGCCCCAAAGACACCATCACAGCTGAAGAGTTTGAACAGCGGTGCCCACCTGGACCAAAACTTTCAGACTACCCAGCATGCGACAACATCAACATCACGGAAGATGGAGTAAAGAGACTTCTGCTCAACCTTGACCCAAATAAAGCCTGTGGCCCAGATGGCATTACTCCCAGACTTTTGAAGATGGTTGCAGAGGAGATCACGCCAGCCCTCACCCTGCTTTACCGCATTTCATACTCCTCTGGTACCCTGCCGCAGGACTGGAAACATGCCAACATCACACCTGTCTTCAAGAAGGGAGAAAGATATAACGCAGCCAACTACCGTCCCATCTCCCTCACCTGCATAGCCTGCAAGCTGATGGAACATATTATCACCAGCCACATCATGTCCCATTTTGAGAAAAATGAGATTCTCTGTCCAGAGCAGCACAGCTTTCGACGCGGACGGTCATGTGAGACCCAACTCCTAGGGTATGTGGACGAAGTGACCAGAGAGATCGAGAAGGGAAACCAGGAGGACACTATCGTCCTCGACTTCTCAAAGGCCTTCGACAAAGTTAGCCATACCCTACTGGTCCACAAACTACGTCGTTACGGCATCGTAGGCCGCACCAACGCCTGGATTAAGAACTTCCTTGCGGACAGACAGCAGGCTGTGGTGGTGGAGGGAACAAGATCTGACCTTCTACCTGTAGAATCCGGTGTCCCTCAAGGCTCGGTCCTAGGGCCGAGTCTTTTTCTTCTCTATATAAACGACCTTCCTGATGGCATCAAGTCGAAAGTACGCCTATTTGCCGACGATACCATGTGCAGCAAGACCATCGTGAAGAAAAAAGATGAGAGAGTGCTGCAAGAAGACCTACACTCCCTTACCACCTGGGAGGAGAAGTGGTCTATGGAGTTCCACCCACAGAAGTGCTCAACGCTACGAGTTTCTCGGAAGCGGAACAAGATTGCCCCTGTGTATGAGCTACATGGCCAGA
This sequence comes from Conus ventricosus, assembly GCA_018398815.1. Lineage (NCBI taxonomy): Eukaryota > Metazoa > Mollusca > Gastropoda > Neogastropoda > Conidae > Conus > Conus ventricosus. The sequence continues at coordinate 4,297,483 of CM031627.1, forward strand.
ATATCGAAAATTTCAACACCACTAAATACCTTGGTGTCAACATCCAGGACAATATGCAGTGGGAATCTCACATTGACTCCATCACGAAGAAAGCCAGCAAGACCCTAGGCTTTGTCCGGCGAAACCTCAAGATCGGCAACAAGAAAACAAAGGAAACTGCATATAAAGCCCTTGTTCGCCCGCTTCTTGAGTATGCAGCCACCGTCTGGGATCCCTACACTGCAAACGAGATTGAGGCCCTTGAGAAGATCCAACGAAGAGCAGCAAGATGGGTGTCAAATCGCCACCGCCAAACATCATGCGTCGACTCCATCCTTGATTCTCTAAATTGGCCTTCCCTACAACAGCGTCGTAAGAAAGCCTGCTTGGAGATGTTTTATAAATTCCATCACGGACTCATCTCCATCAACTCCATGTACCTGCCCAAACCATCTGACAGCAGGCTGAGCTCGAGGATCAACAATGACCAGAGCTATGACATTCCAACATGCACGACGCGGTACAGGCAGATGACATTCTTTCCAAGCACCATACCAGAATGGAACAAGTTGCCTCAGGAGGTTGTGACAGCTGAGTCACTGGACTGCTTCAAGTCCAGGCTGGCCTCCCATCTTTAGAACCTGAAACAACCACCCCTCACCCCCTCCCCTTTCCCACCACCCCAAATCCTACCCCCCCCCCCCCCTTGCCCTCCTCCTGACCACTGTTCCCTAAAATCTCCCCCCCCCCTTTTTTTTTTCTTTTTTCTTTTTTTTTCTTTTTTTTTTTTTCCCCTCACAACAGCGCAATCTTCGGCAATCTCCCCAAATACGACAAAACCATCAGCAAAATGATGTTGGTCGTACAAAGGAAGAAGAAGAAGAAGAGGGGGTGAGATGAAGGAACAGAAGAAACAAGACATAGTAAGACAGAGAAAGAGGCACAGAGAGAGAGCGACATATACAGTGAGAGATAGCGAGAGAGAGAGAGAGAGAGAGAGAGAAAAGAGAGAGAGAGAAAGGAGAGGAGAGAGAGAGAGAGAGAGAGAGAGAGAGAGAGGCTAAGAGGGTGTGAGATGAAGGAACAGAAGAAACAAGACATAGTAAGACAGAAAGAGGCACAGAGAGAGAGAGCGACATATAAGTAGAGAGATAGGAGAGAGAGAGAGAGAAGAAGGAGAGAGAGAAGAGCTACATTCACGTGTTAATAAATTTTGTTTACTGTTCCTGCCTCATTCAAGATTTCCTTTCGAAGAGCAGTGATTGTTTCAAGCGCCTCTCGAAACCGTGTCTGTCATCATGTCTGGTAGCAACAGGGACTGGGAACGGAGTAATCAGGACACAGTTTTACTGATACATTTTTTGGGGAAAAATAATCAACCTGGACATTTCGTTGGGGTACGAAAAATTTCAGGATTCTACAGACAAAACAGCGAGGTCAAATTCCTGTTTTCTGCATTTCCTTGACACGTTGTTTCACCCACTGTAGTACCTGTGGTGGGGTCTGCGTAAACCAACCGCTGTCTGTGAGAAGGTAAATTCCCCTCGGACACGAGCCGTTGTTTCATCCTTGTAACACCTGTTGTGGAGTCTGATGGTAAACCAACCACTGTTTGTGAGAAGGTAAATTCATGACACCAGAGCACTGCCATGCTAGACTGCACATTGCTTCACATGCAAGGTGCTGAGTCTGACCAGTTGGGAGCTGTTCCACACAAGTCGGGCTTGTAGTGTGTGTGAAAATCATTGAGAAAACTGTCAGATCAGTTCAGTTTTACCTCAATGTAAATGGTCCTAGAGTGTCTTAGAAGAAAGATGAATACAGCAGACAAAAATTATCTAAGTAGAATGTTTCATGAATACATGCTACACTAGTAAGGCGTCTTTTACGGGGGACTGGTTTGTGAATTTAGTCGAGAAAAGGAGACCAACATTCAGGTTAACTTGTTGTAACATGCTATGTGGTATATCCAGCAGCTGAGACAAAGAGAAACAATGTTCCTGGAGTTCGTTTTGCAGAGGAGGGAGGCTTTCTTCATTCACAATCTTGCCATGCAAAAACAAAACCAAAACTTAAAACAACAAACAAAGCAAATCAAAACAGAAGCCAGGTGGGTCGTCAACTTCTTCATATATGAAATTACCTTTGATCTTCAACAGAAAATTGAAAGTTTGTCTAACACCTTTACTAACACAAGGACACAATGACAGTCCTGATGGACTTTGACTCAGCAAAGCATGGTACCTCCATGGCGCTAAAAACTGCTCCCAAGTCCACCCTCGCCTACCGACACCACTCTTCATTCTGCTTCTTTTTTTTCTTTTTTTTAAACATTGAGAATAGGGCACTGAGATAACACACTGATGATTCTACTTCTGAGTGTGGGTCTAGCATAAAAAAAAATAAATAAATAAAAAATATATATAAAAGCAGCAGCGAGATTTTCATCCATTTTGCACTTGGATGCTCACAATTCAAGACACACTGCTCAGATAAAAAATTATCCAGTTGATTACGAAGAGAAACAGTAACTGATTTATTCTTTACTGTCCTACTGCTTCTGTCCAGCAGAAAGTGTATCCCACGCATGTGACTGGGTGTCTCTCCCAGTTCCCTTTCATCCTGCGATAATGTTGTGCGCTATTCTGTGATTATGGCACACTTGGGATGGTGAATGAGAAATGACATGAATGGGCGATAAAACGCTGATTAAACTGCTTGACAAAACAGCTGCAAAGCCCATTCACAGTCCATATGAAGATGAACGTTTAAAGCAATTCAGTTTCACAGTTGTTTTGTGTGTGTGTGTGTGTGTGTGTGTGGGTTGGGTGGTGTGTGTGTGTGTGTTGTGTATGTGTGTGTTGTGTGTGTGGTGGTTGTGTGTGTGTGTGTGTCGTGTGTTTGTGTATGTGTGTGTGTGAGTTTGTGGGAGAGTGTGTTGTGTGTGTGTGTGTGGTCGTGTGTGTGTGCTGGTGTGTGATCATCATCTCGAATAGGCTTGATGTTGTTCATCTTGTGTTGTGTACTATGTTCATCCATTTCGGTGTTAGGTACGGCCAGTTCTTTCGCGACTCAAGTGGTTACCGAGACCAGCTCCAACCTGTTTCATGTCGTCCGTTCTGCACCTGCTCCGATCTCTCTTGATTCCCGTCGCTCCTGGCTGGGGGAGGGGGCGGGTGGTGCAATGGCCGGGTTACAGGATTGTATTAATTGGCAGAATTCTTTTTTTTTTTTCTGTGTGGGTGTGTGTGTGTTGTGTGTGTGTGTGTGTGTGTGTGTTGTGTTGTGGGTGTGAGCGTGGGTGTGTATGTGCTTGCGCGCTCCGTGTATGTGTGCGTGAAAGAGTGTGTTTGTGAGAGTGATGCATGTGGGTACGTAGTGCTCGAGTATGAATGTGGGTGTGTGTGTGTGTGTGGTGTGTGTGGTGGTGTGTGTGTGTGTGTGTGATGTGTGTGTGTGTCGTTGTGTGGGGCGCGGGGGTGTGTGCGCCGTGTGTGGTGGTATGTGTGTATGTCTGTGGTGCGAGTGGTAAGTTTGAGTATATGTGAGGTATGGGTGTGTTGTATTGAGATGTGTGTGTTTGCTGTATTTATGGTAAGTGCGTTTGTGTATGTGCGCTGTGTTGTTGTATGTTGGGTACGTGTGTCGTGGTTGTGTGTGCTCTGTGTGTGTGGGTGTGATGTGTGTGTGTTGTGTGTGTACGTATATGTGTGCGCACATATTTTTGTGTGTTAATTATGCTTCTTTGCTTTGAATGAAAAACGTTCATATTCTGTTCTAATGTTTTCTTAAATGTCAGTACAACCTTGTGTTTAATCTGACAATAAATTGGGTTTCAGGTAGTCTGTGTGTGTGTGTGTGACTGGGTGTGTATGTGTGTTGTGTGTGAGTGATAGACAGAGAGAGAGTGAAAGGGACAGTGTGTTTGTAGTGTGTGTGTGTGATGTGTTGTGTGTGTGTGTGTGTGTGTGTGAGTGTGTGTCGCTGTGTGCGCCCCCTCCCGTGCCCTGTGAAGGTTTAAATTGGCATTTCAGGTTTAATATGCTTGTTTCACAATAGGTGCCGAAATAAAAACTTTTAGTGTCCATTTAAAAAAAAAAAAAAAAATCGTCTGCTATAAGATTAGGCTACTCTGTAGATACAGAAAAGAATGTTATGGTATAAATAACAAGCAAACAACAAGAAGCATACGAGAAGAAAAAAAAAAAAAGGATTCAAGCAGTAAGCAAGAGTCGTTTGATCTTTTGTCTAAACTCCGCTATGGTTAGGCTCCACAAAATTTTAATGAGGTTTTCGTTCAATGAACTTTGTCTCCAGAATTTTTTTTCCACCCTTTTTCCGGTTTTGTTTTTTTTTTTGAGTCAAGTGTATCATATTCATCATATTTTGCAAAACATGAGAAAATATATTGGTGAATTAATTTGGGTAATCCACTCTCTGCACATCATGTGCTTTCCACGGCCATAACAAACAAAACAAACATGGTAGGACACCACCACGGGCCACACACCATTTGCTTCATGGTCCTACTAATAACACAGGACTTTGAAGGACCTACCTCCAGGGCCCACCAACACCATGTGCTTCATGGCCACAAGACATAACTCTGACTTGAAGGACACCACCAGGGCCCACCACCATGGGCTTCATGGCCACACTACATAACACAGACTTTGAAGGACACCACCAGGGCCACACACCATGTGCGCACGTCATGGCCACACTACATATCAACAGACACTGATGGACACCCTCCAGGGCACTCACCATGTGCTTCATGGCATTCTACATAACACAGACATGAAGGACACCACCAGGCCACTCTCATGTGCTTCTTGGCCATAACTACATAACAACAGTCACTGAAGGGACACCACCAGGGCCACACATCCATGTGCTTCATGGCCATATACATTAACACTGCAGACACCTGAAGGGACACCACCAGGGACACACACCATGTTGCTTCACGGCCATACTTCATATAACAGACAATGATGGACACACCAGGGCACACACATGTGCTTCACGGCCATACTACTAAACACTGGACACTGTTAGGACACACCTTGGGCCGCACACCGCATGTGCTTCACGGCCATACTACATAACACAGTCACTGAAGGTCACCTCCAGGGCACACTCCTTGTGCTCTTGGCCATACTACATAACACAGACACTGAGGACACACCAAAGGGCACACCCATGTGCTTCATGGCCATACTACATAATCACAGGACACTGATGACACCACCAGGGCCACACTCCATGTGCCTTCACGGCCATACTACTAACACAGACACTGAAGGAACACCACCAGGGCCACATCCATGTGCTTCACGGCCATACTACTTATCACAGACACTGAAGGACACCACCAGGGCCACACACCATGTGCTTCATGGCCATTACTACATATAACACAGGACTCTGAAGGACACCACCAGGGCCACACACCATGTGCTTCATGGCCATATTGACATACACAGACACTGAAAGGACTCCACCAGGGCCACACCCACCATGTGCTTCATGGCCAATACTACATATCACAGGACACTGTAGGACACCACCAGGGGCCACACTCCATGTGCCCCCCCCCTTCATGGCTCCATACTTACTTAACACAGACATAATGGAGGACACCACCAGGGCCACACCCCTTGTGCTTCATGGCCCATACTTACATAAAACAGACATGAAGGACTCCACCAGGGCACACACACCAGGTGCTTCACGGCCATACTTACATAACCAACACTGAAGGAACCCATTGTGCTTCAAATGGCATACTACATAACACAGACACTGAAGGGACACCATGGGCTTTCTGGCCATTACTATCATAAACACAGACTACTGAAGGACACCATTGTGCTTCATGGCCAACACTACATAACACAGATACATTGCAAGGACACCATGTGCTTCATGGCCACATTCATAAACACAGACACTGAGGACTCCATGTGACGTCTATGGCAATACTACTATAACTCCAGACACTGAAGGACACCAATGTGATTCTTGGCCATACTACATAACACAGGACACTGAAGGACACCATGTGCCTTCATGGCCATACTACATAAACCACAGGACACTGAGGACTCATGTGCTTCTTGGCCATACTACATAACACTGACACTGAAGGGGACATCAATGTGCTTCATGGCCATACTACATAACACCGACACTGAAGGACACCTTGTTGCTTCATGGCCATACTTACATAACACAGACACTGAAGGAACCTGGTGCTTCATGGCCATTTCTACATAACACAGACGGACACCATGTGCCTCATGGCATACTACATAACACAGGACACTGAAGGTCACCATGTGCTTCATGGCTCATACTATTAACACAGACACTGAAGGACACACCTGGGCCACCCCACACTGGGCAGCTCACCCTGCAGTCCAGACGTCTCCAGGTGCTGATCTTGTCGCCTGGCAGGACATGGTCAGTACAGCTGGCGCTCCCTTGCCTACTCCGTCCCACGTCTGCACCGACGGCCCCGACTTGTCGGGGATGGGTGCCCTCCCCCGACTCGTTCTTGGTCTCTCAGCTGCCCGCGGCCCTCCGGTTGGGTGCCTTGTCCCAGCCTCCCCCGCCCGTCTTGTGGGGAGTGAAGATGCGGGCATCTCCACACGGAAGCAGGCTTGTTGAGAGTAGAGGTGGATTCTGGTCCCCTCCGATGCCGGATTTCCCCCGTTCCCGTCCCTCCTCCCTGGGCACGTAGTTGGAAGCTCTCCCTCAGGGCCAGGTCGTCTGAGGAGGTGGAGTCCAGCTGAGAGTACCAGTAGCGGAGGAGGGCTGAGCGTCGTGAGATGACCTCCGCGGGCAGTCATTGAGGGGGACCCGCCTTGCTGCTAAGGTACTCCCGTTTGACACATTTTTGCGTTCCTGTGGACAGAGTTGACCTGCCGGGCGGGGGGCCCTCATTGGGGGCACCTTGTCAGGGTCAGGGTCATGACGGATGCCTGCCAGGACCTGCCAGCAGGCATGCAGCTAGGGTCATTACATTTTATGAACTTCACCTCCAGTGTAGTCTCTCTCTTACTTACACCTAAAAACACTGGGTCTGAAAGACGCTTCTTTGTTGGGAGGGTTCCTTTGTTACAGACAAAGACTAAAAATGATGTTTGGAAGAATAGTCTTTCCACAGGAGGACAGTCTCTGTCGGCAGATAGTCTGCTGTAGGAAACTGACGGACAATGTTCCAGAAAATAGTCTTTAAAGGGGCGGCATATCTGTTATGAGGGGTCTTCCTTGTATAGATATTAGACACATCGTTTCAAAAAAACAATCTTAATGGGAAGGCACAGTCTTGTAGGGGAGGTCATTCCTTTTTATTACACAAAGACAAAAAATGTTCCAGAGGAAGATACTTTTAAAGGGATGACATCTTTCACTCCGGTCAAACTTGCATAGAATCAGAAAAGAAAATGTTCAATGTAAATGAAATCTTTAAAAGACTGCAGGGTCTTTGTTTTTTACAAACTGGGAGGTAAATCTAGTAAACCACAATCACGACAATTTTCTTGTCATGGTGATTTCTGGATGTATGTTTTTAAAGTGTGGAGACTGAAGGCCCAGCCCTGACAAACTCCAACCAAGTATGAAAACTTCTCTAAGCGCACCCTGTATGTACTACTCACTTTGGAAATAGTTTATGGATGGTGTTGCTTAGCTTTTGACCTGATGTGAAATATTTTCCTTCATGTCGCTGATGATCGTTTCCTGCCAAGACCTTATTGAATGCCTTCTTGAGTCAACAATGGTATGGTAGGAACTCCCATGTTGTTGTAGATGCTTTTCATACAGGTTGGCTTGGTGAAAGAAAACAAAAGAAAAGGAACAGACAGGCCAAAGGGTGGGGTGGGGGGGGGGGGGGGGGTACAAACAAAAAGTCTGTAAAAGAAGAGGGTCTTTCTTGGGAAGTTGTGTTTTGTATTGATGAAGAGAGAAATCGCCTCCTGAAAGCCTTGTCTTTAAGGGGAGGCTTCTTTTTGAGGAGATTTCAATGATACTGGTCGGTTTCCACTCTCTCTGTCCTCTCTCTATCATCTTTTCATCATCTATTTTAATTTTTATTTTCTGTGTAGTAACGTTTGCAAATAACAAACTATGTGCAGTGAAATGAGTTAATAATCAAAGGACTTAAATCTTAACAACATGATTTTTGTGGTCTGTTTCATTTCATTGCTTCTTTCTTTTGGTTGCATCAGTCTTCAGAATTTTGTCTCTATCATTGTATCCCCTTCTTCTGAGGGGCTATGGCCTAACAGATTAAAGATATGATTCCTGAATATCTTCTTACCCCCTAGCACCCCCCCACCCCCCCCCCCTCTCTCTCTCTCTCTATCTTAAATGGTTTTCCTCAGGAAAAAATAATCCATCAATGCATACAACTGACCACCTGACAGATGACCAAAGGCTGAGGAAAGTGCGAAATAGCCGTTGCCCCACAGGACCAAAAAATTGTTTGAGGATAAATCTGCCCTGTTGACAATGACACAACTACAGGCCTGTCATTTCTTGTCTTCTTGACATAAAAGATAACAAGCCTGTCACTTCTTGTTTTGGGGGTAGTCAGCCCAACTGTTTCACTCCTGCATCATCACACAAAAGCTTGTGGCACCATTCACATTCCTTGAAACGCAAAATCCATGTCAGGCAAAAAACACCTGTTTGCAAGAGAAACATGCTGATGAAATCAACTCCTACCAATCACTGTGTGGTTCTCTATAGCTCTTCTGGTGGCAGGCTTTTCCTAGTTTCCTCATTGTCAGGAAAAACACATTCTGAGGACTGTCGACCTTCTTGTCATCGCACGCCCCCCCCCCCCCCCCCCCCCCCCCCCCCCCCCCCCCCCCCCCCCCCCCCCCCCCCCCCGCCCCCCCCACCCCCCTCCCCCCCCCCCCCCCCCCCCCCCCTCCGTTCCCCCCCCCCCCGCGTTCCTCGCCATCACCTTTTCTAAGCACACTCCCTCAGGCATGACATACTCCCAATTTATCTGCATGTATCTTTACTGACGAGTGTTCTTTATTCTTTCTCATTCAATCATATTCACCCTCGCTCTCTCTCTCTTTTTCTTTCTCTCTCTTTCTCTCACTCACTCACTGTGTGTGTGTGTGTGCTGTGTGTGTGTGTGTGTGTGTGTGTGTGTGTGTGTGTGTGTGTGTGTGTGTGTGTGTGTGTGTGATTATGTGTGTGTGTCTGCTGCTTGCTCTCACTCGTTCATATATTTTATCTACCAGTCTCTCTATCTCCATCTTTCTCTCTTTCTATCCTATTCTAAGCGGAACCCCATTCTCTTCTCCTCTCCCTTCTCTCCCTTTCTTCCCCTCACTTTCCCCTCTACAATGGACCCTATCTACACATACACACTCAACCACCACCCTCTCATTCCCTCCTTACTGCCCCCCCCCCGCCCCCCCCCCCCCCCCCCCCCCCCCCCCCCCCCCCCCCCCCCCCCCCACCCCCCCCCCCCCCCCTCCCCCCACCCCACCCCCCCCCCCCCACCCCCCCCCCCCCCCCCCACACCTCCTCTGCTCTGTCCTTGCTCATCACAGGATGGGGCAACCAGCCCAGCCTCTTTCAGCCTCTCCCTCCTGGCGGATTTCTGTGTTGTCTTTGACGCCTGCTTCTCAGTCCATTCCTTTCTTGCTGTTTTCATAAGTAATTGAAGTTGTGTGTGTGTGTGTGTGTGTGTGTGAGAGAGAAGAGAGAGGAGATCTGAGAGAGAGGAGATGTGACTGAGTTGGAGAGGAGAGAGAGAGAGTGAGAGAGAGAGGAGAGAGGGGTAGTGGGGGGGAGAATGAACGGGAGAGAGAGTGAGTGAGAGAGAGAGAGAGAGGAGGGTGAGAGAGAGAGAGAGAGTGAGAATATTTGGCGGGGGGTGCGGGGTGAGAAAGGGGATGTGGAAAATGGGATGGGGGGAGGTGGCTAAGCGAGGAGAGAAAGAGAGAGAGAGCTAGAGGAGAGAGAGAGAGAGAGAGAGAGGAGAGATGAGAGGAGGGAGGTGGAATGAGTGATTGTGCAAGTGAGTTGACAAAGAGCAGTCCTTCATCAAATAAGGCTCTCTCATGTACAGAAGGAGAGACAGGGGTGCGAAGGGGAGGAGAGAGAGAGGTACGAGGGGTGTGAGATCAAGGAACAGAAAGAAAACAAGACATAGTTAAGTCAGAGAAAAGTGGCACAGAGAGAGTGAGGCTAAGAGGGGTGAGATGAAGAACAGAGAAAGAAACAAGAAATAGTAAGACAGCGAAAGAGGCACAGAGAGAGAGAGGCTTTAACCTACAGGCTGGCCTAGGCCACCAAGACGCTAAATAAGGGATGCCCCAAACAGTTATCCACGACAGGTTTATGGACGCCATCATTCGATGTTAGGATGGGAGCCAGATGGGTAAATGGAGCCAACAAGAGGAAATACTACCCTGGACTTGATTCTCACAAAACCACCCCAAACCTTGTCCCACGAACTGAAAAACTCCCTGGTAGTGTGACCATGACCACAGTGTACATGGGCTGCAGATCATCCCTCCAAAGAAATGCCCCCAACCCCAGCGACTCATTCCCTGTATCACTGAGGGAATGTAAGGAGCCACTTAAAGAGGCAGCACAGAAGATGTGCGATCAACTCATGATCAAATTTGACGAGAAACGCAATGTTGAGGAAGTATTGGTCTGAAATCCGTATTGGCCGGTGTCTAAGCCCTCTCAGGATCACGTCCCCCATTAGCGAAACCAGACCAAACCAAGCCTCCCCTGGGTTGACTATGAGCCCAAGAAACTCTTCGTAGACGAGACAGATCCACAAGCGCATGAAGAAAAACAGAGATGAGGCCCTCGTCAGGACTTCAAGGCACTCAAGCGCCTTGTCCAGAAACGCCTATGTCGTGCCTACTGGAGGTCACGTAGAAGGCCTGATCTTGACGACAGGAGAATGCCAGACCACCTCCAAGAAGAAGTTCTGGAGCTTCATCAAAGCGAGAGAGAAGGACAAGAAGGAGTGGGCGTCTCTCCATTAAAGAAGCTGGGGAAACTAGTCTCCGGGACCCCAAGGAACAAGCACGATCTTGAACACCCAGTTCCACTCTGTATTCAGCCCCAAAAGACACCATCAAGCTGAAGTGTTTGAACAGCGGTTGGTGTGCCTCTGGACCAAAACTTTCAGACTACCAGCATGCGCCAGCTTAACATCACGGAAGATGGGAGTAAAGAGACTTCTGCTCAACCTTGACCCAAATAAAGCCTGTGGACCAGATGGCATTACTCCAGACTTTTTGAAGATGGTTGCAGCAGGAGATCCCTCGCCAGCCCTCACCCTGCTTTTAACGCATTTCATATCCTCTGGTACCCCTGCCGCAGGTACTGGAAACATGCCAACATCTACACCTGTCTTCAAGAAGGGAAGAAGAAAGATATTAACGCAGCCAAACTACGTACCTTACATCCCTCTCCTGCATAGCCTGCAAGCTGATGGATCATATTATCACCAGCCACATCATGTCCATTTTGAGGGAAAAATGAGATTCTCTGTCCAGTGCAGCATCAGCTTTCGACGCGGCACGGTCATGTGAGACCCATCTCCTAGGGTATGTGGACGAAGTGACCAGAGAGATCGAGAAGAGGGAAACCCCAGGGCGGACACTTTGTCCTTCGACTTCTCATAGGCCTTCGTCAAAGTTAGCTATACCTACTGTCCACAAAACTACGGCGTTTACGGCTTCGTAGCCCGCCCAACGCTGGATTAAGAACTTCTTGGGCACTGACAGCAGGCGTGTGGTGGTGGTGGGAACAATGAGTCTGACCTTTCTACCTGTAGATTCCGGTGTCCCTCAAGGCTGGTCTAGGGCCGAGTCTTTTTCTTCTCTATATAAACGACCTTCTGATGGCATCAAGGCGAAAGTTCGCCTATTGGCCGACGATACCATGTGCAGAGCAAGCAATCGTGAAGAAAATGTTGAGAGAGTGCTGCAAGAAGACCTTACACTCCCTTACCTCCTGGGAGGAGTCAGTGGTCTATGGAGTTCACACCCACAGAAGTGCTAACGCTACGAGTTTCTCGGAATAGCGGAACAGATTTGCCCCTGTGATATGAGCTACATGGCCAGAAATATCGAAAATTTCAACACACTTAAATACCTTGGTGTCATCATCCAGAGGACAATATGCAGTGGGAATCTCACATTGAC
>CM031627.1:4314670-4330978 GCA_018398815.1 Conus ventricosus
GATTTCAGTTTTTGTTTTTCCTATGTTTTTCCTGGTTATTTTCATTAACATCATTTTCGCGCAAACATTCTTCAAATGAGTCTTTGTCTGTCATGTGAAATATAAAACTACAGTCTTTAACTGTTCGTCTAAAGGTCTTTAAAAACTGAGTTATATTTTTGGCATAAAATCCACACACTGATCCTAGCATTGCCTTCACTGCAAAGGAGTTTGACAATGTGTTTCTCTTTTTAACCTATGTCTCTTTCTGCCCGGAACAGTCATCTATAATAAATGTGTCTGCGTTCCTTCAAACTGTCTATAAAACTGGTTCTAAACTCTCAATCAAGTTTATTGCTAGGATTAAATCTAAAAATATGTTATTTCAGTCCATAAAAAACCTTCTATCATGATATGCTTTGTTCCATTTTAAGTGTTGGACAGAATAACACAATATGATTAAAATTATAACGTTAAACTGTTTGTAACAGGTCTGTGGATAAATATTGTTTCTTCACAACCAGTTTGCCCACAAATCACATGAGCAATGAGGTGGTTTTTGTCATTAAAGTTTAACTGCTCCTATAGTTTTTATAAACAGAGTTTTAATCTAATTCATTATTTTTTATATCTACTCTCGTCAAAACTGTGTTCCGTATATTAAAACCCTATGAGGCCTAAATGTGTAAGGATTAATCCAATTTAGTCCTGTAGATTGTTTCTATTTATTGTTCAACAGTGATTTTGTTGCTTGGTTGTTATGAATCTTAATATCTCGCCATTGTCAAGAACGACGATGGTAACGTTAAGGGCGTTTAACGTCTAAGTTTTGCCTGCTAATATTAATTCCTTTATAAGGTCTTCATAAGCCCTACAACCCATCCTCTCCACTTCTTTAAAGACAGAAATTCAAATATCATTGTGAACGTGTCTCCAATTTTCTGCTTGGAAAGAAAACTGTAATTTTGTAGAAGCTTTGTTTACCATCTGTTTTCTTTTCTGTGGAGGATGTACTGTTTATTCCCTACGGCGTTTATTTCAATTTCTTTCACGACTAATTATCGTACGTATAAGACTTAATTTGTAAGGGCCAGAGTTGAACGCTTTTCTGAAACTTTTTTGACGGCCCAAAAATTGTAAATGGGCTTATGAATTCAAATTTTATTTTCCCATTTAAATATGGTTCTAAGTGCCATTTGAGGTCAGGTTTTGATACTATTTTATTTTCATACTGGCCAATCATTATTTGTTTAGTATTGCGTAGTTGTTCTAGTTTAGGGAACCTTTTGTTGTCGTCACCTCTTGCGTTTATAACTCACCATCTTTAGTGTACTCAAAACCAATACAAAGTGACATATCTCACCATTCTGTTCAAAGGCGCAACGTCTGCAAGGGTTCTTTTAATTCTAAAGTTATACACATCACAGGCGTAATGTAACTCCTGGTTTTTTCTGGCCCACGCGACATTATTTTTTAGTAGCGTATTATTTTTTATTTCCAAGACAATGTGAGGTTATCACATTTCACGACTTTCCCTGTTTTGTTTGATTTTTATATTAAATGATCCGACCCTCCCACAAACCTAATCTTTAACTGTTAAATTAGGGAATTTGTATAATTTCCTTTATCGCAATATATGCTGCTTTCACTGACGGAAGAGCTCTTAAACCGGGAGGGCCTTCCATCTTATATGTTTTCATCATTGCCTCAGCTCATCCAATGAACATAGAGTAAATGAATGTATTGCAAAGATCGAAGCGGATTTTCCCCCTCATAAGTTGTTGTCTGGCCCAGCAATAAACTATGATGTGGGTAAATTGTAGTTGTAAAGCCTTACATTTTAGCTAGCTCTCTATCAAAAAAAGTAAGAATGTTCTTCGTCTCAAGCTTAAATGTGTAAACATTGGTTTTTAGATTTGCATGTTAGGTTTGGAGTGTAATGGCAAAGTTCCTCATTGATTCTTTTAGTGAGCAAAACGTAATAACCATCAGGTATTTAGTTAATCTGGTCATTTTGGTCCCTGCTTGTTAATTTTAGAAACCTTATTATTCTTCTTGGCTGTGCTTATATTAAACCATACGACTTTGTTATAAATATTTCATGGAGCGCGACGTTCTGGTCCGATTTGTTTTTAATAGCATGTTCTAAAATTCGAAGGGCGGATCTGAGTTGTTATTGTTACAAACATTTTTTGATACAAATTAAAAATGGAGTGACATTCAAAATATCTGATGCAAATTTTCTGTTGGGCCGCACTACAATCTTAATAATTTAAAAACCTGTCACCCTCGACATTTCTGTGACCTCAGACTGTCGCTTTTCATAAAAAGGTGAGTTACTCCATTGAAAGAGCTATCTTAACCCCCTATTAAACAAAAGGACTACATCGCGAAAGCGTGGGTTTTTAGTCATCCGATGCGTTTTATCAGAACCAGTTAAACGTTGCTGTGTTTTGTGCATTCAACTGGGTGTGAGAGTGTCGTATGCTGATCACTTAAAATCATCCTGATACTTTGGTTAGGTCAGTGTACAGATTTCATTTTATTTCACCCTTCGGACGTAGTTTAACTGAACTGCAAGCGCCCCATTACCGAAGACAAACCGTTTACCTTTTTAATCCTTTTCAGCAACAGAATAGGACCTTGAAGGCTTTTGAATGGATCTTGTAAGAATTCAATATTAAACACCAAGACGGACTGTAGACAAAAGTTGGACTGAATCATGGTCTAGGCACCTTATTTTTGGGGCATGCACAGAAAGTTTAAATTTGACGGGAAACCTTCCTTAACAATTTTCTCTTCAAGCGAAACAGCTTTCACCTGCGGGTCCCATAGAGCTAGAGCATAAACAGCATGGACAACATTTATCTTAGACTCTTCTAAGGGGCCTAACTAGGGCGGGGAATAGAACGATAATAAACGACTTCTATTCGTTACTTACGTTTGTGTTTGCTAGGGTCGCAAGCACATGGCAAGATCAAGCATTACTGATCCTTCCTTATGGCTTTGACGCACAAAATAACAATACTTAGCAATTTAGAGGACGCCAATTAATTCTACAGTTTGATTTACCTTCAAGTATTCAAAAGGTACCCAAAATGTTTTACAATAGCAAGAACGAAAGTAGGACTTTGCTGTGGCACTGGTTTATTCATGTTGCCTTCTGAGCCCCCCCCCCCCGCCCCCCCCCCCCCCCCCCCCCCGCCCTTAGACGCCAGGTGGTATAATAATAAAACTATAATAATGATATTCTTTAGCTAGGCAATGAAAGAAGGTTGGGAAAACGACATTTATTTCTGGAGCCAGTACTATTGCAAGCGTAAAAAAGAACACCCAAGAATAAGTTCATCCAATCCCCGCCGGGCCCAAAGCCCGAAGGCCATTTGATAGACTCAGCAAAGCTCGCGGACTCTGTTCGCGATGACCATGAATATTGAAAAGACAGCGCTTGGTTCTTGGATTAACTGGCATAGGATTACTCGGTCTTTATTTTACTAAATATAACCCAACTATTAAGAGAATCTAATGCCAAAGTGCTTGGCCATAATTGCCTACTACTTTGCTTGCTGTAGACAAATAGGCCAGCTGACATTACTCCCTATATTCATGGTAAGCATCACGGGCTTTACCAGCTAATTTTTTTAATAAATTTCGCAGGATGATCAAGCTGTTTTTTTACCCTGTATGATTTATCAGGCCGATGGCGGTGGAGGCTATGGCGCTTTGACCGCTGGCCGCCTGTTATAGCCTTCACAGTGTACTTTTTGCAAATCCTAAGGAAGTTATATCGCTTGCTAAATGTGACTCCTTGCTCTCTAAACAGCTTCGTAGTCGTTCGTGCTAGCGGTGTGTCTTCATATAAAATTTTCAGGATCGTTTCTCTTATTCTATTCACTTGAGTTCGTAATTGTTTTCGGTTAGTAGACTGCACTTCTAGTTTGGTATCTCTCTGTTCAAGATCTTTTAGTCCTTTGGGTTATTCTTTTTTTAAATCACGGCCCTAGTTGGCGTCCCCCTCCCATCAGCCTCAACGAGGTTTTTCTTTTTTTCTTTTTTTATGCCCATCTAGTTCACCTAGTTTTGCTAAAATTGTTTGTTAATTCGCCTCTGGCGGTTCTTAAAGTACGATCAAGGGCTAATAATTCTCGCTAGGCAATGGGGAATTCATTAATTGTTTTTAAGCTGTTCTTCTGAAAAAAACTAGTTTCTGCTTCTATTGTATTTATGTAATTCGCTGTGAGTGATTTAATTCTTTAAGTTCTGTTTGCATTTGGTATCTGTTGGGATTCTTGTAGTGTGTTTTGAAGTTTAGCAACTGCCTCGCCCTTAATTTTGGATTTATGCAATGCCAAGGCGATTTGATTCTTTCACACTGAGTCTATTTCTAATTGAACCCACGGTCTAAAAAACTTTGATGGGTCGGGTATAGTTGTAAGCAGAACTAGTTGCCCTGATCGTTTGTTTTTTACAGACAAATGACCATCTTTTAATTCAAAACTTTTGGGTCTATAAATCGGGAGGTCTTGCATAAACTTTTGTAAATTGCTCCCGACCGTACTTTCTGTTTATTCACGCTGCATTGAGAGGGTGACGATGCTGTGTCAAAGGATTAATTTCAATCATGTCGTCTCCAGATCAAAAACATCATAATCTTCTTCATCTTCATTTCTGCCAATGTTTTTAAATAAATTACTTGTTATTTTGCTTCATAACAATGTCGCAAGCACATGGCTCGCATTCTTAACCGCATAGAAGACTGATAAGAACCTTTGGCGTGAAGGGGGAAAATAGCGGACTATTACTGTTCCAAATTATCCATCTACTATTGTGACAGATCAATATTCTTACTGTTAAATTTCCAGACTTAGGAGCAGATGGAGTGATTGTGCCAGGCTTCTGCGCGTCTTCACTCTTTCAAAATTTACTCATTCAACCAACAGACCCAAAACAGGTCAGTGTTAACAGAATCTTGGACGGGCAATCGTTAAGAAAATTTCTATAAAACTTGAGGGGCAAGAATTATTTTCTTTTACACAATGCAGACATATTTTTAACCTATTCTGATATATGGTTAACCGGGAATGAAAAGGGCTGATTTGGCGTTTTCAAGGAATAGAAAATGAAGAAGCACTAAACAAGATTAGGGCGCTGAAGATACTAAAGACGGCTATAAAGTTATGTAGCCGTAAAGTTTGCTGTATGGAAATCGCTTTTCCATTCCCTTAGATTTGGAGTTGTTAAAAGCGCATGCGCCATACTTTCAAGGAGCCATTAAAAGACAGCTGTCTATGAACTAACCTTTTAAGAAACTCAAATCGTGTTATCAGTTCAAACAGACACCGAAGCAATGTTACAGCATTTCTGTCATCTCGTTAGGTTTGACGTTGTTAGCAAACTTAATTTAGCAAGGCAGATTGGCACCAAATATCTGTCAAAATTAGCAATATATTACGAAAGAGTGATTCATCATACAACATATCTAGGAAGCAGGGCAGACCACTATATGGATTTTTAGTGTTTTTAGCGTCTCAGCAAGAATCGCTTAAAGGTATTTTATATGCTGTGTGAAGATGAAGAACATTCAAAAGAGGAAGTGTAAAAGTTTTTTAATCCTAAAATAACGAAGTACACATGTTCGATGGGGGAGCCTAACCAATCTATGTAGCGGGCTTAAAACTTATCGCATTTTGGATGGAAATAAGAAAAACTGTTTGAGGTGGGAGGTGTAGAAATCCAACATGTTGACCTTGTGGCAAAGATCTACAACCTTCACAGCGTAAGACTTGATGATTATTTAACACAAAATCGGTTTATGGATTGACAAGGTCATAGAGGATAATCAGGTACTGGAAGCGGGAGAGAGAGAGAGAACTGTGAGAGACGTAATTAAACATTCAAATTGTAAAGAAGAAGAGCTTATAAAACCGCTTAATGTTCATTTGTTTTTAATATATGATGCCGCAGCTGAATATGAAAATTAAACAGAATTAATAGATATACAATACATAAATTATTTTTATTTTTATAAAATGCATGTCTGTTCAAGGTTTTTATCCAAACGTGCCTACAGCGCGCCAGCCATAAAGAAGAGATCAGCAGGCATATTCTGCTGTTATAGAAACCCTAACATAAAAACCTTAGATGAACCATCATTACACAAATAATGCAGCATGTACTAGAGCAAGACCTTTTCAAAATACAGCAAAAACTAAACGAAGGTATGCTGCTGCCTTTAATGCTGCTTACATATGTTATAATGGGGCATCGACCTTGTAGTGCCTCTATCGCAGGACACGAGCGTAGGTCCTTAGCAATCGGGCTTAGGCGCGTTCTATAGCCGCAGCAACAGCTTTACCTCTAGGAGGTTTGTCTTTAGCTCTTGCCTAGTGTTCATTAGCTGTAGGACGCCAGCAAAAAAAATTAAAAAACTAAAAACTCAAAAAGCACACAGCTATGGTTCAACTACTTTACGGCTAAACTTAGCTCGTTCAAGCTGATAATAAATAAAGCGCTAGTTGACTCAACATCAGGATGAAGAATTTCATCGTTTACAGGCGATTTTGATGACTACAAAAGACCAAAACGTGTGATCTTCAAAGAAAGGCGAGGCATGTTTTTTCAACAGCCTGACGCCGAGCAGATTAAAAGGAAATGCTTAAAAAAAGTAAACGAAACATTAAACTCTGGCTCTAAACAGCTCACATTAACAACACCAAAGGTGTTTATACTTTAGTTTATGACGTCCCAAAGGCAAAAAAGACCGTCGATATTGATTCTGATTAAGTATTTTTTTTTTTAAATTTAAATAAACTATTTTGTTAGAAAAGAGACTAACTTGGTAAGATTATATGAGGACAAGCCGTATTTTTTGAAGCAATGCAAGAATTTGACAAGGAGCGTGAATGATATTGATTAGAAGTCATTGACCCAACAAACGTACAGGCAAGCGTTGTTCATGCTATTTCTCAAGTTCCAAAGTAAACTAACAATAGACCCGCCAGTTAAAGTAATGTTAGCGGTTTTAATCGATATGTAACAATAATGAAGAAAATCTAGAAGTCGGGTTTCAACTAAAACAACAGATATTCTTTCTCTAAATGACTTAACACCCGGTTGGGCAGACGGAACTGCTTACACTGTTTGACGCTTGCCTGCTGTGAAGAAGCTAATAATGAGAGTCTCTGGTTGAGTCACGAGGGCGAAGTCTAGGATCAGATTAAAAACAGTCTAAGTATGCACGATTGTTGGCAAGTCTCACATTACACTACCTCAGGCATTAGTCGCACAAAAGCAGTCTTAACATAATGAATACAGACAACAAAATGTTTTTTATGTGGTGTGTTCTTGCAAGTGCTGCATTACGCCGCAAAACGCAGAGAGAGTGTTCTAACTATCGCACGGTTACTCAATGATCTTAACTTTAGTGGGAATGTTTTTTTCCTTTCCTGTTAAGTGTAGTTCAAATTGATCAGTTTGAGAACACGAAAAAAACCCATTACTGTTAATGTCTTACAATGGGGATGAGGGAGGAAAACAGATTTTGGTGCGATTAAAGTGTCCAAGAACCGCCCAACACTAGGTAATCCAGACAAAAGGGGGGGGCCATGTTGACTTTCTGCTGATGCTTTCACCCTAGGGGGCGCCGCATTACAACATTGATAGCACAATGAGTAGATTTTGCCCATACTTCAAAAATTTGCGGCATAAACAAGAATTTTTTTCCTGCAGAAAATGTTTCTTTATCAAGAATGCCATCTGTTCAAGCCGCAATGCGAACATATGAAACATTGTATGGCCAGTAGACTGTAATACAGAACTAAACTACGCCCCCGCCGGATCTAAAGTTAGTTTTAGAACTGGAAAAATCTGCAACATTCTCCATACGTAGTTTACGCAAGGACTTCGAGTTCGTGTAGTTCGCCTTTATTGTTCCTTATGAAGGGCCAGCACACCTCAAATACTACAAAAAAACAGTCTTATGAGTACATCTCAGATTGTTCATTTGCCTTCATTATTGTTAGGGCGGAATGGCGCTCATTCAACGCCAGAATTATACTAGAGGTCCAGATGTGCAGAAAATTATTTAAAGCATGCTAGCAAACGTGCCGTATGTTTGTTCTAATAATCTGAATTTATCTGAAATCAGATGACGCCTGAAGCCCAACAACAGTATGCCTCAGCCACTCAACTGTTGGATTTGCGGTTTAGAGCTAAGCCAAGAGTGTAAACCAAGTAAGAGACCATGATCACATTAGGGGGAAGTTCAGTGGTGCAGCGCATAACAAATGCAATCTTCATCTATAAGTTTTGAACCTAAGACATGGAAGCTTGCCCATCTTCTGTCATAACTTGTGAGGTTACGACTCCCACCTTATTATGAAGCAGTGGACGATGCCTTCAGGTGTCATGCATTGCACTGTCACACGAAAAGGTACATGTGCTTTAATAAATAACATGTCTTTTTATGGGACTCTATTTGCAACACATGATGGGTGCATTAGAGTCACTGCTATGTCCTTATAGTCCTGCCCAAATAACGGAAGATATTTTGACCCCAAGCTTGTTAGAAAGGGGTTTATCCTTTATGAGTACATGAACGTTGGGATAAGGTTTGAAGAAAGAGACACTTCCTCCTAAAGGCGCGTTCTTTTTGTTTTTTCTTAGAGGAAAAGGACATCAGCGACTTCGATTACCAGCATGTCATGTGCGTTGGCAGAAGTTAGATTGTAAAACGATGGGAGACGTTTCATGACTCCTACTTGATGGGCTGATACATGTTTGTTCCGCGGACGTCTTTGAAATCTATAGGAAAAGACCTGCATGAAAACATACAGTTTAGATCTGGCTTATTATTTCTTGCACCTGGGATGAGCTGGGTCGCTGTCTTAACGTTTACTGGAGTACTAGATTGATTTATTGTCAGGATTTACCAATGATTCAGTGATTGAATAAAACGGATTGCGTGGGGGATTAGTATGGCGTCGCACCATAGTACCTGTAAAGCTAACAACAATTCTTGGACCACTACGATCCAAAGTAAAAGGGTCTAACTAATCTCATGTATTTAGATGCAAACAATCTGTATGGATGGGCAATGGCGCAATCGCTTCCATTACGCAATCTTTAAAATGTACACAGGTACGAATAATATTAAAGGCATTAGTGGTTGAGCAGTTACCGCCTGATCAACAGCGCGGTTTCCATTCTAGAAGGTTGACTTAGAATTTCTCATGAACTCATGACCTGCATAATGACTAATACATAGGCCGCAGGAAAGTCTAAAGATGGACCCAAGAGAGCCGCCTAAACTTGTGCCTAATCTTCGGGGCAAAAAAAATTATGTGTGTCATTACAGCTTCTCAATTTTATTTAAGAATGGTTTGAAAGTTAACAGCTGTTCATGCTAATTGCTTTTCGATCAGAACAGTTCATGAAAACCATCAATCTGAAGAACACTGATCTCCAGAACAAAATCCACAGATGCTTCAGAGAAAAAGACTTTTTTAAGCTGATGAAACAACAGCTGTTTTTTGGAAAGAATATGGAGGAATCCGCACAACAAGCGCCAAAAGATGTTAGATTAGTCACAAAGAGTACGAAAGCAATTAAGCTGACTGCAAAACCAAATTATCAGGTCTCTTTAGAAGATTTCATGATCTGCTTTTTGGCTTAATGTGAAAAAAAAGAAAGTCCAAATTTGGACAATCCCGTTTTTATTGGGTTTTACTGTTCTTAGAATTATGAAGATTTAGATGTTAGGGAATTTGTTACGATACTTTAGCCCTTCGTATCCTGAGTCCAGAGTACTTTTCAGCAGATACAGCAGTTTTGTTATAGATATCCCTTACTGTAGACATCATAATAGTCAGTGGAAATAGAAGTAGCTTAAAGGGACATGCGGGATGGTATGATACATCAGATTACCCTAAAGGGATTCACCTTACATTAAATTACTAACAAGTTGGTTTAGGAAAGTTGAAGGATGAATTATCCTGGAAGGTAATCAAGGGAGTATGTGAGGTTGTTTTAAGGTCAAAAATGTACTGTATTTTCGAGCCAGGAGAAAGAAAATCATTAAGAAGCAAAGGGAATATTCGCAGCGTTGTGCAAGTCAACATATCTACATGAAAACTCACAAAGAAGGCATTGTTTGGCAACTAAGACTTTTCAATCATGACAACGTAAAACTGCGATCTTAATCTACTTGAGATCAACAAAACTGTTGTAACAAAGAGTCATTAGATAGAACATACACAAAACGGGCGGTGTTTGTTTACTTCCAGAGTTTTCTTATGCAATTGGGCACTGGAGAACCGTAAATTAATTAAAGCGGAACTGTGCCTGGCGGAAATGATCTGCAGTTCTTCTTTCACAAAAGATCTTTGAGGGGCTGGCTGTTATGTTGTGCCAGTTTCTCGTAAATAATACACGGGCGGATTCTTTTTACAATTCTTTTTTATTCGTACGGCCGTCAACACTCCAAACGGATTCTGTTGCCTGATGCGCGAGTGTCCCCTTCTGCTTCCCCGGTAAATAATAGGTACCTTACTTTCCAAACCAAATGGTAATAGTTTGCCGGATGAAGACTCTCCTTCAGCAACATTTATTGTTTTTCTTTGATTGGCTTGTAATGGTTTTTTAGCCCTTTAAATTTCTTCATTACTTCATTGCGCGCAAAACTGAGGGCAGTCTTGTCTACCCATTCTGTGTTGCGAGAATTGTCAATCAGCTCTCTGTTGATACTGGTAGGAAAAAAGTCTTTCAGCTAACTGTCCCCCCCACCCCCCCCCCCCTTCCCCTCTTTGTTAAAGTTTTCGGACTAATGCCTGTGATGATGAACTCCTGGAAGCCGTCTTTTAATGGTAAACTCTTGTTTCAACAATAATTGATTCACTTGGCTTTAAATTCTTTCCCATCATCGACTTGAAATATGCGTGGGTTAAGTTAGTGGACCTCGCTGGTATATCAGATGTTCTGGCAAACAGCAACAGCAGAAGCACTCTTTTGTGTTAATGGATTCTGCATCTTTGTATCTTTTCAAGCCATGTCAATGACTGTGAAGTGCGTACTTAAATCTTTTTCGTCTAATCCTATCAGAGCGGTAAATTACAGGAAGATCCATTTGATGGGTGTCGTTCGGTATTGTATTTAACAAAGTGTGGTCTCTGTATCGTCTAGGGGCAGGTAAATAATTTTGCCAAAATCGCTTGTTTAGAATAACCCATTCTTTGCTGTTTGTTCACTTACTCCAGCTGCTTGGCTTAGCTTTTGTATTGCTGTGATACCCTTTCCATTTTCCTTTGGCGCGAAATAATAGATTTTGTTCATTTCTTATTAGCCAAATATTATGTGCAACAAATTACACAACGGTCATACAACGGACAATAATACGCGATTTCTTGCATCTTTTGTTTTTCTGATGGTTGATAAAAAGATCACTGAATTTTGGTGGGGTCAATGCTCTGGACGGTTTGCCTTTACTAGATAATATTGTTTTTTATTGCTTGATCAACATTTTTAAATGTGTAAGTGCTGCCCCCTGTATTTTCCAGTGTGTCATTAATAAAATTCAAACTGCTCAAGCTCTGCCTTTCATAGGGGTCTTGTGCCAGCTGCTTTAGTTGCTCCCTAGCTTTGTTATGTCTTTTTCTCTCGCACGCCATTCCCCAGTTTACTAAATGCAAATAATACTGCCGCTAAAAGCAAGCGCTTTCACCCCAGCGCCGCCTATCATTTAGATTGCGGAGTGAAGCCATTTTTTATAAATGTATTTTTTTTTTACATATTTATATTCTCTGGAATTATTCCTTGCTTAACTTGAAAATTTTCGTGGCAACCGAAGCTGCCAATGATAGCAATCAGCTTGGCTGAATTTCAAAAGTCTAGTTTGCTCCAAGATCTGCTGGTTTAATTCTTAACAGGCTTTTACCAAGCTTTGAGTATCCTACACTTAGGCCTCCAATAAACAGCAGAATGGTATACAAGGTTGGTAACCGTTTTTTCGGTGCTCATTTTTTATTAAAATAAATAATTATAATTTAATAAAAACATGACAGCGATGATCTCCTACAGCTACAAGGCGGCCTAAACCTTCCTGAAACTTATGAATGGGACCAAGTATTGATCAGCTATTATGCCCCAAAAGGAGAGGTTGTATTCTTTGGCAGCGTGTGGAAAACAAACAGTTCCTGGAACTGAATTCAGCATTGAACAGAATTTCATCAGATGTCGCACAAAGACATTATAAAGTATCTCATAACAGGATGAACGCAGCTGGGGTCTAGAATGGTGAAAAGTGTGGGGCAATCGGGTTCTTAGTTTCTGTACACTAAATAAGTCAGTAGATTTGCTCCAATGATCTGAACAAGATCTTACGTATGATTTAACGCAAGATCCAGTTTTAAAAAGTCATTAGAGTCTCTTGGATGTGATTTATACTATAGATTTGGAACATTGTTATCCCATTAATCATGGGATTAATAACTTTAAGTTCTATATAGATTTTTAATTTCCCTTTCAAAATGAACGAGCTGGAAATTCCTCAGAACAGGAACATTGAATAGTGGGAGAAAAGTAACCAAAGCCAGAAAAAACAGCAGGAAGAAAACGCTGAACAGGTGGGGACCATTAAAAATCCTGGCGTGTTGTGTTAAGCAGGAAAAAAATTAGCAGGAGTGGAACCAACAAAAAAATTAATGTTACTGAATATGACTCATCATGAAAACATAAACACCGCCAACGCTCAGAACAAGTTGATTTCAATGCCAGCTATAAAAACTCCCATGTGATTCAAGGGCCCCTAAGTCTTCAGGTGAAATATTAAATTAAAACTGTTGTCATTTTTGGCGCCCTTGCTGCTTGTGGGGGCAGTTATTATGGTTATAAAATATATAACCGATAGCAACAGAAACAAAAGCAACTAAAAACAGCTGAAACCATTAAATGCAGAAAACAGACAAACTTCACGCAAAACCGCAATAACCCAAAAAAAAAAAAAAAAAAAAGAATAGAAAACCAATTTTTGATCCATTTCAAATGGAATAATATTTTAAATTTTTTTATAAAAATAATCATGGCGTATTATAAAATGATAAAGTCAATAATTAAAGACATGAAGTCGTATAAAAGACATTTCCATAGACCAGAATTGAATCAATGCGGTTGCTTCGGATATGTAAAAACTTCATTAAAATCTTATGCAGGAACAACGCTGAGCAAGACATCCTCAACGATGAACGCGTTTTTTGAGGCGTGTGTTGTAATATATTAGACCCTACTATTTAAGTTAAAAACATAGCTTGTATTTTTTTGATAATTATATGATAACTTAATAAGAAACTTGGTTGTACTTAAAGGATGACTTAATCAAGACTTAATCAAGTATTTGATCAAAAACTTATTAAGAACTTAATTAAGAATTATTAAGAACTTGAAGTACTTAATTAAATCTTAATTAAGAACTTGGGGTTGATTGGGGGTAGGAGTGTGTGTGTGGTGTACACAGGGGGGTTAGGTGGGAGAATGTGCGTGCTGGGAGTGGGGGGTGGGGGGTGTGCGACTGGTGGGGTGGGGGGACGTGCGTGCGTGGGGTAGGACAAATACACACACACACTAACAAACAAACAAACACAAAACAAACAAACACACAATAGACAGGACAGTGCTTGTAAGACTTGGCCTAGTTTTGCAGTGTCCTCTTTTCTCAACAGGCTTTGCACTTGGCTTTGCAGAGTTACAGCAGTAATTGCTGTTGCCAGCTTTTATGGCGGCTCTAAATTCGCAGTAGTAGTTAGTACATCCGTCATTGTATATTGGAGCATTTATATGAAGATAGTGCTGGCCACACACTATCCTCTCCTACTGGTAAATGTACTAAGGCCTGCCTAACCCATCTGATTTTTCCAGTTGCATAAGGGCACACTGCGTTTTAAACATCAAACAGCCGAAGCAGAGCAGGCGCAAAATGTATTATTGGCAGCAAACCGTACATGCTTGATCGTTACTATTTTTAGAGCCACGAATTTTATTTTTGAAACCGTACATGCATGATCGTTACTATATTAGAGCCACGTCATTACAGGCTGAAACAGGAAAGTGTGGCTCCAGGTGTTTCTCAGTGTCCAGGCTAACCAGGAAGTGAGGGCCCCAGGTGTTCCTCAGTGCCAGGTGGGAGATACTTCTGTTGTTACCCGCAAAAAAGCACCTGTATGGTCTAAGAACTGGGACTGTTGGCGCCTCTGAATGTGAGAGGAATAACCTGCGCGTCTGACCAGTACTTTTTGTACTCTTCAATCTGAAGCATCTCTTCAATTTGCTTCAGTGTGCTCATAAATATAATGATTGGCAAACAACGGTTGTAATATCGGGGGGAAATGATTGAAGCGGATTTAGCAACAGCACGCAGTCTACGCGCTTGAACATCAGAATAGGCCAGTTTTTTCTTATAGCCACTGAGCCCACGTTTTTGTCATACTTTCCTTCTTTTCTTTGTCTCTCCGCAAATTGTTTGCATAAAATAAAAACTTCCCAACTGATTGTAAATCAAGATTTGTTGAGCGTTTGCTTTTGGATTTTCACCCTTTTTGCCAGTCTTTCTACAATGTCTTGTTCAGTTGCTGTTTTTCGAGATAATAAGATCTGTATAAGTTCTGTTGATATTGCATGACTAACTTCTGCTTGGTTCTGAAAACAAGGTTATGATGTAAATCACTTAGCGTTGTTGGTTCTACTCTCTTTTTCTTTCCGCCTTTTTTTTAAAACAAATCTTCCATCTCCTTTTTGGTTTTTTGGGTAGTCTCATTGGTCCTTCTTCTGTTTTAGCCTTATACTGCTATTGAGGCCATCTGCTCAAATATATTATATTCTCTTCTAGGACATGCTGTTCTTCTTCTGGTTCCTTAACGGAAGTAGTTGCTCTCTGTTGAGCCATACCTTCAGGAAGAATTAAAGAAGTTTTTTGTTGAGAAAAATCTAACAGTTTTGATTTAGCTGCCAGCGCTTCAGAAAATTCCTGATTTAATTCTTGCGAGAAGGATACCAAATCTATCTGCTTCTTCACAAGAAGAAACACTTTCACCGACATTAAATCTTTTTTCAAACTCCTTTTTTTCACTAAAAAACACCGCGTCCTTTCCACCACAGCCCAGTCTTTTCGCGTGAATGAAATGTTTTGAATTCGGCAACTTTCCACAAGCAGCGCCATTTTTCTCTCAATAGCAAAACTCGTATTAAAAAACTGGCTGTATCTTTGTCAACAATATTGTCTTCAACGAGCCAACAAACCTTTAAGATACACAATGCTTGTTCTTCTGTAAACCGGTTAGACACCCACAGCGCGTAAATACACAACCTGCTTTGCACAGCTGTCAGTGGAAGAAATGCGTGAGTTAATCTTAGCGTAAGCGGCTCCGCTCATTGGTAGGCTGTAACAGCGACGCCACGCGGCGGATGTTCCATATGGGGCGTCGAGCAAGCTAGGCAAGGAAGGAGTGGGGGTAGGGTATAGGTGGGGTGGGGGGGGGGGGGGGGATGTGCAGCAGTATTGATTTTTGGCCAGATACACACCCTGCAATGTAAACAGGGAGCACGCCCTGTAGGGGGGGAGTATGCTTCTGTAACCAGGGGACATTTTTTTAAATAGTGTGTGTTGTGTCTGTGTGTGTGTGTGTGAGTGTGTGTGTGTGTGTGTGTGTGTGTGTGTGTTGTTTTTGTTGTGTGTGTGTGTGTGTGTTGTGTGTGTGTGGCGACGTTATTTTGTGAAACGCAACCAAAAACACGTATGCTATGGCCCGTGTCTAATGAATTATCTTTCCCCCAACAAAGTATCCTTCGCCCACACGGTCAGGTTACGCCAGCCCTACCTTATGGCGCCCATAATTACAGGTCATAGGATCGTCACAGGGTACTGCTGCCAAAAACCCAAGACTCTAATTTAGGGGTTGTTCGCACGTGTATGCGCGGGAAAATGATGTTATTTGATATATGATCAGCTAAATTAGTATTGAAAACGGATAACCCTTTCAGGAGTATATTTGTTTGTGGGTCGTTATTATTTTTTAGTTACTTGTCAGAGAACAGGGAATAGGACGGCTTTTAGGCCACTTTCGCCAAAAACGTGGTGGAAGTAGCAAGTGAGTCTGGGGAATCGGTTGTGTTTACGTTCTCTGCTGCCTTGGACAGGTTCAGCCTTCTCATTTCTGGTGTCCCACACTGGGATGGTATCCACTGGAGTAACAACATTGGATCGTCTTGAAAGATCATGGATGACTCTTTTGGTGTTTTTCAGCTGCCGTTCGCTTCTGTAGCTCTGAAGTCCCTGCAGCAGGGATC
>CM031627.1:4339027-4344027 GCA_018398815.1 Conus ventricosus
AGATGGAGAAAAGGAAGAAGGATGGAGAAAAGGAATAAAGATGGAGAAAAGGAATGAATGAAGGATGGAGAAAAGGAATGAATAAGGATGGAGAAAAGGAATGAATGAAGGATGGAGAAAAGGAATGAAGGATGGAGAAAGGAATGAAGGATGGAGAAAAGGAATGAAGGAAGGATGGAGAACAGGAATGAAGGATGAGAAAAGGAATGAAGGAAAGAAGGATGGAGAAAAGGAATAAAGGGATGGAGAAAAGGAATGAAGGAAAGAAGGATGGAGAAAAGGAATGAAGGATGAGAAAAGAATGAAGGAATGAAGGATGGAGAAAAGGAATGAAGGATGGAGAAAAGAATGAAGGAATGAAGGATGGAGAAAAGAAATGAAGGAAAGAAGGATGGAGAAAAGGAATGAAGGATGGAGAAAAGGAAGAAGGTGAAGGAAAAGAAGGATGGAGAAAAGGAAAAGGAATGAAGGATGAGAAAAAGAGATGAAAGAAGAATGAAGGATGAGAAAGGAATGAAGGATGGAGAAAAGGAATGAAGGAATGAAGGATGGAGAAAAGGAATGAAGGAAAAAGGATGGAAAAAGGAAGAAGGATGGAGAAAAGGATGAAGAAAAAGGATGAGAAAAGGAAGATGAAGGAGGAGAAAAGGAATGAAGGAAAGAAGGATGGAAAAGGAATGAAGGATGGAGAAAAGGAATGAAGGATGGAGAAAAGGAATGAAGGAATGAAGATGGAAAAGGAATGAAGGAATGAAGGATGGAGAAAAGGAATGAAGGACGGAGAAAAGGAATAAGGAATGAAGGATGAGAAAAAGGAATGAAGATGAAGGATGGGGAAAAGGAATGAAGGATGGAGAAAAGGAATGAAGGATGGAGAAAAGGAATGAAGGAATGAAGATGGAGAAAAGGAATGAGGAGAGAGAAAAGGAATGAATGAAATGAAGGATGGAGAAAAGGAATGAAGGATGGAGAAAAGGAATGAAGGACGGAGAAAAGGAATGAAGGAAGAGGAGGAGAAAAGGAATGAAGGACGGAGAAAAGGAAAGAAGGATGGAGAAAAGGAATGAAGGATGGAGAAAAGGAATGAAGGATGGAGAAAGGAAAGAAGCAAAGAAGGATGGAGAAAAGGAATGAAGGGTGGAGAAAAGGAATGAAGGACGGAGAAAAGGAATGAAGGATGGAGAACAGGAATGAAGGAGGAGAAAAGGAATGAAGGATGGAAAAAAGGAATGAAGGATGGAGAAAAGGAATGAACGAAAGAAGGACGGAGAAAAAGGAATGAAGGACGGAGAAAAGGAATGAAGGAGGACGGAGAAAAGGAATGAAGGACGGAGAAAAGGAATGAAGGACGGAGAAAAGGAAAGAAGGATGGAGAAAAGGAAAGAAGGATGGAGAAAAGGAATGAAGGAGGACGGAGAAAAGGAATGAAGGATGGAGAAAAGGAAAGAAGGACGGAGAAAAGGAATGAAGGAAAGAAGGACGGAGAAAAGGAACGAAGGAAGAAGAGGACAGACAGAAGGAAAGATGGCCGCGAGAAAGAAAAAAAACTTTGAGAGAAAGGCAGGAGGTGAGTAAAAATGAAGAAAGAAAGGAAGGAAGGACGGAAGAAACGAGGCGCGTAACGAGAGAAGGAATGCCGAGCAGGAAGGAGACGGATCGTGGAAGAAGAGGAAGGGGGGGGGGGGGGGGGGGGGGGGGGTGGGGGGGGGGGGGGGGGGGGGGGAGAGAAGACAGGAAGGAATGCAGACTGGAAGAAAAGAATGGACGTGACCAAGACACAGCAAGACACCATAAAACAAAAACCGAACCACACACACACACACACACACACACACACACACACCCTAATGAAACTGACAATGGAACTAGCAGGTGGCCAGACAGGGGGGACCAGTCACACAGCAGACACGTTGATAAACCGAAAGGACGGGCCCAGCAGAGACAGAGAGACCAGACGAAACATTCACAGACGGCATTAAAGGCAAAAGAGAAATGGGCAGTAGACGAAAGACAGGGCACACACACACACACACACACACACACACACACACACACACACAGACACACACACACACACACACTCACGCACGCGCACACACATTCACACACACACACACACACACACACACACCACACACACACACACCACTCACGCACGCGCGCGCACACACAATCACACACATTCTGACTGACTGAAACCATTTATTGTCAGATTAACTCAAGGTTGTACTGACATTTAAGAAAACATTATGAACAGAATATGAACGTTTTTCAATCAAAGCAAAGAAGCATAATTAACACACAAAAATACGTGCGCACACACACACACACACACACACACACACACACACACACGTACTCACATACACACACACACACGCACAAACACACGCACTTACATAAATACACAAATACACACATCTCAATACAAACACACCCATACCCTCACATATACTCAAACTTACACACTCGCACACACAGACATACACACGCGCACACACACCCCCGCGCCCACACACACACACACACACACACACACACACACACACACACACACACGCACGCACACACACACACACACACACACGCGCGCGCGCGCACACACACACAATTCATACTCGAGCACTCGTACACACATGCATTCACTCTCACAAACACACTCTTTCACGCACACATACACGCGCGCACGCACATACACACCCACGCTCACACACACACACACACACACACAACACACACACACATACACATACACACACACCACACACGCACGCACGCACACACAGAGAAAAAAAAAATTCTGCCAATTATATACAATCCTGTACCCCTTTGCACTCCTCCCCCCCCCCCCCTCCCCCAGCCAGGAGCGAGGGGGGATCAAGAGAGATCGGAGCAGCAGAACGGACGACATGAACAGGTTGGAGCTGGTCTCGGTACCACTTGTGTCGCGAATGAACTGGCCGTACCTAACACCGAATTGGATGAACATAGTACACAGCACAGGAGGAACACATCAAGCCGATTCGAGATGATGATGACACGTCGTATATTCAGGATACGCTTCGGTGTTTGCGTTCCGATCTACATGTAGGAGTGAAACAGCAGGGGCCCAGAAATCCACCCGTCGGACATCGACACAAGTCTGGAGCAAGCTATAAACAAAATTATCGCTGTTTTTTATACGGGAATGGTTAAGTGTTATGCCGTTACTCTTACAGAGCGACAGGTGCAGAGACGACTCCGAGATCCGCACAGAAATCAAGCTTTCGGAAGGTCGTGCTCCATCAAACGGATGACGTGGGTGTGCTGCTGTGTGAATCAGAACGACGTCGTTCTAGAATATTCCTGCGATCGTGTTCGGAAGACAACTGCTTATTCTGTTTGACAAGCAGGAAGAAAGACACATGTCATCGGAGAGAATGTGTTAAATTGGCCTACCTTCGGAAAGAAGACGCAGCGGCAACACGAAGCAGCAGAGACCCAAGCATGTGCTCTATGGCGCCTGCACGCTGTCCACGGACTGATCCAGTTTTTACCTGGGTGACCGTCGTCTACAGAACTGACAGTGAATACCAGTGACATGTTCTCGTTCTCAAATTCATCATGTAAAGTGAAAGAAAAGGACATTGCTGTGGTTTCCATGTTAATGAAATCGAAATTGAGTCGCGTTTTGTTGTTGTCCATCGCGTCGATTTGCTTAATGGGTTTTACAGCCTAAACATCATTAAACTTCGTTTCGTTCGTTCGTTCGTCCACAAACATCAAAAGCAATATGGCTATAGACGAGATAATTTCTACATACACAAACATAAGCACACACAAACACACACACACACACACACACACACACACACACACACACACACACACCGCGCGCGCACGCGCGCGCGCGCGCGCACACTAAGAGCCCATATATACTGGTATTCAGAAACACCAATTCTGTGTGATTACATGTATATCCAATACATGGTAATCAAGGATCATTAAAGTATGGAACTGGCTGACATATTACTCGTAAGAGTCGAACAGCTTATGAGTGTGTATGGGGAAGGGAGAGAAGAGGGAGGAAGAGAAGTGGGTGGGGGGATGAAAAAGCCTTGCTCAACGTTCAAATTAGACGCCGAACCATACTGAAATAGTTTTTGCCTAGAATAAGATTTTAACATTTCAAAAATTTGCAAATTGGAGAAGAAACACACACACCACACACACACACACACACAACACACACACACACACACACACCTGTTAGGGGGAAGGAGGCAGTGAAGAGGGTGGGGCGGTGTAATAGTTAAAAATATCTTCCAATG
Organism: Conus ventricosus; assembly: GCA_018398815.1. NCBI lineage: Eukaryota > Metazoa > Mollusca > Gastropoda > Neogastropoda > Conidae > Conus > Conus ventricosus. The sequence goes on from CM031627.1 coordinate 4,343,338, forward strand.
GATGACATTTAAAAGATAAACAGCCAACATTGCCAATTCCAACCGTTCTCCATAACTGGGATTGTAAAACACTAGACATAGTCAGCGGAAGCTTGAAGACTTCATCTTATCATTAAGAGGCTGAAAGTGATTTTTGTACAATACAGTCAAATTAAAAAGAGGGATATCGAGAGTCTGAACCACATGCACACACACACACACACACACACACACACACGCACAAACGCCCCCCCCCCCCCCCCCACACACACACACACACAGAAGCTGCAGATTCCAAATTACTACGCCAAGGCCTAGCTAAAAACAGTGGACAAATTAAAGACGTGCGGGCGCATTACTTTTTTGTTGAAAACATCTTGTGTCTGAAAAGCTGATTCTCCTCGGTGGTTTTGGTTTGTTTGTTTTTGTTTTATTGGTGATAGTTTTTTTTTTGTTTGTTTTTTTGACTCAACATGCCATCAAGTACCAGACAGGAGGTTTCCAAGCGGACGGAAAAAAATCAAAAGAACCGGACTGTTTGGGGAGGGGGGGTGGGGGGGGGGGCTGTCTACCACATGCGCGACGACAGGTCACGGGTGAGCGAGTGCAAAGGCCTGCAAAATGTACGTCAACTTACTGAGAAGGTCGTGTGTTAGACGATTGTACTTGATGTCATTGGTGGAAATTCCCTCCAAAACAAGAGACCCAATC
>CM031627.1:4361527-4364027 GCA_018398815.1 Conus ventricosus
TCTGTCTCTGTCTGTCTGTCTCTCTATGTGTCAGTCTCTGTCTGCGTGTCTGTCTGTCTCTCCGTGTGTCTGTCTGTCTCTCCGTGTGTCTGTCTGTCTCTCCGGTGTCTGTCTGTCTGTTGTCTGTCTGTGAGTTTCTCTCTCTCTCTCTCTCTCTCTCTCTCTCTCTCTCTCTCTCTCTCTCTCTCTCTCTCTCTCTCTCTCATCAACTCCACAGCGATGCAGATTTTTTTTTGTCAACTGTGCAGAGAGGAGACAGAAAGTGAAGAGCATTAATTTTGTGTTGTGTTGTCCTGTCCTGCGAACATCAAGAGCTCACTATATATCTTTGAAGTATTACAAACTCCCCGATCACTTCAGATTAGCACTTCTTATGGTACGTGCCTGCCAACAAACAGTCAGAAATTTGTCGATTTTGCTTATTCATATAACGTTCAAACTGCGGTCTTCTATGTGGTCGTCCATAGCTTTGTTAATGAATACATGCTGGTTGGCTGGTTGGTTGGTTGTGTCCCCGAGTGCAGTTCTGATGGTGTTTCTATGATTGTATTTTGCTTGAACCCTTTCATGAAGGGCAATGGCCTAAAGATGAAGAAATTATCTTAAGTCTCGAGTCTCTCTCTCTCTCTCTCTCTCTCTCTCTCTCTCTCTCTCTCTCTCTCTCTTTCTGTCTCTCTTCTTCTTTTCTCTCTCTCTCTCTCTCTCTCTCTCTCTCTCTCTCTCTCTCTCTCTCTCTCTCTCTCTCTCTTTCTCTCCCTCTCTTTCTTTCTTTCTCTTTTTCTCTTCTCAATCTTTCTCCCTCTCTCTCTCTCTCTCTTTGTCAAAAGACCTCTTTGGTAATGACAATAAAATATCAAAGTGTCAAAGTCTCTCTCTCTCTTCTCTCTCTCTCTCTCTCTCTCTCTCTCTCTCTCATCTTCTTGACTGTCCTGTCAATGACTTCTACCATTCCCTCTCTCCCTGCTTCATGTCCCCGCCCTCTTCTGTCGCCCCACCTTTCCTTACTTCTATCCTTTTTCTTCTTCTTCTTCATTCTGTCTGCTACAGCTTTGTTCCTCATGGTCCCCGCGCACGTTTCCTACGACAAACTCTCCTCCTGATTAGATAATAATAATAATAATAATAATAATAATAATAATAATGTATAGATTTTATATAGCGCAATTCTTGGGATCAACTCATTGCGCTCAACACACACTCAAACACTCGCACTAACATGTGTTCACACACACACACACACACACACACACACACACACACACACACAACACACCTACCGACACAGGCGCACTTATCAAGTTCAACGGTTCAAGCGTAAACAATACAGTTTTGCATGCAGTACATATAAAGTCAGGTCAGAATAATAGACACAGCATTAATGGTTGAAGAAGGCTTTCCTAAAGAAGTATGTTTTTAACTCTGACTTGAATTTAGATAATGTAGGCAGATCACGTAAGCTGTCAGGAAGAGAATTCCAAAGAGTGGGCGCACTAAAGCTAAATGCTCTCTCACCGACTGTCTTCAACGAGCGCCTAGGAATTTTCAGAAGTTTTTGAGAAGATGATCGAAGAGACCGAGAAGTTTGATAGGTGGACAGAGAAGCAGAAAGATACTGTGGGAGTGTCCCATCAAAGTAACGATAGGCAAAGACTGCAATTTTGAACTGCCATCGATATTTGATGGGAAGCCAGTGGAGTTCACGCAACAAAGGTGTAATAAGCTCGTTTTAAAGCACAAGCCGAGCTGCACAGTTCTGCACCCTTTGTAATCGTGCAAGCTGTTCTGAAGGAAGTCCTGCTAACACAGAGTTACAGTAGTCTACTCGGGACATTACCATGGCGGTGATGAGTCTGATTGTTGCCTGTGTGGAGAGGTAAGACCGGATAGAAGCAATACGTCGCAGTTCCAAGAAGCATGCACGACAAACATTCGATATTTGGTTCTGCATAGAGAGCGTTTGATCAATGCTGACACCTAAATATTTCACTGACTCTTTGAATGGTTAAACAACACCATCAATTTCTGCGACTCAGCTTTAACCATCTTGACACGAGAGGAAGTACCAACAGCCATGATCTCGGTTTTGTCACTATTCACTATTTCACTGACTCTTTGAATGGTAAAACAACACCATCAATTTCTGCCGACTCAGCTTTAACCATCTTGACACGAGAGGAGGTACCAACAGCCATGATCTCGGTTTTGTCACTATTCAGCTTGATTTTGTTGCTGGTCATCCAGACTTTTACGTCCCTAAAACATGCGGTAATATCTGATTGAGCACCTTGAAAATCGCTGGTGGTTGCGCTCTTAGAGAGTTCAGTGTCATCTGCGAATTTGTGGAAGTCACAGCCATGGGCAGAAATAACGTCAGATAAGGGCTGAGAATAAAGGGTAAAAAGAACTGCAGAGCTTAATCTAGGATTTTCAAAAAGGGGGGCAGTCCCCCCCTCAAATCGAAAAAAGGGGTGTCTGTCTGTCTCTGTCTGTCTGTCTCTCT
>CM031627.1:4375986-4405373 GCA_018398815.1 Conus ventricosus
CTTACTTTCTTCATTCTTTCCATTTCTCACGCGCATAACGTGTCGTCCATACCAACGGCCAAACTGGCCTTCTCTTCCGAAAGTTGGTGATGGGGATTTAACGTGTGTGCAAGATGTTATGCGTGCGTTTACGCACGCAACTACGGTTTATAGTCTCATTCGAAGGACTGCATGGGAAATAGAGTCAGAACCAACGTTAGCTCCGAGGGAAATATCCCCCTGTATCGAAACGACCCGCAGGAGATTCGAACCCACAACCGAGGATCACCAAGATTACGAGGGAGGTGACCCGGGTGAGACACCCACGGCCATGATGTCACGCCATTCCAACCCTTTGCAATGCACCGCCCGCCACTCCACCGCTGCACCTAAACCACGGTAAGGTCAGGTAATGTCGTTTATAGCCCGGCCGACCGCAAAGGGCCATATCAGGGCTGTCACCGCGCTGAAGTCAACTCACAAGTCCTAGAAACAAGGAAGAAGAAAAAAAAAAGAAGAAAAAAACAAAACCTCATTCACACCCTTTAAAATACACCTAAATACACATCGGGAAATTTTGTGAAAAAATCTTTCTTCTGTAAAATCTGAGATCAGATGTAAAAAAAAAAATATTGATCTCTCCTCAGAAATTCAAAGATCTTATCAGGTGGGACATCTGGTCATCGGCCCAATCCGCCAGTTTGGCTTGGACGACTGTTTCCATACTGCCACCCCCCCCCCCCCCCCCCCCCCCCCCCCTCACCGGCAAATCCAGTGCAAACCACACGCTCCCCTCTCCGTCACGCACCACCTTTTTTTATGTTTTCTTTAATCGGTCTTCAACATGATGCGAAATCGGCCTCTCTTAAGTCGTTGTAGATTTTTGATAAGGCTGGCAGGCTTTATTTATTTTGAATCAGATAACTAAGAAGCATTCATAAAGCGCCTTGCCAAAGGTTCTAGACGCGGACAATCCACACTCGTTTATACAACGGGCTGCCTGCCTGAATAGTGCCGACTGAAGAGCTGCTGCCGACGCTATTCAGTCGTTTCCCGTGTCATCCAGTCAATATCTTTCACTAAATTTCCTTACTTTCTTCATTCTTTCCACACATTTCTGTACGACATCTTTTTTTTCGCTTTTCCTGTGTGAACAAGCCCTTAGAGAGGGAACAAGGGAAACATCCTGCAGCCTTATTCTGCACATGTTGTTTCCCCGTCTCCTGTGTGAAAGAGCCTTTAGAGAGGAAAAACACAGGAAACATCGTGCACGCTTCTCTCTCCACATGTTGTTTCTCGTCTCCTGTGTGACATAGCCTTTAGAGAGGACACGCAAGAAACATTGTGAACGTTTATGTCTGCATGACCTGTTGGTTCGCTTCTCATGAGTGACATACCTTTAGAGAGGACACACAGGAAATATCGTGCACGTTTATTATCTGTATGACATGTTGATTCACTTCTGTGTGACACAGCCTTTAGAGAGGAAACACACAGGAAATACGTGCACGGCTGATATCTGTACATGTTGGTTCGCTTCTTCTGTGTGAGATACCCTTTAGAGAGGACGCACAGGAAACTCCTTGCGCCCTCCTTTCTGCACATGTTTCCCGTCTCCTGTGTGACATAGCCTTAATTAAGACAGGAAACGCAAGAAACATCGTGCATGCTTATTTCTGCAATATTTTTTCAGCAGACTCCATGAAAACCTTGTTCAGATATGTCCCACCTGATGTGACCTTTGAATTTCTGAAAGAGATCAACATTTTTCATCTGATCTATGATCTTACGGAAGAAAGATGTTTCAAGCAGGTTCCACGTTGTTTTTTCAAAAGTGTGTTTTAAAGGCTTGTGAGTTCTTTTTTTTTTTTTTTTTGCTAATGACTTGTGAATTGAACGCGGTGACAGCCCTGATATGGCCTTCTGCGGTCGGCTGGGCTATGAGCAATAGTACCTTACCTTACCTTACCTGACCTTACCTTACCTGCACAAAATGTTGCTTCGATTCCTTTGTGCGACAGAGCCTTCAAGAGAGGGAACACAGAAAACAGCGAGCAGCACGTGTATTTCGGCACGGAACGTCGCTTCCCCCGACCGCCGTGTGAGCGAGTCCTTACAACCTGACCCCCACCCAACCCCATCCCCCTCGGAGTGACGAACACGCCCGGCCTTGCTGCTCCGTGTGATCGGGCGGGGATGGAGGGGGGGGGGGGGGAGAGGAGAGAGAGAGAGAGAGAGAGAGAGAGAGAGAGAGAGTTTGTCCGGCTCCGCGTTCGGTAATCCACGGCTCATGAATCTTCGCCCAAGTGTCGGGCAGACGGCAGATCTTGCACAGACCTCGTCTCTGAGTCTCTCACGCCAGGGACAGGGGGAGAGAGTCGCAGACAGACTCTATCCATCCACCTGTCTATCCCCTCATCCTTATAAGCTTCCCCGAATGGAGGGAAGGGGGCTTAGTTGGGAGGGGGGGGGGGGGATTTCATCAGGCCAGCAGCGTCACAGAAAGAAAGAAAGAAAGAAAAAAAAATAGCCAGCTGCACCTTCTTTTCCTCCCCAGGGTCGCCTACCTTGCATACTGCTGCACCGGACTTGCAAGGAGTTCGCTGCGTGCTGGTGCTTCGTTTTCTTGCCGTGTGGCACAGGGTTACTGTACTGGTCGGTTTAGTCCTGTCTGTTGCCATGCTGTCTTGCCGTATGGCACAGGGTTACTGTACTGGCCGGTTTAGTCCTGTCTGTTGCCGTGTGGCACAGGGTAAGGGTTACTGTACTGGCCGGTTTAGTCCTGTCTGTTGCCATGTTGCCGTGTGGCACAGGGTTACTGTACTGGTCGGTTTAGTCCTGTCTGTTGCCATGTTGCCATGTGGCACAGGGTTACTGTACTGGTCGGTTTAGTCCTGTCTGTTGCCATGTTGCCATGTGGCACAAGGTTACTGTACTGGTCGGTTTAGTCCTGTCTGTTGCCATGTTGCCGTGTGGCACAGGGTTACTGTACTGGTCGGTTTAGTCCTGTCTGTTGCCCTGTTGCCGTGTGGCACAGGGTTACTGTACTGGTCGGTTTAGTCCTGTCTGTTGCCATGTTGCCGTGTGGCACAGGGTTACTGTACTGGTCGGTTTAGTCCTGTCTGTTGCCATGTGGCACAGGGTTACTGTACTGGTCGGTTTAGTCCTGCCTGTTGCCATGTTGCCGTGTGACACAGGGTTACTGTACTGGTCGGTTTAGTCCTGTCTGTTGCCATGTTGCCGTGTGACACAGGGTTACTGTACTGGTCGGTTTAGTCCTGTCTGTTGCCATGCTGTCTTGCCGTATGGCACAGGGTTACTGTACTGGTCGGTTTAGTCCTGTCTGTTGCCATGTTGCCGTGTGACACATGGTTACTGTACTGGTCGGTTTAGTCCTGTCTGTTGCCATGTGGCACAGCGTTACTGTACTGGTCGGTTAGAGTCCTGTCTGTTGCCATGTTGCCATGTGGCACAGGGTTACTGTACTGGTCGGTTTAGTCCTGTCTGTTGCCATGTTGCCGTGTGGCACAGGGTTACTGTACTGGTCGGTTTAGTCCTGTCTGTTGCCATGTTGCCGTGTGGCACAGGGTTACTGTACTGGTCGGTTTAGTCCTGTCTGTTGCCATGTTGCCGTGTGGCACAGGGTTACTGTACTGGTCGGTTTAGACCTGTCTGTTGCCATGTTGCCATGTGGCACAGGGTTACTGTACTGGTCGGTTAGTCCTGTCTGTTGCCATGTTGCCGTGTGGCACAGGGTTACTGTACTGGTCGGTTTAGTCCTGTCTGTTGCCATGTTGCCGTGTGGCACAGGGTTACTGTACTGGTCGGTTTAGTTCTGTCTGTTGCCATGTTGCCATGTGGCACAGGGTTACTGTACTGGTCGGTTTAGTCCTGTCTGTTGCCATGTTGCCGTGTGGCACAGGGTTACTGTACTGGTCGGTTTAGTCCTGTCTGTTGCCATGTTGCCGTGTGGCACAGGGTTACTGTACTGGTCGGTTTAGTCCTGTCTGTTGCCATGTTGCCGTGTGGCACAGGGTTACTGTACTGGTCGGTTTAGTCCTGTCTGTTGCCATGTTACCGTGTGGCACAGGGTTACTGTACTGGTCGGTTTAGTCCTGTCTGTTGCCATGTTGCCATGTGGCACAGGGTTACTGTACTGGTCGGTTTAGTCCTGTCTGTTGCCATGTTGCCATGTGGCACAGGGTTACTGTATGGTCGGTTTAGTCCTGTCTGTTGCCAATCAAGAGGGGCAGACAACCCATTTCAATCAAGAGGGGCAGACAACCCATTTCAATCAAGAGGGGTAGACAACCCATTTCAATCAAGAGGGGTAGACAACCCATTTCAATCAAGAGGGGTAGACAACCCATTTCAATCCAGAGGGGCAGACAACCCATTTCGATCAAGAGCGCAGACAACCCACTTCAAAGGGGAAGGGAACCCATTTCAATCAAAGGGGAAGTGAACCCATTTCAATCAACGGGAAATCGGTCGATGGTGGGGAGAATTACTCATTAACAATGGTGGGGAAGATTTACTCATTAACGATGGTGGGGAGAGTTACTCATTAACAATGGTGGGGAGAGTCACTCATTAAAAATGGTGTGGAGGGTTACTCATTAACAATGGTGGGGAGAGTCACTCATTAACAATGGTGGGGAGAGTTACTCATTAACAATTTCCGAACGCTGAGGTTAAGCGTTGGCAGAGAGTTACCATTAACAATGGTGGGGAGAGTCGCTGATTAACCAATGGGGGGGGGGGGGGGGGGGGGGGGGGGGGGGGGGGGGGGGGGGGGAGTTACTCATTAACGATGGTGGGGAGAGTTCCTAAATAACGATGGTGGGGAGATTTCCTCCATTAACGATGGTGGGGAGAGTTCCTCATTAACAATTTCCGGACGCTGGAGGGTTCAGCGTTGACAGACACGAACGACATAGAGGCTGATGAATCGTCCCCCGCCCCCACCCCCGCCCCACCCGGCCCCCTTCCCTCCACCTCAGCAAACTGCCATACAACACTCCTACCCAGACTTTGCGCGTGTGGCAGGATCTCATACAAAAGACTGAACCTCTCTGCAGCAGGCACGATACCTACGGCACACTGCACCGGCCAGTAGTGCCCCCACCTCACCTTCTGATGACGTCATGCCTCGGGCAACTAGTTAGGCAAGCGTCCTGGGGAGAGAGAGAGAGAAGAGAGAGAGAGAGAGAGAGAGAGAGAGAGGCTGGATTGTAATGTAAACTGGTGAAGAACGAGCAAAGGAGAGAAGAAGAGACAAGAGTAAGCCCACCCCCAATCCTTCTCCCATTTCAATCTCCCCCCACCCACCCAGCCCCGCTCCAATCAAACTCCTTACCTAACCTCCCCCTCTTTTCCCTACATCCCCCTCCCCCCACCCTCCCTAACCCCATCTTCCTCTCAAACCGTTAAAACCGGCAGACGGCGAAAAGTCGTAAATCCCTGAGCTACAACACCAAGACGACCCCGCTTTTAATTACAGCCTCCTTCCTGCGGAGGCGCTGCACATCGACAAGATGATGAAAAGCCATAGACGGGGAGACAGCCCTCCCTCCCACCCCCGCCCCCACCGCTTCCTCTCTCTCCCTCCATGCTCTCCCCACCCCCCACCCGCCCCCACCTGTAATGGGCAGCGGTTTGATCTGCCTTCGGAGAACCGGGTTAAGTCCTGCAGAATAGGAAACTGCTGAGGAAAAGCCTAGTTTGAAGGCTCCCCCCCCCCCCCCCCCCCTCAGCACCTTTACCCACCCCTCCCCCAAGTCGGCAGCCAACCATCTTTTCCCCCATTATCATTTTCCCCCCATTATCATTTAGACTGCAATCACTGTAGCGCTCTCCTCTCTCTCTCCTCTCTCTCTCTCTCTCTCTCTCTCTCTCTCTCCTCTCTCTCTCTCTCTCTCTCGCAGTGCACAACGATCAACGCGACCATATGGGTTGATGATGATGGTGATGACGAAGACGGAGAAGACGATGATGATGATGGTGATGACGAAGACGGAGAAGACGATGAATGATGGTGATGACGAAGACGGAGAAGACGATGATGATGATGATGATGATGGCGATGACGAAGACGGAGAAGACGATGATGATGATGATGATGATGGCGATGACGAAGACGGAGAAGACGATGATGATGATGATGATGATGATGATGATGATGATGATGATGATGATGACGAAGACGGAGAAGACGGAGAAGATGATGGTGATCATGAAGACGGAGAAGACGATGATGATGAGAAGATGATGTGATCATGAAGACGGAGAAGACGATGATGATGATGGTGATCATGAAGACGGAGAAGACGATGATGATGATGGTGATCATGAAGATGGAGAAGACGATGAAGATCATGATGATGATGATGATGATGATGATGATGATGATGATGATGATGATGATGATGGTGATCATGAAGACGGAGAAGACGATGAAGATGATGGTGATCATGAAGATGGAGAAGACGATGAAGATGATGATGATGATGATGATGATGATGATGATGATGATGATGATGATGATGGTGATCATGAAGACGGAGAAGACGATGAAGATGATGGTGATCATGAAGATGGAGAAGACGATGAAGATGATGATCATGAAGATGGAGAAGACGATGAAGATGATGATGATGATGATGATGATGATGATGATGATGATGATGGTGATCATGAAGATGGAGAAGACGATGAAGATGATGGTGATCATGAAGATGGAGAAGACGATGAAGACGATGGTGATCATGAAGACGGAGAAGACGATGCTGAAGATGGCGATAATGATGACTGAGAAGACGATGAAGATGATGTTGAATTGGAGAACCTTGGTGGACTGGAGCAAACACTGAACTATTTCGTCGAAACATACAATATGACATCAACTGATTTTTGCTTCTTTTTTGTTCTTGTTTTGCCCTGACTTGCTGTGAATATTACTTTACCATTTTCCACAAATTTTCCATAGACAGATAGATCGATAGATAGATAGACTGATAGATAAAGATAGATAGACAGATATACAGAGAGAGAGAGAGAGAGAGGAGAGAGAGAGAGAGAGAGAGGAGAGAGAGAGATACAGAGAGAGAGAGAGAGAGAGAGAGAGAGAGAGAGAGAGAGCGAGGGGGGGGGGGGGGGGGGGGCTGAATTTTAAACATGGAAGCCGGTGTCTTGTCCTTTCGTCGTACATTCACAATGTTAAGCCAGTTTTGTTCCACGTCCCTCCCCCACCCCACCCCTGCCCCCGCCCCTCCCGTTTCCCACCCCCCACCTCCGCCCCGCCTCCCCCCCCCCCCTCCTAAATGATGAATAATTGGCATTCCGTCTGTCTGACGAGGTACATGATAGGGGGCTTGCTCAACCCAGAGGTGATACCACTAACAGCACGGTTAAGACTTCACACGGCGGTACTTTGGTCCCACATTAGGAGAGCGAAGACCCTGTTGTTAGCGATGAGAACTGCATCAGATAACACAGCACACCGTGGATCGCTCAGTACGCAGCTCTCCTCAGTTTCCTTATCACACATTTTAAAAATATTGATAAGGGCTCCCGCCGACTAACGTAGACAGGCGAATCACAAGACTAAACACGACGCGCTTCGACCTCCCAGGTCTTCCTCAGGCAAGACACGCAAACACTCCGGACAACGAAACTGAGCGGGAAATCACTTCCCTTCATCCAATTCGGCGCCAGATGGGCGTGGAACGACCACGGGGCTGTCGGGAAGGGGACGACGCGAGTCGAAGTAATAATGATGATGATAATCATAAATACTGGTAGCAATGATAATGCTGATAACGATCATGATAAAAAATATTTGAAAAAAAATACTAAAGAGAGGATTACGACCACTTTTGGTGATAATATGGCGCGCGCGCACACACCCACACACACACACAGAGTAAAACCTGAGAAAGGTAGACAAACTGCCTTTTTCGTTTACTCAGACCACCTCACATACCACTTCCGTATGATGTATTTTGTACTATGTGGACTATGTAATTGTACGAGAGAGAGAGAGAGAGAGAGAGAGAGAGAGGAGAGAGAGAGAGAGAGAGAGAGAGAGAGAGAGAGACGTGCGTGCGTGCGTACGTGTGCGTGTGCATGCGTGTGTGTTTCTATTTGTCTGTCTCTCTGCGTTCTTTTTTTCACGCTGTTTTTAGAACTGCGTACACAACACACCAAAAGTGCTTCAGAACTTAAATCTCCAACAATTTCTACAGTGGGAGCCTCCTAAACAAACAAACAAAATCATCACTGAAGACTTCATTCACCACACACACACACACACACACACACACACACACACACCACACACTTCCCTCTCATTCACACACACACACACACACACACACACACACACACACACACACACACACACACACACACACACACATACACACACACCTCCCTCTCCTCCAAACCCTCCTCCTTCCCCATATCCATTTTTTTCTTTCACGCACTACCTTGAACCCACAACTAAACCCAGACACAAGGCATGCTATTCCCCCATCAGGAGAGAATGACACTGTGCCCCTCGCCCTCCCGTCATTACCAACGGCGCTTCATGTTCGTCCCTGGCACATGCCATCCAGAAAAACGAGGTGGTTACGGCCGCGCGAACACAACTTTCAGGTGACGTAAATAACCGTCCTGATCCAACCTACCCATTTCCACCTCCTTCTGCGAGCTGCCGTGACGTCATCATGGCCGTTCACGCGCATGGCGCAAGCTAGCGGCATTATCAGCACACAAAGGGCATGGGAGCTACATCGGATTGAAGAGACGGGAAGGGGGGGGGGGGGGGGGGGGGGGGGGGGCGGAGGAGGGGAGGGAGGGGTGATGGCGCTAGAATAACGACAAACTTCACAACATTATCTCGGGTTCGGTGGCAACAAAATGCTGCCTCATCTGGGCGGCGGCAGACGCTTGGGAAACAATGTGGGATGCTAATCTTGTTAGGAGATAGGGGAGAGCCCAGGGAAAGAGCGCCTGTGTCCCTAGAAAATGGCAGAGCAGGTCTGCTGCAACCGGCGTTGACCCAGCGCCGTAACATGACTCCAGCAGTTGGCGTACTGAGCCGGGGGGGGGGGGGGGGGGGGGGGGGGGGGGGGGGGGGGGGGGGGGGGGAGCTTCTGCAAAGTTGAGCCTAGCGGGGGAAATAAACGATACCCACATTTCAGCCAATAAATGAGGAGAGGGCGGGGGGGGTGAGTGAGTGAGAGAGAGAGAGGAGAGAGAGAGAGAGAGGAGAGGAGAGAGAGGAGAGAGGAGAGAGAGAGGGGGGGGGAGAGAGAGGGAGGGGAGAGAGAGAGTGAGAGAGAGAGAGGAGAGAGAGAGAGAGAGAGGAGAGAGGATACGCCACCACAAAATACGCGGTGCGCGCGACACACACACGCACACACACACACACAACACACACACACACACACACCACACACCAACACACAACACACACACTGTGGACCATGGTCAGCACAGACACATGACCACTGCAGCCGAACTGTGTTCCAAGGTTTCACACATGACTTGAACTCGCTGCAGTCACAACCCCTGGGTCAGGAGTGAAGAGTGACAGATCCCACAGTCTTTCACTTCCGCTTCATTCTTTTCTGTTTCCCTCACGGCTACATAAAGGTGTAATTCACCAGTAATTCTTTCTTAATTACAACAGTAAAAAAATCACAAACCGACACACTCCAGTGCATGTTTAGAACACACACAAAAATTCAATTGCACGCCATAGGGTTTATCATGCATGGCAAAAAAAGACAATACAATTACTCGCGTCACTGCGAAAATGACTCTGTTCTTGAAGAAGAAAAAGACGAAGGTGGAGGAAGAGGAGGAAAAGGAGGAGGAGGAAGAGAGGAGAGAGATGGGGAGAAGAAGAAGAAGAAGAAGAAGAAGAAGAAGAAATCATAGACATATGAAAGCCAGACACAGGACCATATCAAGCTGGCTGTCCATGGATTTCCTCCCAGCAACAGCGCAGGGAAAGAGGAGACAGGGCTGAGAGAGAAACAGGTGGACAGACAACATGGCTGAGTGGACAGGGAAGAGGAGACAGGGCTGAGAGAGAAACAGGCGGACAGACAACATGGCTGAGTGGACAGGGAAAGAGGAGACAGGGCTGAGAGAGAAACAGGTGGACAGACAACATGGCTGAGTGGACAGGGAAGAGGAGACAGACAAACAGGTGGACAGACAGGACGGAGAAAAGAGGTGGACAGACAACATGGCTGAGGGGACAGGGAACAGGAGACGGAGAAAGAAGCGGACAGACAACATGGCTGAGTGGACAGGGAAAGAGGAGACAAACAGGTGGACAGACAGGACGGATAAAGAGGTGGACAGACAACATGGCTGAGGGGACAGGGAAAGAGGAGACAGGACAGACAGAGAAAGAGGTGGACAGACACCATGGCTGAGGGGACAGGAAAGGCTAGGGCCAGACCTCGGGGTTACACCAAAGGGCAAGTTTGTGGACAACGCAATTTAAACTGACGAAAATACCCTGACTCTGTGACGAAACAAACAAGCAAACAAACAAAAAACTGGATGTAAAAAAAAAAAAAAAAAAAACGATCTCATCCTGGAATTTGGGTCAGTAAATTAGTTCAACGCGTATATCAGCAAGGATAGCAGAATGAACGCACGGCTTGTATGTGGACTTCTTATGTTTCTACGCTATAGGCAGAGCACAAGGATTTGGGAATGCAAAGTCTGGCAGACGATAGAAACAAAAACAAAAACAATAGGAACATTAGCATCGTGCTGCCAACATAACAAGAAGCAGACATCGGATCGTTCTCCTGAGTCAGGCTTTGGTCATGGCTGATCTGACGACCAAAAGCCAGCTGCAGCTTTGAATGTAACAGACAATATATTCAGCGTTTTGGGTCTAGTGTGTAACCGTGGACTCGGGCCTAGAGAACGGCAGAGGAGGTCTTCTGCAACCGGCGTTGACCCGACGCCGTAACATGACTCCAGCAGTTGGTGCACTGAGCGCGCTGGGGGGGGGGGGGGGGGGGGGGGGGAGAGCTTCTGCACAAGTTGAGCCTAGCGGGAAAATAAAAGATACCACATTTCCGCCAATGAATGAGAGAGAGGGGGTGGGGGAGAGAGAGAGAGAGAGAGAGAGAGAGAGGAGGGAGAGAGAGGAGAGGAGAGAGAGAGGAGAGAGAGGGTGTGTGTGTGTGTGTGTGGGTGGGGTGGTGTGTGAGAGGAGAGAGAGAGAGGAGGAGAGAGAGGGAGTGAGGAGAGGGAGAGAGGAGAGGAGAGGAAGGAGAGACGAGAGAGAGAGAGAGACGATTAACGACAGTACAACTAGGCACTTGTTCACGTCCTTCAGAAGGGGCAGACAACTGCTGCAGGGCAGACTCCATCGTCGCCACGCCAGGCTGGCTGCAGGACCAGTGACAAGGTCTTCACGTCTTCGTGTGACTTCATCATTCCAGCCAGAGGTACTGGTGTCAGGACGTGTCGCCGCACGGGCGGGCGGGCGGGTGGTGGTGGTGGGTGTCGCAGTCATGACAGGCCGTGGGAGGTGTGGGGCTGTCCACACGGATGGTCATTGGGGCGGCCGGGGAGTGCAGGTGTTATCTTTCGTTTGGTCTGCTGGCCGTGGGAGGTGTTACCCGTAACGCTTGTAACGGGCCTGGCCACGGCCACTTCCAGTCTGTCTTTGAGGTTGTCACATCTTCCAAGGAACTGTGACTGTGTGTGTGTGTGTGTGTGTGTGTGTGTGTGTGTGTGTGTGTTATGTCTTTTGAGGTTGTCACATCTTCAAGGAACTCTGTTGTGTGTGTTGTTGTGGTGTTGTGTGTGTGTGTGTGTGTGTGTGTGTGTGTGTGTGGTGTGTGTGTATGTGTGTGTGTGTGTGTGTGTGTGTGTGTGTGTGGTGTGTGTGTGTGTGTGCGCGCACGCGCGTGTGTGCCCGCGTTTGTATGTAAACGAGACACAAAGAGATTGAGACGAGTTACTCAAAGGAAATGCATTACCCCTCTCTTGGTCACATGCACATGCACTTGCTCGCTCGCTCGCTCTCTCTCTCTCTCTCTCTCTCTCTCTCTCTCTTCTCTCTCTCTCTCATCCTCTCACAACACACACACACACACACACACACACACACGTGCATGTACGCACACAAACGCGCACGCATGCACACGTGCACTCACACAGATGTGCACATGCGTGTGGACACGCACGCGCGCACGCATGCTCACACGCGCGTGCGCGTACACCACACACACACACACATACACTTAGAGTGCGAGGAGCGAGAAAGAGAGGGGGGAGGGACAGTCAAACAGGCAAGCAGATAAAAAGACAGACGGGTAGACAGACAGAAAGACAGACAGAAACGAGTTCATTTTCACAGTAATCCTAAGATGTACGCACACATGTACACACGCGCGCACGCATACACAAATACGAGCACATGCACACGTTTGTGTGGCCACACAGACAAACAGACAACAGTGGAGACAGAGATGAATACTGCACGAATGAATGCGTGTGTGTATATGAAAGTATTACGTGTATACGTGCTCGAGCTACACATATTTTGCCCACAGTTCAACCAAAACTCAGCATAGTAGGCCGGTCATCGCTGCACACACGCCTTCTACTGTAACACACACACGCACGTACAAACGCACGCGCGCGCGCGCATAAACACACAACACACACACACACACACACAAACACACACACACACACCACACACACTACACACACACACACACAGAGGGCGGGTCAAGCCCTACTCGTGACCTTACTTTCAATCAATACCTTAAACGTGAAGGTGCAGATCAACAGCATGTGTAGGGAACTATCACTGTGCTATGTTCTGACTTCTGCCACGTTACGAGTTCATCAAATTATACAAAGATGCCATTCTTTCCCCTTCTCCTGTAAACTAGGCCTTGTGTTGCCAACAATATAGCCCACAGGTGATTTGGGGAAGCTCTGGCCATCGACCGCAAGGAATTTGAGACAACCGAAGTTTCAACAGGACAGCTTCTGCTTCGGCTTCTTTCCGTTCCAAAATCCACATCGTCTTCATCCCGAACAAAAAAAAGAACGGGGCCTTTAAAAAGCGAAAAGGGGTTCCAAAGGACATTTCTCTTACAATGTTTAGCCTTTTTCCCCCCCCCCCTCCCTCCCCCCCCCTACCCATCCCCCCCCCCCTTGCTTTTTCCCCAAATTCTTTAATGCCCTTTGGTGGTAGAAGGTTTCGGGAATGTTGGGCCACACCCCACAATTAGGATTTTTGGCACTAACCCCACTGTATCACCCATTTTAAGGGTCTTGAGGCCAAAATTTAGGAGTTTGAACTAACACACTGTATCTTAAATTGTAAGGGTTGAGGCCAAAATTGGGAGTTTGCACTAACACACGGGATCACCCATGAAAAGGGGGCCCTCACGCCACCTTTTGGAGTTTGACTAACCACTGTTCACCCAATGGGGGGGCCCTCACGCCACCATTAGGAGTTTGCACTAACACATGTTACCCTTTGTGGGGGGGGCCCTCACGCCCCATTAGGGTTTGGGAACTAACACACTGAAATCTCCTTTTTAAGGGTCTTGGGGCCCCCTTACGCCCCCTTTTAGGATTTTGGCACAAACCCCATGATCACCCCTGTAAGGGCCCTCCCCCAAAATTAGGATTTTCCCATTTAACCACTGTTCACCCATGTAAGGGTCTTGAGGTCAACGCCCTTTTTAGGAGTTTCCCAAAAAACCATGTATAATCCATGTAAGGGTCTTGAGGTCACACGCCCCATTAGGATTTTGGGGCAAAACACGCTGTATACCCATGTAAGGGTCATGCCGCCGGCCAAAAGTTTGAGTCAGCTTTTTAACTTTTAAACTGATAACTCAAAAAAAAGAAGGGACTCCCCCCCAAAATCATCCCCCTTAGTTGACGTCACATTTCGGGCCCTTTTGCCACTCACCCCGTTTAAACCCTTTTCTTTGCGCCAGAGAGAGGGGGGACAGACACCCCAAAACCGTCCCATTCCCTTTTTCTTCACCTGTCTCCTGGGAACCCCCCTGGCTTCTCCCTTGAAAAGGCCCTTTGTCAGACAACGAGCAGAATCAACTTCCCGAACCCATTAAAAAAAAAAATTTTCCAAAACATCTAATTTGGGCCCGTCCATTTTAAAAACTCCCACTCCTAAAGGGACCCTCCTTTTGGGACATTAAAAATTTTAGTGTGGCTTTCCCCTCTCTCTTCTCTCTCTCTCTTCTCTCGAGAGGGGAGAGAGAGAGAGGAGAGAGAGAGAAAGGGGAGAGGAGAGAGGGGGGGGGGGGGGGGGAGGGCTCTTCTCTCTCCCGCTGGTCGCACTGCGCGTCCTCAGCGTTCACCGTGTGCACGTGCTGCCCGCTGCTGAGCCGCCGCCTCCTGTCTCCATGCCGGTGGCCGAGGACAAGTCCCCTGTGCCGGCCTGCCCGGGTCCCCCACCCCTGGGGTTTCATTAGGGGCGGACCGCACGCCTGTGCCCGGGACGGCTCATTAATGAATGGGCCACTGCACGTGTGTGGGGGGAGGAGGAGGGGAGGGGGTAGGGAGGGGAAGGAGGGAAAGAGATGGGAGGTATGGGGAGGGGGGGATGGGAGAGTCGTAGGAGGAGAGAGAGGAGAGGAAGAGAGAGAGAGAGGAGAGAGAGGGGAGAGAGAGAGAGAGAGAGAGACGCACGCTCGCATACACACACACGGGCGCGCGCGCGCACCCACACACACACTCGTACATACATCCATACACACACATGCGCGCGCGACGCACGCGCACGCACGCACACGCACACACCACACACACACACACACACGTACATAGACAGAGAGAGAGAGAGATAGACAGACAGACAGACAGAGTCTGAGACAGAGACAGAGAGTGACAGACAAAGACAGAGAGAACAGAGACAGAAAGACAGGTGGAGGGACAGAGAGGTAGATACAGTGAGACAGGCGAAGGAGGGCGGTGGCGGGAGAAGAAAACGTGCCACACTTTCTGAAGCTGTGTACTGCTGTACAGCAGCAGATGTGTTAAAGTCATACACATTTGATGACATCCCCATTCCGGGTGATGTGTGTAAAAATCATGCAAGTTTGATGACATCACTATTCTGGGTGATGTGTAAAAATCACACAAGTTTGATGACATCACCATTCTGGGTGATGCGTAAAAATCATACAAGTTTGATGACATCACCATTCTGGGTGATGCGTAAAAATCATACAAGTTTGATGACATCACCATTCTGGGTGATGCGTACAAGTCATACAGTTTGATGACATCACCATTCTGGGTGATGTGTAAAAATCATACAAGTTTGATGACATCACCATTCTGGGTGCATGGGGGTAGGTGGGGGGGGGGGGGGGGATGAGGGGGGGGGGGCGAGGAGGGTAGGGGAGGGGGGGGGGAGGGTGAACACAATAATACTTTTTTCTCTGTAGTGAATGTCAAGCGGAAAGAAGGTGACTGACAAACTGCACTGCTTTCAGTTCCTGTCTGTTTTGAACTTCCTGTCCGTGTCCACATTGTTCCTTTCCCCCACTCCCACCCTTTTTTTTTTCCTTCCTCACCTTCTGTACCACTTCATTGAAATTACCCCCTCGCCCTACCCATCCTCCCACCCTCGCTCAATCCTGCTCACAATCCACAACCACACCCCGACATCACCCGCTGCTGCCCTGGCATCGGCAATCCACAGGGAGCAGCCAATGCAAAACAAAACAAAATCGTCATGGGCTGGCAGAGGTTCAGTGGCGCCTGTTCTGATCCAACACACGCAGGACACCACCTTCTATGCCCCTCTGCTGACGACGGTAATTGCAGGACACCACCTTCTATGCCCCTCTGCTGACGACGGTAATTGCAGGACACCACCTTCTATGCCCCTCTGCTGACGACGGTAATTGCAGGACACCACCTTCTATGCCCCTCTGCTGACGACGGTAATTGCAGGACACCACCTTCTATGCCCCTCTGCTGACGACGGTAATTGCAGGACACCACCTTCTATGCCCCTCTGCTGACGACGGTAATTGCAGGACACCGCCTTCTATGCCCCTCTGCTGACGACGGTAATTGCAGGACACCACCTTCTATGCCCCTCTTGCTGACGACGGTAATTGCAGGACACCCACCTTCTATGCCCTCTTGCTGACGACGGTAATTGCAGGACACGCCTTCTATGCCCCTCTTGCTGACGACGGTAATTGCAGGACACCGCCTTCTTGCCCCTCTTGCTGACGACGGTAATTGTAGGACACCGCCTTCTATGCCCCTCTTGCTGACGACGGTAATTGCAGGACACCGCCTTCTATGCCCCTCTTGCTGACGACGGTAATTGCAGGACACCGCCTTCTATGCCCCTCTTGCTGACGACGGTAATTGCAAAGTAGCGTAGCCAGCGTGGTGCGCATGGCCCTCCAGAGGGCGCCACTATGTCCGTCCAACGACAGTCCTCATGAACCCGCCCATACCGGTGACCTCCATTGAACCCGCCCATACCGGTGACCTCCATGAACCCGCCCATTCCGGTGACCTCCATGAGCCCGCCCATACCGGTGACTCCATGAACCCGCCATACCGGTGACCTCCATGAACCCGCCCATACCGGTGACCTCCATGAACCCGCCCATACCGGTGACCTCCATGAACCCGCCCATACTGGTGACCTCCATGAACCCGCCATACCGGTGACCTCATGAACCCGCCCATACCGGTGACCTCCATGAACCCGCCCATACCGGTGACCTCCACACAAACACACCAAGCCCACCGACGTGGAGAGGACATCAAACTTGGGGTCACCCTGAGAGCAGGGCATGAAGGGCCACACAATTTGCGACTTTTGAATGTGATCTCTTGAGGATGAGGATGATGACGATGATGCCGTGTAGTTCCATTCCGCGTCTGAATCTGCACCAAAGGACTGCATTCTACGCTTGTTTGCATAACACATCCGAGCGTCAACCAGGCCCGGAAGACACGGACACCTGCAGTGTTGGTCAGCAAATTTGAGCGACGCTCTAAGAGAGCTATCAATTCGGCGGATGAAACTCGCATTGTGTGGTTCCAGCACTTTCCAAATGTTCTTCTAGCAAACTCAACTCTGGTTAGGTTTTGATGGGAATCGAACCCCAAACCTCTCAGCCAGCAATCCGCGACGCTAACCACTGCGACGTGGTGGTTGGTATTAATCCACTTACCAACCGGCTCAAGGGCAACATCCCGGCCACTGACCTGTCACAGGGAGGGGGTGATCACCAATGCAAGACCAACGCTGAATCTATGGAATTCCTTCATTTGTACACGATCATCGTCTCCTCCCTCATCTCGGGCAACACATCTTTCCACAACGAATGACGTGGGTCTTTAGTTAAAGGGGGAGAGAGGAGAGAGAGAGAGAGAGAGAGAGAGAGAGAGAGAGAGACAGACAGAGAGAGAGAGAGAGACAGAGAGAGAGAGAGAGATCTTTCCACAACGAATGACGTGGGTCTTTAATTAAAGGGGTGGGGGGGGTACAGAGAGAGAGAGAGAGAGAGAGAGAGAGAGAGAGAGAGAGAGAGAGAGAGAGAGAGAGAGGAGAGAGAGAGAGAGGGAGAGGAGAGGAGAGAGGAGAGAGAGAAAATCTTTCCACGACGAATGACGTGGGTCTTTAAAGAGAGACCACAGACAGAGACAGACAGTTGACAGACACAGAGAGTCTTACAAAGAGAGTGAAACAGAAACACACAGAGACAGATAGACAAAGACAGAGAGAAAATCATGCAGACAGACAGACAGAGAAAGGGAGACAGTCATAGAGACAGACAGACAGACAGACAAAGGCAGAGAGACTTCTTATTCCCTTCCTTCATTTTCTTCTTCTTCTTCTTTTTCTCCTTCTTCCTCGTCTTCTTCTTTCTCCTTCTCCTCCTCGTTCTTCTTCTTCTTTTTCCTCTGCCCCTCGTTCTCCTGTTCTTCTTCTTTTCCTTCTTCTTCTTCTTCTCTTCCTTCATTATTTACTGCTTCGTTTTCTTTCTTTCTTTCTTTCTTTCTTTCTTTCTTTCTTTCTTTCCTTCTTTCTTTCTTTCTTCTTTCTTTCTTTCTTTCTTTCTTCTTCGGTTTTTCATTTTCCCCTCCTTATCGGAAACTCAAGAGGTAAATGGCCAGAGATGCCAGAGAGGAGGTCTGGAATGAGCGAACATCCATCCTCTTTGCGGTAAAGGCATTACCATTCCGCTTCACCAAGATCAAATGCGCGTCGCTCAGCGTTCTCCGGATTGCTCTTTTGTCTCAATCGTTATCTGGTGCGTGCAGAGGTAGGTGTGTGTGTGTGTGTTGTGTGTGTGTGTGTGTGTGTGTGTGTGTGTGTGTGTGTGTGTGTGTGTCCCTCTGTCTGTCTGTCTGTCTGTCTCTCTCTCTCTCTCTCTCTCTCTCTCTCTCTCTCTCTCTCTCTCTCTCTCTCTCTCACACACACACACACACACACGCGCGCGCGCGCGCGCGCTCTACACATTCCTACTTGGGAGTTGAATTGAACGAAGTGACAGCCCTGATACGGCCCTTTGCGGTCGGCTGGACTATAGGCACTCTTACCTTACCTTACCGTCTTGGGAGCTGATGTCTGTGCTTTCTTTTGCATTATCCAGCCAGCCGGCACACGGCCGCACTGCTTCTCCGGAGAGAAGAGTAGAACACCAGTATGGATTTCACATAATGTTCAAGACTTCCCTATCCCCCGCCGCCTCCTCTTCTTTTTCTTTTCTTTTTTTCCCTGAACGTTTGCGCTCCCGCATCGGAACTTGGTTAACTGTGTAATACAAAAGGACGACGAGGAGACCGCTGTTTAAACTTGCAGGAGACAGGAGTTTGGACTTGCAGAAGACAGGAGTTTGGACTTGCAGGAGACAGGAGGTTGGACTTGCAGGAGACAGGAGTTTGGACTTGCAGGAGACAGGAGTTTGGACTTGCAGGAGACTGGAGTTGAAACTTGGAGGAGACGGGAGTTTGGACTTGCAGGAGACAGGAGTTTGGACTTGCAGGAGACAGGAGTTTGGACTTGCAGGAGACTGGAGTTTGGACTTGCAGGAGACTGGAGTTGAAACTTGGCGGAGACAGGAGTTTGGACTTGCAGGAGACAGGAGTTTGGACTTGCAGGAGACAGGAGTTTGGACTTGCAGGAGACTGGAGTTGAAACTTGGAGGAGACAGGAGTTTGGACTTGGGGGAGACTGGAGTTTGAACTTGGAGGGACTGGAGTTTTGGACTTGGAGGAGACTGGAGTTAAAACTTGGAGGAGACAGGAGTTCGGACTTCGACGAGACAGGAGTTTGGACTTGCAGGACACTGGAGTTTGGACTTGGAGGAGACTGGAGTTTGAACTTGGGAGGAGACCAGGTTTGGTCTTGCAGGAGACCAGAGTTTGCCCAGATGTCATCTCTGAAGAGCAAATCACTTCCAGCCAGGCGACCCCAGGGGGTGGGGGGAACCGAGCCCCAGGGCCCTGATCATGAGCCTGACACCTTCCTCAACCACCAGCCAGACCCCTCTTCTGTCACCAGAATCCCATCCACTCCGCTTCCACGTGCTGCCCAGACATCCGTCCACTCTACACCCCCACCCCACCCCACCCTACCCACCCCCCTTCGCCTTCCCCCTCCTCCTCCACAGCTTGCAGAGGCAGGTACACAGGAAACTCTTCCAACATTCAGCTCCTCTGGCTCTCCACCTGAGCGGTCAAAACCCACCCGCTTCATCGTCATCATCTGGTCTGGGGAATCAATTAGGAACGCCAGAGCCATAATGAGAGGGGGGGGGGGAGAGGGGGGAGGATGCTGGAGGAAGGGCAGTAGGAAGGAAGGAGAAGGGCTTAATGTAGGGCTTACACGGGAGAGGAATGGGGGAGGAGAGTGTAGGGAGGGGGGAGCAGAGGCAAGAGAAGGGAGTGGAGGGTGGAAAGGGATGGGGGAGAGAGAGAGAGACCAGAGAGAGAGAGAGAGAGAGAGAGAGAGAGAGAAGAGAGAGAGAGAGAGAGAGAGAGAAAGAGAGGGTAGACAGACAGAAAAGTAATCTATGAAGAAAAGAGAGAATATAGTATGTTGATGCGACTGAATGGGGGAGGGGGGGAAGGAAATCAAAGCAGATCGTCGGCCACGCTACACCCGCGGCACGTGCTCCTGCCTGCACGTGCAACCCGGACACAGCCGTCAGTGCCCGGACCTGTCCTGGCCTGCCTCCACCCAGCCTTCCCCCTTCCTCTTCTCACCTCACATCACCTCTCCACTGCCCCTCACTCACCACTGCCGGCAGTAAAGGAGAAGACTCACTCTTTGAATCCCAAGGTCGGTCTATGAGAACAGCTGCTGCAAAGAAACTCTGAATCGTACGGTCGGTCTATCTGAGCAGCTGCTACAAGAAACTCTTTGAATCGTACGGTCGGTCTGATAGTTCTTTGAATCGTACGGTCGGTCTGATAGTTCTTTTAATCGTACGGTCGGTCTATCTGAACAGCTGCTACAAAGAAACTCTTTGAATCGTACGGTCGGTCTGACAGCTCTTTTAATCGTACGGTCGGTCTGACAGCTCTTTTAATCGTACGGTCGGTCTGACAGCTCTTTTAACCGTACGGTCGGTCTATCTGAACAGCTGCTACAAAGGAACCTGCCCTTAAATTAACCTTTGGATTACTAGGACTACCTGTACCAAAAGGAGATTTGTTATCAATCTTCTGATGACCATGAGAACCTGTAGAAAAGACGACTTTGCTTTCAATCTTCTGATTATCCAGACTACATGGAGAAAAGGAGACTTTGCCTTCAATCTTCTGATTATCCAGACCACATGTAGAAAAGAAGACGTTGCTTTCAATCTTCTGATTATCCAGACCACATACATGTAGAAAAGGAGACGTTGCCTTCAATCTTCTGATTATCCAGACTACATGGAGAAAAGGAGACGTTGCTTCAATCTTTGATTATCCAGACTACAGGGGGAAAAGGAGACTTTGCCTTCAATCTTCTGATTATCCAGACTTATAGAGAAAAAAGACTTTGCTTTCAATATTCTGATTATCCAGACCACATGTAGAAAAGGAGACGTTGCTTTCAATATTCTGATTATCCAGACTACATGGAGAAAAGGAGACTTTGCCTTCAATCTTCTGATTATCCAGACTATATAGAGAAAAGAAGACGTTGCTTTCAATATTCTGATTATCCAGACTACATGGAGAAAGAAGACTTTGCCTTCAATCTTCTGATTACTCTCGGACAACATGGAAGAAAAGAAGAGTTTGCTTTCAATCTCCTGATTCCCAGACTATATGGAGAAAAGAAGACTTTGCTTTCAATCTCCTGATGACCCAGACTATATGGAGAAAGAAGACTTTGCTTTCAATCTCCTGATGACCCAGACTATATGGAGAAAAGAGACTTTGCTTTCATCTCCTGATGACCCAGACTATATGGAGAAAAGAAGACTTTGCTTTCAATCTCCTGATGACCCAGACTACATGGAGAAAAGGAGACGTTGCTTTCAATCTTCTGATTACTCTCGGACGACATGGAAGAAAGAAGACGTTGCTTTCAATCTTCTGATTACCCAGACTATATGGAGAAAGGAAGACGTTGCTTTCAATCTTCTGATTACCCAGAATACCTGCTTACAAGAAGGGGGCGACACGCTTTCCATCTTCATATGACACTAGATTAGCTGGTGACAGGGACGCAAGCCCTCCATCTTCCGGTATCCCTATCTACCTGCTTCACAGGAGAATTCCCTTAGAAATCTCATCGTCGCCACGACAATCTGGACACACGCTGTGCCTTGATCCTCACAATTTGCCTTGACCCTCACAATTTACCTTGACCCTCACAATTTGCCTTGACCCTCACAACTTGCCTGACCCTCACAACTTGTCTTGAACCTCGCGGTTTCTTCAGACCATCTTATTAAAAAAAAATCAACAAAAAAACAAACAAAAAAACTTTGTCTTGAATCTCTGGGCTACCTTAGACCGTCTGGAACAATGGAGACTCGCTCTGAACTTTCTGGGGTTCTTAAGATTATCGTTGGTAATGGAGGCATACTATGTACCTGATGGTTCCTCCGAACACCATGTTGAGAGAGAGAGATAGAGATAGAGAGAGAGAGAGAGAGAGAAGAGAGAGAGAGGGGAGAGAGAGAGCGTTCCCCCACATACCATGTTAAGAGACAGAGAGAGAGAGAGACAGACGACAGGAGAGATATGTTTCCTCCGAATACCATGCTGAGAGAGAGAGAGAGGGGAGAGAGTAGAGAGAGAGAGAGAGAGAGGGGAGAGAGAGAGAGAGAGAGAGAGATTGGCCTTGAAACGTAAGAGACCCTCAGCGTATCCTCAGACGAGAATTTTTCCCAGAACAACTGGCACCCGGCTATCCTTGGTGTACTGTCAGGTTCCTTCCAACAAGGAAAGCTCGTGTGCTACACGGGGTATTTTGGAGCTTTTCGTCAAACCAAACTGACAACAATCCCCGCCACAGCTGCAACACCACTCTGTCTTCTATATCCCAACATGCTGCTCCGACGATCCGCTCTGAAGTCGATCTGAACTTCCACGTCAGGGAGCGAGTTCTGCCCTGCATTCGTTCTACGGAACTATGAAACAGTTCCGTGCACCCGGACAGGCTTTTTATCTGGAAAAAAAAGTCCTGTCAACCAGCCATCGTGGCAAAGTGGTTAGCGTCGCGGACTCCCGGCTGGGAGGTCATGGGTTCGATTCCCATCTGAGCCATGTGGGATTTTTCTGCCCCGACCTGCTCCTACCCAGAGTTGAGTTTGCTGCGAACTCAGTTGTTAAGACTGGGACCACACAGTCGAGTTTCATCCACTTAATGGATGTGTCTCTGACAGGGTTGCTCAAATTTCCTGACCAACACTGCAGGTGCCTGTATTTCTCGGGTCTGGTTGGCGCCGGGATATATTAGAAAAGTAAGCTCTATCATGCAGTCTCAGACCAGAATGGAAATCCGTAGCATCATTATCCTCATCCTCATCGATCAGCATAAGAAAAAAGCCTCAAACTCTGTGGCCCTACATGCCCTGTTCTCATGGTGATCTCAGTTTCGACGTCCTCTCGGTGTCTTTGGCCTTGGTTTGGTTCCGTCGGGGTCACCGGTATCGGCGAGTCCCTGGGGAGGGGGGGGGGGGGGGGGGGGGGGGGGGGGGGGGGGGGGGGGGGGGGGGGGGGGGGGGGGGGGGCTGTCATTCGACGGGCGTGGTGGCGCCCTCCGGAGGGAGAGCTCACTCACGCCGGGCTCCGCCACTTAGCAAGCATTGTCATCAGTAGAGGGCTAAGTAGGGGTGTCCTGTGTAGGCTAGATCAGAACAGGCGCCACTGAACACCACCGAAGTGTCTCGGCGACACGCAGTGTCTCCTCCTGTGGGTTGCCTCTTGACGACTTGACACTGACTGCTCCCTGTGGAGCAGGGACTGCGGGGACTGTGGCAGGAAGGGGGGAGGGGGGGGGGGGAGGGGGGGAGAATAGCGGCGTGAGTGCAATGCCACTGAGGTGGCAGTAAAGATGGACAGAGAAAAAAAAAAGCCCCAGTCTTCCTTTGGAACCAGACCCACCTGATCCTCTCTCACGGGCAATCCGATCACGGCCTGCAAGACCCCGGACACGCCCAGACATCGACCTATCGATCAGGGCTGGGTGGAGGGGACACGTTCACAATGGGGAAGCGTTTTGTATTTTCCAGCAGTGGCAATGCGGGTCTCCCTCCTCGTTAAAGTTTGATGCGGATAGGGTTAGAGATGTTGCTCTGTGTAACTACGTGTGTGCGTGTGTGTGAGTGTGTGTGTGTGAGAGAGAGGGGAGAGAGAGAGAGAGAGAGAGAGGAGAGAGAGAGTGTGTGTGTGTGTGTGTGTGTGTGTGTGTGTGAGAGAGAGAAGAGAGAGAGAGAAGAGAGAGTGTGTGTGTGTGTGTGTGTGTGTGTGTGTGTGTGTGTGCGCGCGCGCGTCTGTGTGTGTGTGTTTGTGTGTGTGTGCTTGTGTGTGTTCGCGCGCGCGTGTGTGTGTGTGTGTGTGTGTGTGTGTGTTGTGCGTGCGTGCGTGCGTGCGTGCGTGCGTGCGTGCGTGTTGTGTGTATGTGGTGAGAAAGAGAGAGGGGGCGGGACGGAGGGATGGAGGGTGAGAGAGAGGTAGAGAGGGGACAGAGAGAGAGACAGGGGGAGAGAGACAGACAGACAGACAGACAGAGACAGACAAAGAGAGAGGGGAGAGGGAGAGAGAAAGAGGGAATCTCTGTGTGTGTGAAGGAGAGAGAGACATAGACTGGAGAGTCACAGAGAAAGAGAGAATAAGACAGAGAGAGAATGAGACACAGAGAGAGAGAGAGAGAGAGAGAAGAGAGAGGAGAGAGAGAGAGAGAGAGAGAGAGAGAGAGAGAGAGCACGCACGCACGCACGCGCATATGTGTGTTTGTGAATTTCTTTCGATTTCACTGTTGTTTCTCTCCCTCCCCCTCCCCTCCTCCCGCTTCCCCCCTCCCGTCGTTTTTCTCCTTCTTCCTTCCAGTGTCCGCCTGAAGGACTGAAGATAATGTACGACTGTCGCTTTCCATCACACTCCTTCTTGGTGTCTGCCCACGACAACTGTCATCATCTACACTTTTTCTCCATCGATTTCTTACCCCCCCCCCCCCTCCCCCGCCCCGTCATCCGGTAAACCCCACCCCTTCCTCACTAACACGCCATGTCTCAGTCCCTCCCTCTAAGGCCCCCCTCCCCCCTACAGTTAAAAAAAATTCATGCTTTATTCTTCTGAAGTCATTTCCAACCTATAAAACAACACTTTATTCTTCTGTGGTCATTTCTAACCTATAAAACAACACCCCACCCCCACCCCCCTCCGAAAACACTATGCTCGCGATTTCCTTTTTCCGCCTTCTCTTCTCTTCCTTTTTTTTTCCCCTTCCCAACCTCTCCTTATGATTTTCGTCATTCCCTCTTTTCTGTCTTCCAGTCCAATCATTCCTTTCAGTCAGTAGAGAGACGAAGATTTTTTTTTTTTTTAAAGTCTGGAAACGGATGAATGAACGCTTGAACACACCTTAAATCCAAACCAAATGTAAACGAATACCAACCAGCCAACCAAAAATAAAATAATTTAAAAAAAATAAGGGACCCGCAACCCGTTTATGGACACATGAAGACCACAGCTGTGAAATTCAGATTTCAAGCCTCGTTACAAAACCAATCCCATACTTTCCCCCTCAACACATCCCCCCCCTCCCCCCCCCCCCCCCCCCCCCCCCCCCCACCCCCCACCCCACTCCCATCCCTCCTCTCACTTACCACTCTCCCCATCCACCCCACCTTCTCCTCCTCAATCCCCTCTTTCTATCCTTAGTTCATGTGGGTTTTTTTTTTTTTGTTTTATGGGGTTGTTTTTTTTTTTTTTTTTCGTTTTCAACTCACCGACGTCCCCCTCCCCACCCCACCCCCACCTCCCACGGCCAAGGTGTCCACGAAGAACTTTCAGGGGTTAAAAACTTTCACACAGAGAGAGAGAGAGAGAGAGAGAGAGAGAGAGAGAAAATTTACCATGCCGCCAACGAAAGAAACAAACAAATGACAAGACAAGCACGAAGTGTTTCGACCTCTTTGGTCCTCTTCAGAGCGAGACAAACAACATCGAAGACAATGAAAATGAAGCACGAAGAGCGGGTCACTTACTTAAAGCTGTACACATTTTTCGACTGGAAACCGTCCAGGCCTGCTTCTTAGAATGGGCATTGGAGGAGCAAGGAGGGAAGGGGCAGGGGAGAGAGCGGAGTGGGAGGTAAGGGAGGGGAGAAAAGGCGACAGTTCAAGAAACAAGGGAGTGTAGAATTTTTTTTCTATTGATCAAAATAACACACACACCACACACACACACACACACGCGCGCGCGCGCGCGCGCGCGCACGTTCGCGCGCACGCACATATATACACACGCGCGCGCACGCATACACACACACTCCATCCCATTCCACCCTGCCCCGCCTCCCCACTTTTCAACGAAATACGCGATCAACTCTTTACCCAAGTAACCCCCACATCATCATCATCACCTTATCTTCTCTCTCTCTCTCTCTCTCTCTCTCTCTCTCTCTCTCTCTCTCTCTCTCACTCTCTTTCTCTCTCTCTCTCACCCTCTCTCTCTCATTATTTTTTCTACTTCATCGAGGGCAAGATGTAAAAGAGCCTGTATTGTGCTTATTCTTCATCCCTCATTAAAAAAAATTCTCTCTCTCTCTCTCTCTCTCTCTCTCTCTCTTTCAACTCTCTCTCTCTCAGCCCTCTCTCTCTCTCTTTCTCCTGTTCCTTTACTCTCCCCCCCCCCCCCCTCTATCACCCCATCCCCCCCCCCCCCCCAGAGCAAGCTTTGTTTATATTCAATAATTCTTGCAGTCATTGCAACACAGGCTGCTCTGTAAGTTGCTGGAACGGTGCTCGGTGCTTATCCTTGGAATTTATTAGTTTGTTGTATTTTAGTCCCTTGCGGATTCATTCCAAGAACTGGCCCTCAGCACTTGTGTCTTAGAGGATATCTTTTTATATTTTCTACTTTTCACAACAAAATGTAGCTTGTTTTGCTCTTTCATGATTTTCTTTTGCTTCTTAGATGGCACTTTGGTTGCTTTTTTGAAAACTCAACAAACATACTACAGTATTGCACACCAGCCTTTTCTGGGATTGCATTCTTCTTAAAACTGAAAAGGCAGAGGAGTCAAATTAACCACTTTCCGCGGTCACTGAGGAGAAACCACCAAGTTTCGAAATATCGGTATATGACCAGGAGTTATTGTTAGTGAGTTTCCTCCCTATTGGAGGATGTCTCTCTCCCCTTGGAGAATATAAGCTTACTGAAGGCTCATTTGAGAAGCATTTATTTTCTTTTTCCCCATCCACCCACTCAAGCACATACTGTTAGTTAGGCAGAATCATCTGCCACTGCAGGTATGAATGCGTATCTCCCCCTATTTCTTCAATCTAAGACATAAGAGCAAGCTTTGTTTATAATTATATATATATATAATTATATATATATATTATATACAGCACAAGTTGCACTGATGAGTGAGAGCTGAGAGCGGTGAGTGGCATACAGGCCATACGGATGGCTGTAGCAGTGTGTTCACCACGGACTTCCAGGTCCTCTGAGGGCCGTCAGCGAAGGGCCTGCTATTGACGCTTCTACCTCCTCTTCTTCATCCTCACTGCTTGACACACATTCTCTCTCTCTCTCTCTCTCTCTCTGGAGGAGGATGAGGGGGGGGGTGCAAGGGGAGGAGCTAGGCTGGTGAGGGAGACAAAAATCACACACACACACACACACACGCACGCACACACACACACTCACAAAAACGGAGGTAAGGTAAAGTAATGGTGCTATTAGCTCAGCCGACAGCAAAGGGCCATATCAGGGCTGTCACCGCGTAGAGTCAGCTCAAATCATTTTTTTTTTTAATAAAAAAAAAATCAAAACATCTCTTTAAAATACACCTCCTGCAAACGCTTCAGAAGCTTCGTTAAAAAAAAAAAAAGTCTTTCTGCCGTAAAATCTTAGATCTGATGAAAAATATCAATCTCTCTGAAGCTTAGAGTGTAACTAGCATCAGACATACAACTGATGCCCCCAGCCCACCCCACCCCACCCCACCGCACCGCACCGCACCCTCCACTGTCTGAGTCCTCGCCAGCCCCTGTCCACACCCCACACCCCAACCCCACTCACCTCCCCCCCCCCCCCCACCACCACCACCCAATCCCTCGGTAAGTGGGTTGGCAGAGGTGTGCGGAACAAGGGTGTTCCCTAATGAGTGCTGGTCAATAAAAGATGAGGCAAAACGCCTCGCTCTCTGCTGGGACCGGCAACGACTGGGACAACGGCCTACTCAGAGAGAAAAGAGAGAGAGATAGAAGAGAGAGAGAGAGAGGAGAGACAGACAGACAGACAGAGAGAGAGAGAGAGAGAAAAGGGGAGAGAGAGAGAGAGAGAACAGAGAGAGAGAGAGACGGAGACACAGACAGAGAGAGTAGACAGGCAGACAGAGACGGCAAGCCAGATAGACGGAGAGAGAGAGAGACACATAGAGACAGAAGGACGGGCGGGCAAGCCAGAAGACAGGACGGAGAGAGGGGAAAAGACAGAGAGACAGACAGAGAGAGTCAGAAAACGACGGCGGGGGGGGGGGGGGGGGGGGGGGGGGGGGGGGGGAGGGGGGGGGGGAGAGGGGAGAGAGAGAAAAGAGAGACAAATTCTGCGCTCTCTCTCTCCCCCCCTCCCCCCCGTCTCTCTCTTTTTTCCCCCCCCCCCCCCCCCCCCCCCCCCCCCCCCCCCCCACCCTACTACAACGGGTGGCACCAATTCCGCCTTCCCTCTCCCTCACTCCTTGACTCTAGCTTCGCCCCCTCTTCCACCCTCCCCTCTTGTTCTCTCCATCTCCCATTCACAACACACACACACACACACACACAACACACACACACACACACACATTGTAGCACCGCACGCGCCCCAAAACATACACTCACACGCTTGCACGCACGCAGGCATGCGCGCGCGGGGCGCGTACACACACACACACACACCCCACGTGTGCACGCACGCGCACTCACATACACACACCGCTTGCACGCACGCAGGCATGCACGCGCGCGCGCGCGCACACACACACACACACCCCAACACACCAACACACACACACACACACACACGTGTTGCACGCACGCGCACACACATACACTCACACGCTTGCACGCACGCAGGCATGCGCGCGCGCGCACACCACGCGCCCGCACACACACACACACACACACACACACACACACCTACCTCCTACGAAAGGAGACGATCCGGAGACCACAAAAGAGGAAGGCACAGGGACGGGCGTTGTTCCTCCTACTACCCCTGCACGTGAACAAGAAAGCCACTCCTCCAGAAACGTAGAGGGGTAAATACGTGGCAGGTAGGTAGGTAGGTAAGTAGGTTCAGTACACACTTCAGTTAGACAGAAACCGACAAAAAGCTTTGGCAACCAAAAAAAAAAAAAAAAATGCTCTTCGAATATTCGCCTGCACTTCACGCACAAAAAAAAAAAAAAAAAAAAAAAAAACTGAACCAGTCGACACACAAAAAGTCCAAGCACTATCCGTCTTCTTTTTCTTTTTTCAATTCTCCTCTTCTTCTCCGCCCCCACAACCCCCCACCCCCACCCCTTTCCCAAATCCGTGCCTCTCTTCCGACGATGACCCTGTGAGTTTAAGGGCAAGATGCTGTTGGCACTACACATATATACAGGCCGGTTGTCAACATGGTTGGCACGTGGGGTTTACCTTTCTCTCTCTCTTCTCTCT
>CM031627.1:4405473-4415473 GCA_018398815.1 Conus ventricosus
CCCCCCCCCCCCCCCCCCCCCCCCCCCCCACACCCCACCCCATTTCTCCAAACCTGTTGAGACAGAAAACAAAGCAATTGAACAAACTTGTCCAAAGGCGCCCCCCCCCCCCCCCCCCCCCCCCCCACACATCCCAATCCCACCTCCACCCCTCTCTCTCCGTCAAGACACGGTCACATCGCGGCACTCCTCGTCACTTTCCAGCTTTCACTTAGCACGGTCACTTGCGGCATCCTCGTCACACGGACACGGTCACATTGCGGCAGTCCTCGTCACTCACAGGACACGGTCACATTGCGGCAGTCCTCGTCACTCACAGGACACGGTCACATTGCGGCAGTCCTCGTCACTCACAGGACACGGTCACATTGCGGCAGTCCTCGTCACAACACACGGTCACATTGCGGCAGTCCTCGTCACTCACAGGACACGGTCACATTGCGGCAGTCCTCGTCACTCACAGGACACGGTCACATTGCGGCAGTCCTCGTCACTCACAGGACACGGTCACATTGCGGCAGTCCTCGTCACTCACAGGACACGGTCACATTGCGGCAGTCCTCGTCACTCATCACAAGACAACGGTCACATTGCGGCAGTCCTCGTCACTCACAGGACACTGTCACATTGCGGCAGTCCTCGTCACTCACTCACAACACACGGTCACATTGCGGCAGTCCTCATCACTCACAGGACACTATCACATTGCGGCAGTCCTCGTCACTCACAGGACACGGTCACATTGCGGCAGTCCTCGTCACTCACAGGACACGGTCACATTGCGGCAGTCCTCGTCACAACACACGGTCATTGCGGCAGTCCTCGTCACTCACAGGACACGGTCACATTGCGGCAGTCCTGTCACTCACAACACACGGTCACATTGCGGCAGACCTCGTCACTCACAGAACACGGTCACATTGCGCCAGTCCTCGTCACTCACAGGACACGGTCACATTGCGGCAGTCCTCGTCACTCACAGGACACGGTCACATTGCGGCAGTCCTCGTCACTCACAGGACACGGTCACATTGCGGCAGTCCTCGTCACTCACAGGACACGGTCACATTGCGGCAGTCCTCGTCACTCAGTTCCAGCAGTTGTCACGTCACGACACGGTCACATTGCGGCAGTCCTCGTCACTCAGTTCCAGCGGTTGTCACGGCTCTGCCACTCCTTCCATCATTCTTCTTCCTTCACCAGTGCAGGAGCCAAGTGGCCACATCCCTCAACTCCCTGCTTCCTACCTCACATGGTTGGTTGGTTTGGTTGGTGTGTGTGTGTGTGTGTGTGTGTGTGTGTGTGTGCGTGCGTGCGTGCGTGCGTGCGTGCGTGCGTGGTGTGTGTGTGTGCGTGCGTGTGTGTGTGTGTGTGTGAGAGAGAGAGGGGGGGGGGAGAGAGAGAGAGAGAGAGAGAGAGAGAGGAGAGA
Organism: Conus ventricosus; assembly: GCA_018398815.1. NCBI lineage: Eukaryota > Metazoa > Mollusca > Gastropoda > Neogastropoda > Conidae > Conus > Conus ventricosus. The sequence goes on from CM031627.1 coordinate 4,406,903, forward strand.
GAGAGAGAGAGGAGAGAGAGAGAGAGAGAGCGTGTGTATGTGTGATGTGTGTGTACATGTGTGTGTGTGTGTCCGTCTGTGAGTGTGTATGTCTGTGTGTGTCTATCTGTCTGTACGCGCGTTTTCAATCCTCCTGTCCTTCTACGTGCTTTAAAAAAAAAATGTCTTCATCCTCCTCGAATCGATTGATCAAACGAGCACAAAAGTCGCTTCCGCAAACACACACCAGAAACGCACAGCCTTTCCCTTACACCCTAGGTTGGAGGAGGAGGAGGAGGAGGGGGGGGGGAGGAGGAGGAGGAGGGAGGAGGAGGAGGGATGACCACATTTTCCCTGGGGGCTGGTGTCCCTCCCCTCCCCTTCCCTCCTTTGGTCTAGGTTACCGACTTCCAAACGAGACGACAGATAAATAAACGGCAGATCCCGCCAGCGCCGGTCACTCTGGACCCCCCCCCCCCCCCCCCCCCCCCACCACCTCTCCCCCCCCCCCCCCCCCCCCCCCCCCCCACCAGCTTTCCCGCCTCCTTCCCTCCCAGGACCAAAGTGTTCCGAACAAGTTCCGTCAGTAGGGACGTTAGTTTCAGCATCCAAGCACGGCACTGTAGGTGTCAACGAAGAGGTCGGGGGCCGAAGGCACCGTCCCTGGCACGATGGAAAGGTGGGCAGGGGGGCAGAGAGGAGGGGGGAAGGTCAGGGAGAAGTGGGGTGACGGAAGAGAGAGAGAGAGAGAGGAGAGAGAGAGAGAGAGGCAGAGGCAGAGACAGACAGACAGACAGACACAGACTGAGAGAGAGACAGACAGACAGAGAGTCAGGAAGTGGGGGGAAAAAAAAGAGAGAGAGAGAGAGAGAGAAAAAAGAGAGAGACAGAGAGGCGGAGGGGAGAGAGAGAGAGAGAGAGAGAGAGAGAGAGAGAGAGTGAGGCAGACAGAGAGAGAGAGGGGGGGGGACAGAGAGTGAGAGAAAGAGAGGACAGAGATGACAGAGAGAGAGAGAGAGAGAGAGAGAGAGAGAGAGAGAGAGAGAGAGAGAGAGAGAGAGATCTGATCGGTTTAAAACAAAGTTGGGGGAATTTTACACACACACCCCACACAACACACACACACACACACACACGCGCGCGCGCGCGCACGCGCACACACACACACACTGAAGGACCGCTTACCCGAGAGTTAGTCCCCAAATCTCGAGTTGTCCGTCTTGCCGTCCGTCCCTCGGTCTGTCTGTATGTCTGTCTGTAGCAATGCGATCACCATGACCACCCAACTCTTCACATCATGCCCCTAAACCCCCCCCCCCCCCCCCCCCCCCCAGGAAGAAACGCAAATGTTGACAGTCCAGGGACATGAAAGGAGAGAGAGAGAGAGAGAGAGAGAGAGAGGTAGAGAGAGAGGAGAGAGAGAGGGTGGAGAGAGAGAAGGGGGAGGGAGGACGAGGGAGGGAGAGAGAGAGAGAGAGGAGAGAGAGAGAGAGAGAAAAGAGAAAGGGAGAGACAGAAATAGAGGAGACAGAGACAGAAGACAGAAACAGAGAGAGGGAGGGAGGGAAGGAGGGAGGAAAGAGAGAGAAAAGGAGAAGAGACAGGAGATAGGAAAGACAGAGGGGAAAAGAGAGAGAAAGAGAAGGAGACAGAGAAAAGAGAGAGGGGAGGGAGAAAGAGAGAAAGTGAGAGGGGCAGAAAAGAGAAGTTTAGGAGAGACAGAGAGAAAGAAAATGAGAGTGGGAGGGACGGAGGGAAAGAGAGTAAAGGGAGAGACAGAAGTAGAGAGAGAGAGAGGATGAGAGAGAGAGAGAGAGAGAGAGCAAGAGAGACAGGGAGGAGAGAGAGGAGAGAGAAGAGAGAGAGAGAGAGAGAGAGAGAGAGGAGGAGGAGAGAGAGAGAGAGAGAGCTCTTTATGAAAATTCTATGGATTCATCATCACTCTTCGTCTGTTTTGATGAAAATATGAACAGACACGTTTTCATGCAGCCCTTACGGGGGATCTCCGGACAGATACATTCGTTGTCCTTTGAGAAACAGTCTTCCGTGAACACTAAGACGGATCGGCAAACGGCCATCCTTTCATGCTGGCTTCTTCGCTCAGACGCTGATAGTGGGGGGGGACAGGAGAGGGAGGCGGGGGGGGGGGGGGGGGGGAGGGCGCGGAGAGATACTGACTTATTGGACAGAATGTTTGCCTTCCTTCTCTTCCCGATTCGCACTCCCCCCCCCCCCCCCCACCCCATCCCCCCCCCCCCCCACACACACACCCAACACACACACACACAACCTCCACCTCCCCCTTTTTCCCCCCTTTTAACAAAACTACACCTAAAAATAAAAAAAATTTTCAATATTGTTTCCTCAGTTTTCCTCACACTCATCTTCTTCGTGTTCTCTTTTCCTGTATTCTTTGTTCCAACATGTGTGGGTTTTTTTTTTGTTTTTGTTCGTTTGTTTTTTTAATTGTTTTTTTAGCACCTCTATTTTCTACTCTGCCATGTCCTCTTCTACGTCTGCCTTATTCTCTTCCCACTTTTTCTTCCTCTCCCTCCTTCCCTCCCCCCTCTTCCCCCTTTTTTTTCTCCCAATTATCTTCTGTATATTCTCGTTCATTTCGATTTGAAAAGAAGAAAGAAAAAATTACTGTCAACGAAACAAAAAATTCAATTTAAAAAAAAAAATTGCTGTTGCGTCCTACAAGCCGTCAAATTAAAAAAAAAATCACGAACGCAAAAAAAATTTAAAAAAATAAAAAAAATAATAAACATAAAACTTTTTTTTCAAGATTTAAAAATCTAACGCTCACTGACAACAGACACTGAAGAAGAAGAAGAAGAAGAAGAAGAAGAAGAAGGAGGAGGAGGAGGAGGAGGAGGAGGAGGAGGAGGAGAAGAAGAAGAAGAAGAAGAGAAGAAGAAGAAGAAGAAGGAGAAGAAGAAGATCGAAGAAGAACAGAGAGTACACCTGTTTCCGCCTTGCTGAGACAAAACACCTTGGCCAGCTGACTAGTAGCAGCGACACTGAGCCTGCAACACAAGACTCCGTCCACCTCATAACAACCACCCATCTCCCCTCCCCCGCCTCCCTACCCCCTCTCTCTCTCTCTCTCTCTTTCTCTCTCTCTCTCTCGGATGCAGCAAGCATACCTCTCTTCTCTCTCTCTCTCCCTCCCTCTTCTCGGATGCAGCAAGCATACCCCCCTTCTCTCTCTCTCTCTCTCTCGGATGCAGCAAGCATACCCCCTTCTCTCTCTCTCTCTCGGATTTAGCAAGAATACCCCTCTTCTCTCTCTCTCTCTCTCCCTCTCTCGGATTTAGCAAGCATACCCCTCTTCTCTCTCTCTCTCTCTCTCTCTCTCTCTCTCTCTCTCTCTCTCTCTCGGATGCAGCAAGCATACCCCCCTTCTCTCTCTCTCTCGGATTTAGCAAGCATACCCCTCTTCTCTCTCTCTCTCTCTCCCTCTCTCGGATGCAGCAAGCATACCCCCTTCTCTCTCTCTCTCTCTCTCTCTCTCTCTCTCTCTCTCTCTCTCTCTCTTCGCAGAAACTGACGACAGACTATTATTATTCCGCTACTACTCCTTCCCCACTGCCGAACAGCAGCAGCAGGTAGCATCTCTTTCCCTATACGTTTTTTTTTCTTTCTTTTTCTTTTTTTCTTCATCACCCAGGTCTGTCTTTCTACTCTCCCACCTCCTATCCTCCATCTACCTTATTTCCTTCCACATTTTTTGTCCCTCTCTTCTTCTCCCTCCCCCATCCCCACTACCCTTCTTTTTTCTCTCCCCATATCTTCTGTATATTCTCATCCATTTCGATTCAGGAAAAAAAAAATTCATTTTCAACATAACAGAAGAAAAAAAATCGCTGTCGTGTCGTAAACAACACCAAAATAAAAATAAAAAAATCACAAAAAAAAATAACGCTCACACAACTCACAGACACGGACACAGAGGAAGAAGAGCCAAGAGTAGCGGATGATAGTACACCTGTTTCCGAAGAGAAGACACCTTGGCCGACTGACTAGCGGCAGCAGCAGCGACACTGGGCCTGCCCCACAACAAGACTCCGTCCACCTCATAACAACCACCCACCTCCCCTCCCCCCGCCTCCCTCTCTCTGAGACGCAGCAAGCCTCTCTCTCTCTCCTTCTTCTTCTTCTTCTCCTTCTCCTTCAAACTGACGATGGACTATTCCGCTACAACTCCTCTATTCCCTCCGCCCAACAGCTGTGGCAGCACAGCCTCTCTTTTCCTGTATTTTTTTTTTTCTCTAAATCTTCGTTGTTGTTGGTTTTCATTTCTTTAATCAACCAGATTTGTATTTTCTTCTCACCCACTTCCTACCCTACTTGTGTCATTTTCAAAGTGACAGGGAAAAAATATCAAAATTTAAAAACTCTTTTGTTGTTGCTGATGCGTTCTAAACGGCACCAAAAAAATTTTTTTTTAAATCACAAGCGCAAAAAAAAAACGGAGAAAAAAAAAACCGCTCACTCACAGAGACACAGAGGAGAGGGAAGAACAGCGGATAGTAGAACACCTTTTTCCCCCCCACCTCGCTGTAAGACACACAGACAGAGACACCGAGGGGAGCGAAGAACAGCGGATAGTACTTACTGTACACCTTTTTTCCCCCACCTCGCTGAAAGACAGCTTGGCCGACGGACTAGTACCACGACACTGAGCCTGCCACACAAGACTCCGTCCACCCAATAACAACCACCTCCCCTCCCCTCCCCCTGCCCCACCTCTCGGATGCAACAGCAAGCCCGCTTCTCTCTCTCGCTCTCTCTCCTCTCTCTCTCTCTCTCCTCCTTCTCCACCACCTCCTCTTCTTCCTCACACAAACTGACGACGGACTATTCCGCTACTAACTCCCTCCCGCCGCCCTACTACAACAGCAGCAGCGGCAGCGTAGCCAGCATCTCATGCTCGACACACACACAGAGACACAGACACTGGCATCATCATCATCATCAGCAGCAGCAGCAGCACTAGCGGCAGAGGACTGGTATGTAGGCCTTAGCTTAGTACCAGCACAGCCAGCCGAAGCTGAAGACAGAGCGGGCAGAGAAGAAGACGGAGCGGGGGAGAACTTAGAGGAACGGTGGGTGGGTAGGTGGGGCAGCGGACGGATCGCTGGTGGTAGCCTGGTGGGCTGGCGGGCCCAGCCGTCACGGCATCACCGCCCCGAGGTGTAAAGCAGTTGGAAGAAAGTCACAGCGCTGTCACACGGTGGTCGATCGGTCAGTCAGTGGGTCAGGTCAGCCTCCCCGCGATGGAGAGAAGGAAGGAAGGAAGGAAGGAAGGACGAACAGGTGTGTCGGCTGTCGTTGCAGTGTCGGTCAGGGAGATGGACAGAAGGAAGGAAGGAAGGAAGGAAGGAAGGAAGGAAGGAAGGAAGGACGAACAGGTGTGTCGGCTGTCGTTGCAGTGTCGGTCAGGGAGATGGACAGAAGGAAGGAAGGAAGGAAGGAAGGAAGGAAGGAAGGAAGAACAGGTGTGTGGCCTGTCGTTGCAGTGTCAGTCAGGGCGATGGAGAGAAGGAAGGAAGGAAGGAAGGAAGGAAGGAAGGAAGGAAGGAAGGAAGGATGGAAGGACGAACAGGTGTGTGGCCTGTCGTTGCAGTGTCAGTCAGGGCGATGGAGAGAAGGAAGGAAGGAAGGAAGGAAGGAAGGACGAACAGGTGTGTGGCCTGTCGTTGCAGTGTCAGTCAGGGCGGCGGAGAGAAGGAAGGAAGGAAGGAAGGAAGGAAGGAAGGAAGGACGAACAGGTGTGTGGCCTGTCGTTGCAGTGTCAGTCAGGGCGGCGGAGAGAAGGAAGGAAGGAAGGAAGGAAGGAAGGAAGGAAGGACGAACAGGTGTGTGGCCTGTCGTTGCAGTGTCAGTCAGGGCAATGGAGGAAGGAAGGAAGGAAGGAAGGAAGGAAGGAAGGAAGGAAGGACAAACAGGTGTGTGGCCTGTCGTTGCAGTGTCAGTCAGGGCGGCGGAGAGAAAGGAAGGAAGGAAGGAAGGAAGGAAGGAAGGAAGGAAGGAAGGTAGGAAGGAAGGAAGGACGAACAGGTGTGTCGGCTGTCGTTGCAGTGTCGGTCAGGGCGATGGAGAGAAGGAAGGAAGGAAGGAAGGAAGGAAGGAAGGAAGGAAGGAAGGAAGGAAGGAAGGAAGGAAGGACGAACAGGTGTGTGGCCTGTCGTTGCAGTGTCAGTCAGGGCGGCGGAGAGAAGGAAGGAAGGAAGGAAGGAAGGAAGGAAGGAAGGAAGGAAGGAAGGTAGGAAGGAAGGAAGGACGAACAGGTGTGTCGGCTGTCGTTGCAGTGTCAGTCAGGGCGATGGAGAGAAGGAAGGAAGGAAGGAAGGAAGGAAGGAAGGAAGGAAGGACGAACAGGTGTGCGGCCTGTCGTTGCAGTGTCAGTCAGGGCGGCGGAGAGAAGGAAGGAAGGAAGGTAGGAAGGAAGGAAGGAAGGAAGGACGAACATGTGTCAGTCAGGGCGGCTGAGCCGACTCCTCCACGCTGGGATCTTATACTGTCCGGGACGATGACTTCATGCCGATTCCGAAAAAAGAGAAAAAGAAAGAAAAAGAAATGGAGAGACAGACAGACAACACGGAGAGAGACAGACAGACAGACAGACAAACTGTCGACAGAAGACGGGCAGAGAGACAGAGAGGAGAGAGAGAGAGAGAGGACGGGGGGGGGGGGGGGGGGGGGCGACAAACGAACGGAGCGAGAGAGGAGTAGAGGGAAGAAGAAGGAGGAGGAGAAGAAGAAGGAAGAGAAGAAAGAGGAGGAGGAGAAGGAGAAGGAGGAGCTGATGATGACGAACAAGACAAGACGGACAAGAAGAAAAAAGAAAAAGAAAAAAAATGAAGAGGGGGGGGAGGAGGGGGGGGGGGGGAGGGGTGTTTTTCAAGTCTCCCTGTCTAACACGATGGACGCACGGTTGGTAAACTCAGAAATTCACCGTGTGTCTGGGGCACAGCACATTGCAAGACGGCGCCCATCCTTCTCCCTTCCGCTGCTTCCCCTTCCCTCGTTCACCGTGTGTCTGGGGCACAGCACATTGCAAGACAGGGCCCATCCTTCTCCCTTCCGCTGCCTTCCCTTCCCTCGTTCACCGTGTGTCTGGGGCACAGCACATTGCAAGACGGAGCCCATCCTTCTCCCTTCCGCTGCCTTCCCCTTCCCTGAAGTGAAGTCACAACCCATGTACCTGCCTGAGGGGTGAGACAGGGACTTCAGATTGCAACACACCCGACCCCGCCACAGATTCGAACCTTCCACCGTCAGCTCCACCGCCAAAAAGCCTCTCATTCCACTACTGGCCCACAGAGAGAGAGAGAGAGAGAGAGAGAGAGAGAGATGAGAGAGAGAGAGGAGAGAGAGAGGGGAGAGAGGAGAGAGAGACAGAGAGAGAGAGAGAGAGAGACAGACAGACAGACAGACAGACAGACAGACAGAGAGAAAGAGAGAGAGAGAGAACTGAAAGATGAGAGAGAAAGAGACAGAGAGAGAATTGAAAGTTTGAAAGATACAGAGACAGAGAGAGAGAGAGAGAGAGAGAGAGAGAGAGAGAGAGAGACAGAGAGAGAGAGAGAGAGAGGAGAGAGAGAGAGGAGAGAGGAGACAGAGAGAGAGAGAGAGAGACAGACAGAGACAGAGAGACTGAGAGAGAGAGAGAGAGTTGAAAGATGATAGAGAAAGAGACTGAGAGAGAGAATTGAAAGAGAGAGAGAGAGAGAGAGAGGAGAGAGAGAGAGAGAGAGAGAGAGAGAAAAGAGAGAGAGAGAGAGGGGGGGAGAGAGAGAGGAGAGAGAGAGAGGGGGGGGAGAGAGAGAGGGAGGAGAGAGAGAGAGAGAGAGAGAGAGAGAGAGAGAGAGAGAGAGAGAGAGAGAGAGAGAGAGAGAGAGAGAGAGAGAGAATCAAACAAACATGCAAAAGTTCATTCCTTTAAAAACGAACAGCAGGGACAAAGGCAGCACAGCTATCACCAAAACATTCACATCCATTCCTCACAGAACGGATGAACTTATTGACATCCTTCAGAGGAAGCGGGGGGGAGGCACCGGGCGGGGGGGGGGGGGGGGGGGGTATGAATGGAATCAGACCGTAATAATGAGCCATTCCTCTGAATTCATTATCCCAAGATTAACGTACACACACAAAAAAGTTTTTTAAAAAATGACTGATGAGGCTAATGATGCAACAACACACACACACAAAGGGGGGAAAAAAGCACGGGTAAGAGGCCCTGGTCGGCCAATATCCAGTGCAGAATAGACAGCCAGAGGACAGCCAGAGTGCGGACATTTGTGGACAATGTTTTAACGCGCCATCGAGCCGCCAGAGGATAAAACAGCCGGTGTCATTTCTTTTTTCTTTTTTTTTTAACCATTGTTTAGGCAGAATGGCAGAAACACTGGACAAAATGAAGAGAGAATTTAAAGGTACAGTAAAACAACATTGGACAACACAGCAAAAAAAAAAATAATAATAATAATGAAAGAGAGAGAGACAGCAAGAGCGAGAGAGACGCACAGACAGACAGAGACTAAAAGGACAAAAGAGACAAAAAACACAGGACAACAGGAA
>CM031627.1:4422973-4425473 GCA_018398815.1 Conus ventricosus
GGGTTTGGGCCACCGTGTGTCTTGGGTTTGAGCCTCCGTGTGTCTCGGGTTTGAGCCACCGTTGTGTCTTGGGTTTGGGCTACCGTGTGTCTTGGGTTTGAGCCACCGTGCGTCTTGGGTTTTGGGGTACCGTGTGTCTTGGGTTTGGGTCACCGTGTGTCTTGGGTTTGGGCCACCGTGTGTCTTGGGTTTGGGCTACCGTGTGTCTTGGGTTTGGGCCACCGTGTGTCTTGGGTTTGCGGCCAACGTGTGTCTTGGGTTTGGGTCACCGTGTGTCTTGGGTTTGGGCCACCGTGTGTCTTGGGTTTGGGTCACCGTGTGTCTTGGGTTTGGGCCAACGTGTGTCTTGGGTTTGGGGCACCGTTGTGTCTTGGGTTTGGGCCAACGTGTGTCTTGGGTTTGGGCCACCATGTGTCTCGGGTTTGGGCCACCGTGTGGCTTCTTCTTCTTCTTCCTCTTCTTCCGTGAATCAAACCCTGGCTTCCTGGTTGTATCATTCAGATTTAACGTTTACACGTAGCGTCGAGCCGGGGGATAACTGCAATCTCCACAGACGCTCATGGAAGAGAACAACACCTACACCCCCAGAACGACACTGCGCTAATTAAGATGGGCAACCGAAAGGCTAGCTGGTGGTTTGTCGCGTGCATGATGCGTTTTCGAACTCACGAAGTCTGACAGTCACAGTGCTATGTAGAATGCAGCTGGTAAGGTGTTCGAATCTCTGAGCGACCAAGCTGTTGTAGCGCTGAGCAAGCGGTCAGTCCCAAACAACGCTCTGTCTGTCTGTCTGTCTGTCTCTGTCTGTCTGTCTGTCTGTCTGTCTCTCTATTATTCTAAATTGCTATGTATTCATCGTTTCTTTATGAGTTGATATGCAGTTCTATGCAAAGTTTTCTTACATATATTTTGATACTTTCCCTTGTTTGAGGGCTGGATGGAAAAAAAAACACCGACTTGTGCTTATTCCTTTTCCTCATTAAACAACATTTCCTTTCATTTCCTCTCTCTCTCTCTCTCTCTCTCTCTCTCTCTCTCTCTCTCTCTCTCTCTCTCTCTCTCCCCCATCCTTTCCGCAGGCCACTCATCGCAAAGGCACAGACTATTGGTCTGGTTGTACTGGGTACTGGTATTCCAACCCAGCTTCGATGGGCGCGGTTAAAAAAAAAAAAATCAAACGAAAGAAAACCGAAACCCTTGAACATACACCATCTGTCTTTTCTGGCTCTTTGATAAATGTAAGGGGCGGCGCCGAAAACACATCCTCTCAGATCTACTGAGCCAAAGCTCTTCACTGAAGTGGTGAGTCATATCGTACACTACACAACGACGACTACAACACTCCATCATTCTGATCTCCGCTGAACGAAAACCATTATGAACACAAGAAACAACCAGCATAGCATCTAGCGCATCAGCTGTAGACACGATTAAGATGTCGTAGCGCCAAATCTTCTTTAAGCTCCCTTCATAGACCCGTGTGCAGGTGAATCCCGATGGCTCTCCCCGCCAATCGCATGAAAAAGCACATACGGAATTTAAACTTATCCAATTTCTCGTTCAGCCTCTTTCCTTTTGAAAATCTACCCCATCTTCTTGAGTAAACAAGAGAAATGTTGTCTGTCTGGACTTGAGGTCACAAAAGGAAATTGTTTCTGATTATTTTAAATGATAACCATTAGTTTTCTTTTCATCGCGCAAAATAGAAAATTCAAGTCTTCCACCTGGCTGGGGAAAGTCGTCCATCTCTTTTTTTTTCTTTCCCCCTTTCATTCTTTTTTTTTTTTTAAATAAACGCTCACACACCAAGGTTACAAACAATAGCCTCGTTTCTGAGCGACATCTAGATATTCGTTGGCAAGTTACGAGGGTTCTGATCATTATCGTTATTATTATCATCATTATCATTTTTATTATTATCATCATTATCATTTTTATTATTATTATCATTATTATTACTATTATTATAACGGATATCATAACCGCCCAGTTTGAATTATTTTCATCATAAAGTATACAGGATTGGACGACATAAGTTTTTTTTTTATATACATAAAAATAAATCACGAAAAGAAAAAGAGGAAGAAGAAAGAGAAAGACAAAAGCACGTGACGTCTGATCTTCTCTCGGAAGCCCAATTCCATTTAGACGGGCACGGCGTGTCCGTCGCCCTGCAAAGACAACAGACGACATGAGGTGTCCGGTCGCCCTGCAAAGACAACAGACGACATGAGGTGTCCGGTCGCCCCGCAAAGACAACAGACGACATGAGGTGTCCGGTCGCCCTGCAAAGACAACGACGACATGAGGTGTCCGGTCGCCTGCAAAGACAACAGACGACATGAGGTGTCCGGTCGCCCTGCAAAGACAAAGACGACATGAGGTGTCCGGTCGCCCTGCAAAGACAACAGACGACATGAGGTGTCCGGTCCGCCCTGCAAAGACAACAGACGACACGGCGTGTCCGGTCGCCCTGCAAAGACAACAGACGACATGAGGT
>CM031627.1:4432973-4435473 GCA_018398815.1 Conus ventricosus
TCCTAATTACTCTTACCCCCGGCGTTAGCTGAAGAAACATTTTGTACTCTTTTTTATGGTGATCTATTTGGTGTCACTGGGGTTATTTTTAGCCGTAACGAATGCATCTAACTGCAGAAATTTGATGAATTTGGTTCAATATAAAAAAAAAAAATAATAATAATAATAAATTTTTAAAAACTTAATTCTCATTTTTATACATTCTCTGTTTTGTCAAATACACAGTAAATTATGTTTACATCTGATTACAAGATTTTTTTTTTCCAGTAAAACGGAAACTGAAGCGATTTGAAAAATATTTACTCAAGTATTTACAAACATTACCCCTGGCATAGTAGTCCGCACAAAATCCCCCCTTTCTCGTGCATCAAGATTTTCCATCTTTCTTACACACTGTAAGATTACTTTTCGTCACGTTTGCCTTCAAATGGAGTGACGTAATTTAATTGAGTTTGCAAACCAACTACTGTTCGGTCATTAATAAAAATCATCAGCAAAAATAAGAATAACAATCCTAAAAGCATCTTTGATAATTGAACTCCCTGTCCACCTTCGTCTATTACTTCTTGAATTAATTCCCTGATAAATAGCATAGGGCCCAGACATCCCCCTGTTTTTATTCCCAAGGCAATTTCTTATCACCTAAGAATGAGGCATCTATTTCGCCCCTTTTCAGACTCAAATTCACAAAAATTCATTCATATAATTCACCTTAGAATCCAAGCTAAACAAAACTAGCCATACTACATTTCGTTCAAACGTCAAAAAGCTTTCTTAAAAAAAAATCAAAAGCTATCTACAAAATGGTGATTTAGACAAAACTGTTTTTTAAAAAAGGTCATCAAAGTGAAAATGTGATCTGTAATCAAATGATACCATGAAAATCCAGCTTGCTACTCTCCTGTAGCGCTGTTCTCTCCAACCCACTTCCGACGTTTCTGCAGATGACAGCGCTACATAATTTACAGTTAACATTACACAATGAAATTCCTCTGTGGTTGTTTGGGTTGTTAACGTCAACTTTATTTTATTACGGGAGAACATTCGATTCGGCCCAACTTTCAGTGAAAACACCTTTATCGAATCAAGCATTCAAAATTGTTGCTAAAAAGCCTATCGCTGAATCGGATTTGCGCGCAGTCTGTATCATTCACAAATGATCCCATCTGGACCTGCGGCTTTACGATTTCTCAATCTACTTTAAAAGTCCACATGAACTCCTCCCTGGAGATGGGATGAACTGACTTATTGTGATCAGACGTAACCATCGTCACCAGTCCCGTCTTCCTGTTCCACACCATAACAAGCACTGTCATTTCTTTCAAGCAATTCCTCACAGTGGTGAAACCAACTGTCCAGACTGTTCTTGTTTTGAGGCTGATTTGCCGTCCCTGAATTGGGCGCATTGTCTCCCAAAACTCTGTTCAGCTACCAACGGCGGCAGCTAATTCGTCTAACATCATTCTGATAAGTCCGTTCTTTATTTTCGTCCCCTTCAAAAGATGCTATTATAATGACGTCTGGCATTCCATTACTCGACATTATTATATCGAGTACAGAAAAACTTGAACAATATTTAATTAATGATTAGCAAACATTTTATTCAACTAAAGGGCATTCCTTATCGCACCAATCGTCGTGAGTTTCTTTCCCACTGATCTTGATCTGTTTCTTCATACCCCCTGCAGTGTCTGTTCAAAAAGCTGTCACAGTCAGTAACGCTTCACTCACAACAACCTCTATCACACGACTGCCACGTGGTGTCTTCTGGCTGAAATTCAGGCGGACCCACTACATAATGTGAAACAAATCAACAGAAGTTTCCTGAGGATGAGAGAGAGAGAGAGAAGGGGTGGGGGGTGGACAGGGAGACAGACGGACAGAAAGGACGACAGACAAAAACAGGGACAGAAAGAAAGACATGGACGACAGAAAGACAGGGCAGACGACAGACAGAGGAAGGAAGCTGGCAGAGGGAAAGAGGAGAGAGAGAGAGGGGGGGGGGGGGGGGGGGGGGGGTTGTGGAGGGGAAGGAAGCGAAAGAGAGACAGACAGACAAAATGGCTTACAGACACAGGAAAGAACGACAGGCAGAAAGACACACATCACACACACACACACACCACACACACGCACGCACGCACGCACGCACGCACGCACGCACGCACGCACGCACGCACGCACACACGCACGCACGCACGCACACACACACAACACACACACACACACACACACACACACACACACACACACACACATAATACACGCACTGAAAATAAAACGGCGGAAGAAAGAAAGAAAGAAGAAAGAAAGAAAGAAAGAAAGAAAGGAGGAAAAAAAGAGGAAATAGTAAAGGCCGAATCTGAAATATAAACTTTGGAATATGAATCCTAACTGCAGAAAAACCTCACTTCCTCCTCCTATTTCCATCCCTCTCCTGTCCCCTCCCCCCCCCCCCCCCCCCCCCCCCCCCCCCCCCCCTTTTTTTTTTTTCTCCTTC
>CM031627.1:4442973-4450473 GCA_018398815.1 Conus ventricosus
ATTACAGGAGAGAAAAAAACACGACGCGTTTCGACCTCTTAGGTCTTTTTCAGGCCAGATCAGCAACAGTGAGGCCAACGACAACGAAGAACGAGCCCTCACTTGTCAAATTCGGCGCAAATTGTTTTTTTTTTTTTCAATTTGTTTCCATTTCCAACTGCCGTCACTGACTGTGTGCATCTCCTAGCCTCACTCGTTGCTGTTCCGCTAGAGCATGTGACCGCCCTGCTCTACTCTTTCCACTGACCACCAGTCCTCTCCACAACTGAACACAAGCTTTCCTCTCTTTGTCATGCTTTTCTGTCCGGCTCTTGTCCAGCGTTCATGTCTGACCTCCACTGAAGGAAGCAGGGTGGGGACGATACGTTTTGAGAGGAGTCCGTTAGTTTCTGCACTTCCACCTGATGTCTCCATAACATCTTCCACCTGATGTCTCCATAACATCTTCCACCTGATGTCTCCATCACATTTTCCACTTCCACTTGACGTCTCCATCACATCTTCTCCATCACATCTTCCACTTGACGTCTCCATCACATCTTCCACTTGACGTCTTCCACTTGACGTCTCCATCACATCTTCCACTTGATGTCTCCATCACATCTTCCACTTGACGTCTCCATCACATCTTCCACCTGATGTCTCCATCACATCTTCCACCTGATGTCTCCATCACATCATTACCTCCCCTTGATGTCTCCATCACATCATTACCTCCACTTGATGTCTCCATCACATCATTACCTCCACTTGATGTCTCCATCACATCATTACCTCCACTTGATGTCTCCATCACATCATTACCTCCACTTGATGTCTCCATCACATCTTCCACTTGACGTCTCCATCACATCTTCCACTTGATGACTCCATCACATCTTCCACTTGACGTCTCCATCACATCTTCCACTTGACGTCTCCATCACATCTTCCACTTGATGACTCCATCACATCATTACCCCCTTGATGTCTTCCTCACATCATTACCTCCACTTGATGTCTCCATCACATCATTACCTCCACTTGATGTCTCCATCACATCATTACCTCCACTTGATGTCTCCATCACATCATTACCTCCACTTGATGTCTCCATCACATCATTACCTCCACTTGATGTCTCCATCACATCTTCCACTTGACGTCTCCATCACATCTTCCACTTGATGACTCCATCACATCATTACCCCCCTTGATGTCTTCCTCACATCATTACCTCCACTTGATGTCTCCATCACATCTTCCACCTCCTGTACACATGCAAATACCGGAGGGGGGGGATAAGGGGGGGGGGGGGGGGGTTCTGGAGTACCTGTGTGGAATAATATGCCTACAACTGTTCGTAATACACGGTCATGTCAAACAACCCACCACACATCACCCAACATCGCTTTCCTCACTCAGTCACTGACTGCAGATCCCTGCAGGGGCTTCACAGCAACAGAAGTCAACAGCAGCTGAAAAACACAACAACAACAAAAACCCTACATGACCTTTCAAAACGATCCACCGTTGCAGTCCAGTGGATTCCATCCCACTGTGGGATCACCAGGAAGGAGAAGGCTGACGCTCTGTCCAAGGCAGGCAGCAGTATGGAGCAGTTCAGCCAACCGGTGACCTACAGAGAGGCCAAAACTGTCATCCACAACCAATACCAAAACCAGTGGAAGAGAAGGCTGGGTGCAGACAGTGGTGCTGTTCCAATCCATCAGCTCCAGAGATACCAGCAGACAATCCTCTACAGACTGAGAACTGGCCACTGCCGACTGCTGAACCACCTCAGCCGAATTAAGATTAACCACACAGATGAATGTCCGTGTGGCACTGGATCTCAGACCCAGAACACATCCTCCAGCACTGTCCAGCCCATGATGTTCTACGGCGTCAAACCTGGCCAGAGGGTGCAGAACTGCAGATGCAACTTTGGGGGCAGCCGTCAAGACCTCGAGAAGACTGTGCGATTCATTGTGGCGACAGGATTGGAGAGATGACGCAACCAAAAAAAATCGACCGCAGGAGAAGATGAAGAAGAGAAGAAGAAGAAGAAGAAGGAGCAGAAGAAGAAGAAAAAGAAGTAATATCCGGTCATCCTCTGCTTTCAAAAGATCTTTAAAAACTCATCTTTTCGAAAATAGCCCATTACCATCTGCCGGGAGCTGCAAGGATGCGTAACCCCCTCCCCGTTCGCTCTCTCTCTCTCTCTCTCTCTCCTCTCTCTCTCTCTCTCTCTCTCTTCTCTCTGTCCCCCTCTCTCTCGCTCTCTCTCCCATTTTTCTCCCTCTGTGCGCGTGCATGCATACACACACACACACACACACACACACACACACACACACACACATATATATACATATATATATATATATATATATATATATATATATATATATATATATATATATATATATGTGTGTGTGTGTGTGTGTGTGTGTGTGTGTGTGTGTGTGTGTGTGTGTGTGTGCGTGTGCGCGCGCGCGTGAGCGCAGGTCTGTATGTTGCCCGAGTGTGTTCCTATATGATTTGGTGTATTAATGTACATACGGGATTGGGGTGTTTGATGATACAAGAAGTTCCTGTAAATGTGTGTTTCCTCTTTTCTTTTACAAATAACATTGAAAAATTCACAAATCATTTTCTTATGCTAAATTTCATCTTCGTTTTGCAGTGCGGAAATTTTGCACTGCGAGTGCGTTGCCGTCTGACAGACATTTCCATCATCATCATAATCACCACCACCATCCTCATCATCATCATCCAATTGGCGGGTACAAACATTAAAATACGGGAGATAACCTACGTCAAGTTAGTCTATTTACATTCCAGCCGACCACAAGGGTCACATCAGGACTACAAGCATGTCACACTGATAAACGCAATGATCTGCGACTCGAAAATAGCAAGAGTAATATAAAAATTTAAAAAAAAATTATAAAAAAAAACACGTCGAGACAAACGCAAAAACAGACTGATCTCAATCAAAGCGAATCTCCGACTTGCTTCAGTCAGATAAACGACAAATGTGGATGTCCTTCAAACAAACAAGCAAAAGCTGTGTTATCAGGTAGAACAGCTCAACAACAACAAAAGAAAGAAAGAAAGACATAAAAGAAAGAACGGAAGAAATGATGGAAGACGTAAAGAAAGAAAGGGAAGGAAGAAGGAAAGAATAGAAGAAGGGGAGAAACAAAGAAAAAGAAGGAAAGAAAGAAAAAAGAAAGGAAAAAAAACAGGGGGGGGAGGGGGGGGAATGGTGTTCATGGAATATACCGCAAAAAAATGTTTGCGCCTGTGATTATACACATCCAATTTCAACGTAGACTTGTAAATAACGCCGCTGCTGTGGATATAGACTGGCGAGACACCCCTGCTTTCAATGGGAGAAAAATTTCATCATCATAAAGAATATTTAGAAAAACTTCAGAATGTGATCTAAGTGTTATACCATGCTCGCATGCATTCTGGAACAGGAAATTAGGTAAAGAACTAACTAACGAAACATGGCTTATTCTTGAGTAGTAACAAAAGAAAGTACATTAAGAGTACTTCAATGGAAACTTATGCATAACATATACCCGACTAACATTGTGTTGTGCAAAATGAGGGTCACAGATAGCCGCATGTGTTCTTATTGTCCAGACAAAAATATTGAGCACTTTTTTAATGAGTGTCCTGTCACTCTAAACTGCTGGAAATCTTTGAACACACACCCACACACACACACACACACACACACACACACACACACATCTGTACCATGGACACACATACATACATACACATTACTGTATGTTGAAACTTGAATGAGAAAATTGTGACATATGGTTGCAGCCATACAATTACACGAAATACCACATGAACAACCAGACAGGCACATTGCGATTAAGACAAAGTCATTATGAGAGAAGTATGTGCGAGTCACAAACATACAAAATTAAAACAACATACAGACTAGGTCAAAAAATACACCACGCTGACGCTATTGTAACAAAACGACGATACACTAAAAGGAGCAAGAAGCAATGCCCATCAACAGATAAAAACAGACAGACAAGGGGCTGATAATCAGGTCCATAAAAACAGACAGACAAGGGGCTGATAATCAGGTCCATAAAAACAGACAGACAAGGGGCTGATAATCAGGTCCATAAAAACAGACAGACAAGGGCTGATAATCAGGTCCATAAAAACAGACAGACAAGGGGCTGATAATCAGGTCCATAAAAACAGACAGACAAGGGCTGATAATCAGGTCCAGGATGAATGTAGAGAAAATGAGGGAAAGTGGGAAAGTTTTTTTGTTGTTGTTGTTGTTTTGTTTTGTTTTTGTTTTGTTTTTGTTTTTTTGCATTATTACATTTTGTTTGTTTTTTTCTATCATTATATGTGTATATGTGTTGATATATATAGATCAATATATAACTTATTCTCATTTTCTTTTTTCTTTTTTAAATAATAAAATAAAAATTTTAAAAATCAACAGGAGGGGAAAAATGATGACCAGACAGACATGAAGACACGTAGACTGACAAGCAATAGAGACTGACAGAGAGACGGACAGCTACATTCGCAGACGGACAGATATACAGACAGGCAGATGTATGCAGGTGGGTAGCGACACAGACAGGCAGGCAGACAGGAAAACAGGCAGACTGGCACCAATACAGAGTAAGACAGAGAGATAGAAACAGAGAGAGAGACAGGCAGGCAGACAGGAAAACAGGCAGACTGGCACACATACAGAGTAAGACAGAGAGATAGAAATAGAGAGACAGGCGGACAGAAAGAAAGGCATACAGAGAGAGAGAGAGAGAGAGAGAGAGAGAGAGAGAGAGAGAGAGAGAGAGAGAGAGAGAGAGAGAGAGAGAGACAGACAGACAGACAGACAGAGCCACATTTACAGATGGATAGATATGAAGACAGATAGACGAATACAGACTGATACTAACACAGAAAGGCACGCAGGAAAATTGGCAGGCGCACACACGCACACACACACACACACACACACACACAACACACACACAGGTGAGACAGACAAATACAACAGACAGACAGATATATAGAGACAGACCGACGGACAGACAGAAAGAAAGGCATAGACAGACAGACAGTTACATAGACGGACAGACAGATAGACAGACAGATTGTCAGATGGCAAATAGAAAGAAAAGAAGAAGAAAAACGAACACACACTGCGAGAAGCTTACCTGTGACGGGTCACCAGACGATCCCAAGGCGGCACATGAAACAGAGGGGGGAAATCATGATAAAATGGTCATCCCTGGACAGTCACGCTCCTCTTAAAGGGGGAAATGAGAGAGGGGGTGGGGGGCAGCTAATCTCGAGGATGATACAGACAGACTGAGAGACAGACAGACACAGACAGACACAGACAGAGAGACAGGTAGGCAGACATCTGGAAACAGGGTGACTGCGTGTTAATACATGCAATGAAGAGAGACAGAGACAGACAGACAGACAGACAGAGACACGTGCAGAGAGAGAGAGAGAGAGGAGAGAGAGAGAGAGAGGGGGGGGGGGGGACATCATGACTTAATCATTTCCGATGGAAATCAAGCTTTTGTTAGATTTTCTTGGAGTTTCATTTGTCTTAAATTATCCATAGGGAATTAAAATACCATGGAAAGAATGTCTCTCACGAAAAATACAGTGTTCGAGAGTGGAGGATATAAAAGTTAACCTAACACCTATGAAACAGATGATACTATGTACCAAATCCTTTTTCCTGATGAAATGTAAGCTTTGTTTAATAATTTATTGGTATTCCATTCGCTTAATTCTCGATCTGAAATTGGAACATAAATGAAAAAGGGGGGAAAAAGATTATATACATCCCACAACTAAAAAAAAAAAAAAAAAAAAAAAGTAAGAATAGAAAGAAGCGAAAAAAAAAGAAAGACAAAGAAAGGAAAAAGACGAGAAAAAAAAGGTCCTCAAGGAATATACCGTAAAAATGTTTGCGCCTCTGATCCAACAACTTCAGAAAGAAAAAGAAAGAAGAAAGAGAGAAAGAAAGAAAGAAAGAAGAAAGGAAAGAAAGAAAAGAAAAAAAAGAAAGAAAAAAAGAAAGAAAGAAAAGAAAGAAAAAAAAAGAAAAAAAAAAAAAAAGAAAAAAAGCGTCTCTGTGGAAAAAAGCGTAAAATGTTTGTGCATCTAATTTACACGTCCCATACGTTAAAAGAAAAAAAGAAAGAAAAAAAGACTGAAAAACCCAAGAAAAGAAGAAAGTCAAATAAAAAAAATTTTTTAAACATTTTTAAAGACGGAGAAAAAAAAAAAGGTCTTCATGGAATATACCTTGAAAATGTTTGCGCCTGTGACAAGACAAATCCCAAAACTTTATTTTTTTTTTTTTTTTAAATAAATAAATAAATTAAAAGTACAAGGGGAAAAAAAAAGAAAAATATCCTTTAAAAGATTTTAAAGATTAAAGCCAAGCGTTTTCCTAAGGATATCCTGCCTGAAGAATCCTCCCCGCCCTTCAAGGGGAAGAAGAATGAGTCAAAACAGATGAGACCCCCCCCCCCCCCCCCCCCCCCCCCCCCCCCCCCCCCCCCCCCCCCCCCCCCCCCCCCCCCCCCGACTCTGCACACCATCTCTGTTCAGTCTCCGGACACAGATGAAAGGAGCTTTCTTTTCATGACTGGAGGGATCGGGGAAGGATTTTCAGGATGTGTGCTAGAGATCTTGTCTGTAATGAAACTTGACAGCGATTTTGGCGTTCATTCAGAACAATTCAACACGAAACAGAGAAGGAAAAACAGAAAGACCAACAACAACAGAGCCGCCGTTCAGAGTTGGTTTGGGGTGAGTTGACTTCCCGTAAAGAACAAGACGAAAACCGTTTCAGCTCAACAACATGACGGAAATACACAATGACGTAAATTTCGTTGCATGGCCTCGATATCAAGTTTCAAACGAGCTTGGGAGGGAAAAAAAAAATCTTCCACAAAACGCTGGTATGTTTGTGTGTTGTACGTGTATGTGAGAGGAGGAGAGAGAGAGATGAGAGAGAGAGAGAGAGAGAGAGGAGAGAGAGAGAGAGAGAAAGAGAGAGAAGTGTGTGTGTGTGTAAAGCAGGTTGGAGGGTGGGGGGATAACTAAACATCCGCTAATTCTGCGCAAAAAGAAGACTATCGGTTTACATGGTTATTAGCATATGACGTCAAGAGAGCTTAAATAAGCCAAACTGTTCCCATGACGAAGACCGAACAAACTCATTCTCTGAAGTCTTGAACGACGAATTACAGAAAAACCATGTTCCTCCTTAGACACTGAAGCATGAACGCATACACAGACGTATATACGTGAGCAAGCACCGAGCGCGCACGCGCACGCACGTACACACACACACACACACACACACACACACACACACACCCCACACACGCATATGCACATGCCACCTCTCCCTCCTCCCCTCCCCCAAATGGCACATGCACAAACACACACGAATCTTCGGACACGCACGCGCACACG
>CM031627.1:4455473-4457973 GCA_018398815.1 Conus ventricosus
GCAAAGTTACAGAGAAGGTCATGCAAACAAAGAGAAAAGCTGTGAGGACGGGACGACGAGAAGGCTGCTGCCAAACAGCATCCGTTTTTGATCTGTATTCAAACCATCGGTTAAAACAAAAAACGGCTTTAACCACAACACACGCAATTGTCCGTACAGTTCCAGAGAAGGTTCATGCCACAAAGAGAAAAGCTGTGAGGGCGGGGACGAAGAGAATGCCGCTGTCGGCGCCACACTTCGGAGTCAGGAGAGAAACACTGGAGTTTGCCTCGAAGGGACAGATAACTCTATTAACAAATACTGGGCCTTGGCCAATGCGTATTCCTTGCAAACAATGTTCTGCCCTACACACACACACACACACACACACACACACACCCCTGCCCTCTGAAACAAACGTGCCTCTCAAACAATAACAGTGATCCCCCCTTGGAACAACGCGCCCGGGAACAACGCTTTGCGCCCCCAGAAACTGATATTTGCCTCCCTTGAATGGCTCTGCGTCTCAAAAGAAAGGGGAAAAAAAGGGAAAAAAGAAAAGAAAAAAAACAAGAAGGAAAAAGCAATAACAATCGAACCGCGTCCAGCGCTTTCGTAACGTTTTCACCGGGGGGGGGGGGGGGGGGGGGGTCGTCTATGTTTCGGGCCGTGAGAGGGGGTGGGGGGAGGTAGGGGGGAGGGAGGGGGGGGGTCGTCTTCGATAAAGTCCACGCTTGATTGTTCTTTCGTTTGAACACGAAAAGCTGACAGAAAAGCTCACAGACACACTGGGCCTGGGAAGACGCAGGAAGACTGCAAGGTAGACAACTTCTGCTGACATTAAAAATGAGGAAGAAAAAATACAAAAAGAAAGGTAGATCGCTCCTTCATTTGGATACGGAAAACTAACAAGAATGACAACGACAACAACAACAACAACAACAAAATTCCCAGACACACTGCGCTTCGGAACATGCACGAAGTTTACAAGGTAGATCACTTCTTTTTCAACCAAGAATGAAGAAAGAAAGAAAGAAGAAAAGAAAGGAAGAAAGAAAAAACAAGAAAATCAAAAGCAAAATCAAACACAAAACCAAAGAAAACATTTACTCAGTGCCTCTATTACAATGTCGAGAGACTTCAATCTTTCGCGTTCCCCGGTCAACATACCAGAAGCTAAGGCACAACCACTCTGCCCGAACTCTTTTGTGTTCCATAGTATGAAGACGTCCACTTTGTGGACTTCGGTCACACCCTGATCGTGGTAGCTTGGAAAGGTAGGAGGGGTGGATGGGGGAGGGGGTGGGGGAGGGAGAGAAATCCTCAGGTAGCGCTTTTCTTTTTCAGCCAGACTGCTGCCAGAACTATATCATGCCAAAATATTTCTCTCTAGCGGACGAACACGTGAAGGTCGAAAATCGTTCGTTTGCTTGTTTTGTTTGTTTGTTTGCTTGTTTGTTTCCCCCCCCCCCCCCCCCTTCCACTCGTCTGGCAGTCTTGTAGTAGTTTTCAGTCGGAGGTAAGAGTGGGGCAATAGGGGGTCAAAGGGCGGGGGGGGGGGGGGGGGGGGGGGGGGGGTGAAAACAAAAAACCAGAATTCCGACTTGCGGCCTGCCTACCTGCCCCCCCCCCCCCCCCCCCCCCCCCACGCCCTGCAGCCCGTGGCAGCTGCGGTGCCAGGGGGGATGCCACACACCGAGGATGTCCTGTGCACGGCGGCTCTGGTTCCGGACCTCAGCACTGGGCTTGGTGTCTGTCCCTCTACCACCAGTCACAGGTGAAGGGACCTGGTGCACTACAGTGCGCCCTCCGTAGCGCTTGGTGTCCAGACCTGGTTACCCCTCAGAAATTCTATGTGTAGGTTTTGGGTCAAAAATGTGTACAATTGTGTGTAAAATGTGTAAGCTTTTGCAGCGCAAAGTAGCTGCGTAGGAAACAATACTGAATGCATTCCAGACATTAGAAACACTGAAAATTTATTACTATAAAAGATGTATTTTCATGAAATGCATTAAATTGGCTTCTTTAACAATCAATGATTGTTAAACTAATCAAGTTCCTTGCCAGTATCCTCTGATGGGCAAAGCCTTTGCTCAGGAAATTAACAAGAACATTAACTGATGTGAATTTTCTTTTATAACACTTTAAAACAACTCTCTCTTCACTTTTTACTGTACTGATAACTGGAAAAAAATCTTGAAGTAATCTATTTCTTTCATATGCTACTATGGGCACTTTTTCACTGTTGATAAGCTAACCGGTCTTTCTGAAGAGCATAACAATTATGATGTGAACTTTATTTCAGACTTTGGTGATTCAGCTCCTCAGGGTTCCCAGGTGATGGGCATGCGGCCAAAAAAGGACCTTACTTTGCCAACATGGAGGAAGGGGGGGGGGGGGGGTAGACAAGGCGGGAAAAGGAATCTATCCTGTAAATGTTACTCAAGAACTCAGCATATAGCTGTTCCCCAAGCTGTTTGTTATGTTCGCATGTTCGCAATCCGTCATGTTATGTACCTAT
>CM031627.1:4472973-4486469 GCA_018398815.1 Conus ventricosus
CATTGAGGAGTTTTAAGGTAAAAATGGGGCCCTTGAAAGGTGTTATGAGATTTAAAGGAAAGTTTTCAATTTTTGGGCCCTCGGGGGTAAAAAAAAAAAAAAAAAGTTTGGGGTGTAAATGTTTTAAACCCGATTATTTTGCTGTGGGGGGGGGGGGGGGGGGGGGGGGGGGGGGGGGGGGGGGGGGGGGGGGGGGGGGGGGGGGGGGGGGGGGGGGGGGGGGGGGGGGGGGGGGGGGGGGGGGGGGGGGGGGGGGGGGGGGGGGTTGGGGGGGGGGGGGGGGGGGGGGGGGGGGGGGGGGGGGGGGGGGGGGGGGGGGGGGAAAAGGAACCCGGCCCCCCATCCCAAATTTTCCCCTTCCCCCACTATAATTTTCCCCCCCCCCCCCCCTTTTTTTTTTTGGCCCCCCATTTCCTAAAATTTTAAAAACCCAAAAACTCCCCCATTTTTTTCCCCGGGGCCCGCCCCCCGGGAAGGACCCGGTTTTTTTTTTTTTTCCGGGAAACCCCAGATTTTTCCCCCGCTTTCCCACATCACGATTTTTCCCCTCCACCTTTTTTCCCAGTTTCACTTTTTTTCTTTTCTCTCTCTTCTTTCCCACATTCTTTGTTTTTCTCTTCCCCTCCCGTTCCCAGGGGTTTCAATTTTTGTTTTTTATTCTCTCTCCATTTGTCTGTTCCGCACTGTGTATCTCACATTTTTTTATTCTCTTCCTCCACCTGTCTTTCCGCACTGTGATCTCACTTTTTTTATCTCTTCTCTCCATCTGCTTTCCGCACTGTGTATCCAATTTGTTTTACCTTCTCTCCTTTGCTTTTCCGCACTGTGTATCCACTTTTGTTTTTATCTCTTCTCTCCATCTGTCTGTTCCGCACTGTGATCTCACATTTGTTTTTATCCTTCTCTCCATCGTCTTTTTCCGCACGGGGGTATCCACATTTTTTTTTAAAATTTCTTTTTCCCCATCTGTCGTTCCGCACGTGTATCTCACTTTTTTTTTTTTTCCCTTTTCTCTCCATCGTCTTTTTTCGCACTGTGTATCTCACATTTGTTTTTATCTCTTCTTCCATCGCTGTTCCGCACTGGTATCTCATTTTTGGGTTTTTACTCTTCCCCCATCTGTCTTTCCGCACTTGTACTCACATTTTTTTTATCCTTCCTCCGTTTCCTTCGCTTTCTCCCCCCCCCCCCCCCCCCCCCCCCCACCCCCCCACCCCCCAAAGGGGCCCCCCCCCTCTTTTTCCTTTCCAAACCCCCATAATTCCCCCTACGCTTTCCTTTCCCTTTTTTTTTTTTCTCTCTCTTTTCCATTTCCGCGTCAAATTTGTGCACCTAAATTTTTTATTTCTTCTTGACCGCTGTTTTCTCTATTCTTCATTATCAGCCGTCTTTCCCTCCTCCTCTCTCTCTCTCTCTCTCTCGCCTCCCTCCTCTCCACTCTCTCCTCTCTCCTCTCTCTCTCTCTCTCCCCTCTCTCTCCCCCTCCCTCCCTCTCTCTCCTCCTAAGACGAAGCGGGTTGGGGAAAAGACCGAATGGGATCCCACTTGTGGTGTGCAGTCCACCTTCGCCGTTACTCCGTTACTAGGGTACTACACGCGGTCTACCTCTCGCCCACCCCAGACATTTCTTCTCACTACCGTCGCCCTGCTTCTCTCTGGACCGGGGGCCTAGGTTTGGGTTTGGGTTTGGATGGGGGGGAGTGGGGTGGGGGTGGGGTGGGGTTGTTGTTTTTTGTTTTTGTTTTTTGACGATGGTGTTAAAATCAATACTGCCACCTTCATAAATTTTTTTTTAAAAAACGCCCCTTATGGCAAAAAGGAGTTAACAGGGGAGAAAAAGGAACAAGGTAAAAAACAAAAAAAGAAGGAAAAAAGAAAGAACAAAATCAAAATGTGAGAAAAGCGCAGAAAAAAAAACACACACCAACGACGCCCCGACGCACGACACCCACACACACACAACACACACACTCGTCAATACACGATTTGTGGAAAGACTTAAATGAACACACACACACACACCACCACACCACACCACACTTAGAGAAGAATCCAAGGCGGCTTATTCTAATACAAAACAAAGTTCGACCAAACCCTCCCCTTCTCGTCACAAACAACGCATAAGCAATCATCAAAAAAAACTCCCCCTCACCACTCGCAGAACATGAACAGGCACAAAAAATGCAAACAAAACTCCCCCTCACCACATTCAGCGAAAATGAACAGGCATAAATAAAGCCCAAACAAAACTCCCCCTCACCACATTCCAGAACCTACGACATAAATAAGCACCAAACAATCCCCCCCCCCCCCCCCCCGCACCCACCCCCCCCCATCACATTCAGCATGAACAGACATAAATAATGCACCAAACAATACGCCCCCCCCCCCCCCTCACCACATTCAGCATGAACATGAACAGACATAAATAATGCACCAAACAATACTCCCCCTCACCACATTCAGCATGAACATGAACAGACATAAATAATGCACCAAACAATACTCCCCTCACCACATTCAGCATGAACCTGGACAGACATAAAAAATGCACCAAACAATACCCCCCCCCCGCACCCCCCCCCCCCGCACCCCCCCCCCCCTCATCACATTCAGCATGAACAGACATAAATAATGCACCAAACAATACGCCCCCCCCCCCCCCCCCACACCACATTCAGCATGAACAGACATAAATAATGCACCAAACAATACCCCCCCCCCCCCCCTCATCACATTCAGCATGAACAGACATAAATAATGCACCAAACAATACGCCCCCCCCCCCCCCCCCCCCTCACCACATTCAGCATGAACAGACATAAATAATGCACCAAACAATACCACCCCCCCCCCCCCCTCATCACATTCAGCATGAACAGACATAAATAATGCACCAAACAATACGCCCCCCCCCCCCCTCACCACATTCAGCATGAACAGACATAAATAATGCACCAAACAATACCCCCCCCCCCCCCTCACCACATTCAGCATGAACAGACATAAATAATGCACCAAACAATACCCCCCCCCCCCCCCCCCGCCTCACCACATTCAGCATGAACAGACATAAATAATGCACCAAACAATACCCCCCCCCCCCCCCCCCCCCGCCTCACCACATTCAGCATGAACAGACATAAATAATGCACCAAACAATACCCCCCCCCCCCCCCCCCGCCTCCACCACAAATTTAGCATGAACAGACATAAATAATGCACCAAACAATCACCCCCCCCCCCCCCCCCGCCTCACCACATTCAGCATGAACAGACATAAATAATGCACCAAACAATACCCCCCCCCCCCCCCCCCCGCCTCACCACATTCAGCATGAACAGACATAAATAATGCACCAAACAATACCCCCCCCCTCACCACATTCAGCATGAACATGAACAGACATAAATAATGCACCAAACAATACCCCCCCCCCCCCCCCCCCGCCTCACCACATTCAGCATGAACAGACATAAATAATGCACCAAACAATACCCCCCCCCTTCACCACATTCAGCATGAACAGACATAAACAATGCACCAAACAATACCCCCCCCCCCCCCCCCCCGCCTCACCACATTCAGCATGAACAGACATAAATAATGCACCAAACAATACCCCCCCCCTCACCACATTCAGCATGAACAGACATAAACAATGCACCAAACAATACCCCCCCCCCCCCCCCCCCGCCTCACCACATTCAGCATGAACAGACATAAATAATGCACCAACAATACCCCCCCCCCTCACCACAATCAGCATGAACAGACATAAACAATGCACCAAACAATACCCCCCCCCCCCCCCCCTCACCACATTCAGCATGAACAGACATAAACAATGCACCAAACAATACCCCCCCCCCCCCCCTCACCACATTCAGCATGAACATGAACAGACATAAATAATCACCAAACAATACCCCCGCCCCCTCACCACATTCAGCATGAACATGAACAGACATAAATAATGCACCAAACAATACCCCCGCCCCCTCACCACATTCAGCATGAACATGAACAGACATAAATAATGCACCAAACAATACCCCCCCCCCCCCCCCCCCCCCCCCGCCTCACCACAATTTAGCATGAACATGAACAGACATAAATAATGCACCAAACAATACTCCCCCTCACCACATTCAGCATGAACATGAACAGACATAAATAATGCACCAAACAATACGCCCCCCCCCCCCCCCACCCCCCTCACCACATTCAGCATGAACATGAACAGACATAAATAATGCACCAAACAATACTCCCCCTCACCACATTCAGCATGAACATGAACAGGCATAAACAATGCACCAAACAATACTCCCCCTCACCACATTCAGCATGAACATGAACAGACATAAATAATGCACCAAACAATACTCCCCCTCACCACATTCAGCATGAACATGAACAGACATAAACAATGCACCAAACAATACTCCCCCTCACCACATTCAGCATGAACATGAACAACATAAACAATGCACCAAACAATACTCCCCCTCACCACATTCAGCATGAACATGAACAGGCATAAACCAATGCACCAAACAAAACTCCCCCTCACCACATTCAGCATGAACATGAACAGGCATAAACAATGCACCAAACAATACTCCCCCTCACCACATTCAGCATGAACATGAACAGACATAAATAATGCACCAAACAATACTCCCCCTCACCACATTCAGCATGAACATGAACAGACATAAATAATGCACCAAACAATACTCCCCTCACCACATTCAGCATGAACATGAACAGACATAAATAATGCACCAAACAGATAAGATAAGATAATGTTGCTTATAGCCCAGCCGACCGCAAAGGGCCACATCAAAGCTGTCACCACGTTAAAATCAACTCACCAGTCTAAAAACAAAAAAACAAAACAAAAAAACTTTCACACATCTCTGTAAATGACATCGTCCAGAAACGTACCAGAAACTTCGTTAAAAATCTTTCTTTCGTAAAATCTTAAATCGGATGAAAAATGTTAATCTCTCTCAAATACTCAAGGATCACGTCAGGCGGGACATCCCTGAACAGGATCTTCATGGACTCCGCTGTAAAATGTTTGTGTCTCACATCGTGCAAGTCCCAACACTCTAAAAGAACATGTTTCATTGTGAGTGGCGCATGACATGGAATGCACCACGGAGCTTCTTCACTCTTTAAAAGGAAGAATGGGTAAAATACGAATGGCCGGTGTGCAGCTGGTACAGAACCGTTTCCTCTTTACGACCTCCCGACGTGGATGGGAGGAAGTCCTTAAGGTTTGGACGGATCTGAAAGAGTTTGTTATTCGTCTGTGTGTTCCAATCCTCCTGCCAGAGGTCTCTCACATAATCGTTAATTTTGGGTTTCACATCTGAGCAGGGGATATAAGTGTTGGACAGTTTCTCTCTTGTGGCGTTCTTGGCTAAACGATCAACCATTTCGTTCCCGCCGATGCCAACATGACCAGGAACCCAAGCAAGAGTAATGTTGTAACCGTCCGCCTTCAACTTGCTAAAAAGTTCAAAAAAAAGTAAAAGTTCTGGATGCTGAAGGTTGCGGCCAGCTATGGCCTCCAAAGCTGACAGCGAATCCGACAGAACCAGAAAGTCCCTCTTTGAAGAATGTGAGATTATCTTCAAAGCCAGTACCAGAGCAGTAAGTTCAGCAGAATAGACAGAAGCATCTGAATGGATATGTTCCAACAGTATCTGAGGACCCCCAGGGCAGTAGGCTGCACAGGCCACTCCATCTTCAGACTTGGAACCGTCAGTGAAAACTTTTTGAAAGGATGGGAATTTCGAACAGAGGTCAGCATACAATGCCTTGTACGCCAGAGAGCTGGTAGACGCTTTGCGAAAAGCTGCAAGATCGAAACGAATCTCTGGTGTGAAAAAGGTCCACGGAGGTTGATCCGGAAACTTGGAAAAATCGGACACAACTCCTAGGTCTAGACCTGCATTCCGCACGTGAGGCTGCATACGAAGACCAAACGGCGGAATACATTTCGGGTTGTTTTCAAACTTACTTTGGAACGGAGGGTCAAAGACACAGTCATAGGCAGGATTCTGCGGTTCTGAGAACAGTCGGATATAATAATTTAGAGACATTTTCAGCTTGCGGTTGGACAGTGAGGGTTTCACCTGCCTCTGCGTACAGGCTGTACACAGGGGTGGTGCGGAATGCCCCAAGACAGAGACGAAGCCCTTGATGGTGGATAGGGTCCAAGAGTTTGAGGTAAGAGGGTCTTGCAGAGCCGTACACAGCACAACCGTAGTCCAGTTTGGAACGGACCAAGGCTCTGTAGAGGTTCAGCAAAGTTTTCTTATCAGCGCCCAGTCGGTGTGCGCTACGACCCGCAGAATATTCAGAGCTTTCTGGCAAGAAGTTTTGAGGTTTTTGATGTGGCTGAGAAAGTCGAGTTTTTGGTCAAAAATAACTCCCAGGAATTTGGCTTCTTTTACAACTGGAATGGTGGACTTGTCCAGACGAATTTCAGGATCAGCAAAGAATTGACGGAAATTGTGGAAATGAATTGACTGAGTTTTGGTACGGGAGAAGGTAAACCCGCTTTCCTCAGCCCACTGTTGGATTCTGTTGACACAAAGTTGGAGTCGACGCTGTACGCTGGCGTAAGAAGCTCCAACTGCATACAGCGCGAAGTCATCAACAAACAGAGAGGACTCAGTGCCTGGCTTACCGATTGGACACTGTCATTTATTTTAATGCTGAAAAGGGCTGGAGAAAGGATGCTCCCCTGAGGAACACCCAACTCCTGCCCATGGATGTCAGAGAGTGTGGTGCCAACACGCACCTGGAACTGTCGATCGGCTAAAAAGTTCTGAATGAACAGAGGCAGGTGACCCGAAAACCAAGTCTGTGCAGGTCCATGAGGACTCCGCTTTCCACGTGGTGTCGTACGCCTTTTCGAGGTCGAAAAAGATAGCAACCACATGCTGCTTGTTAACAAAGGCGTTGCGGATGGTGGTTTCCAGACGGATTAGATGGTCAAACCGTCGAGTGGTACTTCCGGAAACCGCACTGTTCACTGGCCAAAAGACCATCGGTTTCCAGCTTCCACATCAGACGGGAGTTGACCATCTTTTCCATCAGCTCACAGAGGCAGCTGGTCAGAGCGATTGGGCGATAGTTGGAAGGGTTGGTAAGGTCCTTTCCTGGCTTTGGAATGGGAATGATCAGGGCTTTCCGCCAGGAGGACGGCAAGGACCCTGTGGTCCAGATATGGTTATAGACTTTGAGAAGAGTCTGAAGACAGCTTTCTGGAAAATGTTTCACAACCTGATATGAATGTCATCCAGACCAGGGGCAGTCAGTGCAGGTTTGCAAAGCTAATTTGAGTTCAGCGATTGAAAAAGGAAGATTATAGGTTTCAGAGTTGTCTGATGTGAAATTGTATGAAGATTTCTCTCTAATCGCTTTGTTTCTTAAAAGGCTACAGATTTATTTGAAGACGAGGAGTTCTGTTGGATGGTGGAGGCCAACAGATTGGCAACAGCTTTTTTGTCAGTGATCAGAGCATCGGCAAGTTTCAAGTGTTGAATGGAGGGGTTGGTGTCCTTCCCTTTGATTTTTCTAATGATGTTCCAAACTTTTTTCTTGGAAGTTTTAGATGTCAGCCTGGAGCAGAAGTTTCTCCAGGACTGACGTTTACTGATTTTGAAAGTGTGTCTCGATTTCGCACGGAGTTTCTGATGGGCTCGAGCGTTGGGACCTGAAGGTCGTTGGTATAACCGACGCTGAGCCCGTTTGCGAACTTTGGAAATTTGTTGGCAGTCTGAATCGAACCAGGGTGTTTTTGCCATTTGGAGTTTGTCGGAAGACACTGGAATACAGGCTTTAGCACATTTGATCACAGTATTAGTCAGAGACTCTGCTGGGTCCGAACTTTGAAGAAAATCAGTGTCCTGGAATTCCTTAGAAATAGTGGCTGCAAATAGATTCCAGTTTGCTTTCTTATAATTTAGATGTTGAGAGACAGAGACGTGTTTCAGTTATTACGGGTTGTAAAAAGACAGGGAAATGGTCACTTCCGTGCAGATCGTCATGGACAGACCACTCATAGTCCAGGACCAGCGAGGGGTCACAAATCGACAAATCTAAACACGAAAGTGAACCTGTGGAAGAGTGGAGGTAAGTTGCAGATCCGTCGTTCAGACAACACAAATCCAAATCCGAAAGGACATCCTCAATAAGCAGACCTCTGGATGACGTACTGACACTTACCCCAAAGAGGATTGTGACCGTTAAAGTCACCTAACAGCAAAAAAGGTCGAGGAAGTTCTCCTATCAGACTGACAAGGTCCTGACGACAAACCGGGACTGAAGGAGGTAGATAAAGGGAACAGATCGTCACAGTCTTGTGGAGAGTGACTCTCGCAGCTACAGCTTGAAGGGAGGTAGACAGAGCGACAGGACTATACAGCAGAGTTTTGTGTATGAGAAGGGCAACACCGCCCGACAGTCCCAACGTGGATGGTTGTGCAGGTTTTGAGAGAATATAAAGCCAGAAAAAGTGAAGGTCTTCTGGCTTTGAATTTGAGTTTCCTGAAGAGCTACGACGGAAAGGGTTTTTAAATAGATTGACACAGAAGCTGCAGCTCCTCGAAGTTGGAATTTAGACCACGGATATTCCAATGGAATACTGTGCTATCCATGGTGCAGAGGGCGAAAAGGAGAGAGATCAGTCATCTCCTCATCAACATCTGCTTCTAAAGGTGTTAAATTTGTTTGCTTAATTTCACTGGACTGTCTTCAGACCTGCTGGCAGACTTGCCAACAGGTGAAGGTGGTCTGGATTTGGGAGACGGTGGAGGCTTCTTCCTCATCTCCACCATCTCCACACTGGATTGAACTCCCTTGCCCGCACGGGCACTGGACAGAGGAGTTCGAGGTAGGGGTGCTGGTTTTTTAATCTGCCCAGCAGCAGATGTTTGTAGACTGCTGGGCAGTCTGAGGGGTGGCGGATTTTTTGCCTCCACCAGGGGCATTCACTTTGGGTTGGAGGTGGTGGACCTGCTACCACCAGAATTGACAGATCTTACTTGCAATGTCTTGGAAAACATGAATTCATCAGTCTGGCACAGACTGACCCGAGTGGGAACTGTGGGAACTTTCTTTAAGGCCGAAGCATAGGAAGAAGCTGTCGGCGTCTGACTGCCCACAACCTGTTTCCGGGCTTCAAAAAACGAGATCTTCTTTTCTATTTTTATTCTTTGTATTGCGGATTCCTGAATCCAAAGAGGACAGTTTCTTAAAGAGGAGGGATGATCGCCACCGCAGTTAGCACAATGTGCCGGATCTTTACACGGCCCATCATGGGTCGCCTTGCAGCAAACACCGCACACCTCCTGCCCAGAACAGCGGTCTCTGACATGGCCAAACCTCTGGCATCTGAAGCACCTCAACGGGGATGGCACATACAGCTGAACACGAACATTCAGGTAACCAACTTTGATGACCGGAGGCAGCACAGGGTTGCAGAAGGTCAGAAAGAGGGTGTTGGTGGCCACTCTCTCTGAACCTTTCTTTACCGTCACCCTGCGCACCTCCGTCACACCCTGGGACGCCAGTTCCGTCTTAATTTCTGCCTCTGAGACACCTGTTAACTCTCGACAGCGAATCACACCTTTCGACGAATTCAACTGTTTATGGGGAGTCACCTTGATCTCCCTGTCCACGAGTTTAGTTGCCTTTAGCAGCTGTTCAGATTTTTTTGTGATTTACATTGAATAAGAAACGAGCCATTCCTCAACCTCTTGATGGACCGAGGATCACCTGCCAAACCTTGAAAGCCCTTTCGGATAGCAAAAGGGCTCAGAGCTGAAAGGGGTCTTTCCTGCTCCGTCCCTTCCATCACGAGCCAGGAAGCCCAGAAACCTGTCCTCTGTCTAACCTCTGTATCAGAATCACTGTCAGTTTCGAAATCCCCTGAAATAGGGGAAGCTGCCTTCCTTTTCTTCTTGGGGGAATGTTTTTAGAAAAAGTCATAATAATTTAATAATGTTTCATCTCTCCCTTACCCACCCACCTTGGAGTCCAACTAAGGGGCCAGGGCCAAGAAACCAATGTCTTGACCCCTTCCAGGCTTCGGAGAGACATACGACAAACAGAAACCACCAACCCTATCCCCCCTGATCATGCTCAACTCCCGGGAACAGAGAGCTGAGCACTGCAGGGGTTTACTTGGCCAGCAAGGGGACTGTCTGTCTTGACCCAGCCCCAAGAAGGGGAGCCGATTAGTACACCCGGGCCAAAGTGTACTCCCTGTCTAGGAGAGGTCCGAGCCAAAGTGATGTGTTGAGAGCGCTGGCCCTCTCAATCACCAGGATCTCATTCCCCTCCGACACAGGTCGCACCGCACAGCAAACGCGGCGGATCTTAAGGAGACCACAGAGAGAAAAGGGGTGGGGAAAAGAAGACTTGAAGGAGAGACGAAGATAGAAAAGGGCCAAATAGGAAAGGCAGGAAACAAGAAAAAGAGAAAGGCGGGTTACTCTTAGTCAGGATCCTCACCCTTAGCCTATCTGACATGGGAAGCCCTACCAGGGGCATCAACTCCTTACCACGTTACGCTTAGGCCAGACAGCATCTTGGCTTTTCGGACCTAGAAGCAGTTTGAAAAAAAACCAGCCTATCTCCAAGTATTGATGCCCCCGCCAGCAAAGCCTAAGGGATCACTGGACCGCGCAAGCCCTCCGACCACGACAAGGTCGCAACCCCCGGAGGGATGCACCAAACAATACTCCCCCTCATCACATTCAGCATGAACATGAACAGACATAAATAATGCACCAAACAAAACTCCCCTCACCACATTCAGCATGAACATGAACAGACATAAATAATGCACCAAACAAAACTCCCCCTCACCACATTCAGCATGAACCTGAACAGACATAAATAATGCACCAAACAATACCCCCCCCCCCCCCCCCGCACCCACCCCCCTCACCACATTGAGCATGAACATGAACAGACATAAACAATGCACCAAACAATACGCCCCGCCCCCCTCACCACATTCAGCATGAACATGAACAGACATAAACAATGCACCAAACAATACCCCCCCCCCCCCCCCCCGCCTCACCACATTCAGGTATAAATAATGCACCAAACAATACTCCCCCTCACCACATTCAGCATGAACATGAACAGGCATAAACAATGCACCAAACAATACTCCCCCTCACCACATTCAGCATGAACATGAACAGGCATAAACAATGCACCAAACAATACTCCCCCTCACCACATTCAGCATGAACATGAACAGACATAAATAATGCACCAAACAATACTCCCCTCACCACATTCAGCATGAACATGAACAGACATAAATAATGCACCAAACAATACTCCCCCTCACCACATTCAGCATGAACATGAACAGACATAAACAATGCACCAAACAATACCCCCCGCCCCCCTCACCACATTCAGCATGAACATGAACAGACATAAATAATGCACCAAACAATACGCCCCCCCCCCCCCACCCCCCTCACCACATTCAGCATGAACATGAACAGACATAAATAATGCACCAAACAATACTCCCCCTCACCACATTCAGCATTTATATGAACAGACATAAATAATGCACCAAACAATACTCCCCCTCACCACATTCAGCATGAACATGAACAGACATAAATAATGCACCAAACAATACTCCCCTCACCACATTCAGCATGAACATGAACAGACATAAATAATGCACCAAACAATACTCCCCTCACCACATTCAGCATGAACATGAACAGACATAAATAATGCACCAAACAATACTCCCCCTCACCACATTCAGCATGAACATGAACAGACATAAATAATGCACAACAATACTCCCCCTCACCACATTCAGCATGAACATGAACAGACATAAATAATGCACCAAACAATAACCCCCCCCCCCCCCACCACCACCACCACCACCACCACCCACATTCAGCATGAACATGACCTGGAGAAGAAGAACAGAATCAGAAGATGAAGATAATGGGAGAAGGAGGATAAGGGGGAGGAAGGGGTGAGGGCGATGGAGGGGGGGGGGGAGAAGAGGAGGAGGAAGAGGAGAGAGAACAGGTTGGACAGAAGTGGGAGAAGAAGAAGGGGATGATGGAGGAGGAGGAGGAGGAGGAGGAGGATGGAGGAGGCTAAATACGCAGAAAGAGGAGGAGGAGATGGAGCAGGAGGACAGACATGGTAAGGTAAGGTGATGTTGCTTAGGAGGTGTAGGATGGAGGGCGTAGGGGGGGGGGGGGGGGACGGGCGGGGCGGGGGGGAGGGGGAGGGGTTTGTTTTTGTTGTGTATTGTGTTTGTTTCCCCTGTGTGTGTGGTTCCGGCTCTGTCCGGGGAAGACAGATCACTGCTGTACAGCTGATGTCATTCCCATCTAGACACTGGCCTGGGGGGGGGGGGGGGGGGGGGGGGGGGGGGGGGCGCGCGCGCGCGCCGAGAGAGAGAGAGAGAGAGAGAGAGAGAGGAGAGAGAGAGAGGGGAGAGAGAGAGAGGAGGTGTGTGTGTCTGTGTGTGTGTGTGTGTGTGTGTTGTGTGTGTGTGTGTGTGTGTGTGTGTGTGTGTGTTTCTTAACACGACCGGAGTTTTTGCTGTTATTGTTGTTGTTGTCGTCGTCGTCGCTTCTTTCTTTCTTTCCTCCACGTCACCCCTTTTTCTACTTCTCCATCTCTTCCTCTCTCTCTCTCTCCGTCCGTTTGCCTCTCCCTACCCCCACCCCCTCCCCCACCCGTCCATGGCACATGTTCTCTCTCTTTCTCACACACACACACACACACACTCACTCACTCACGCATGCACGCACCACACTCTACCTCCTTCTCTCCTCTCTCTCTTGTCTCTCTCTCTCTTCCCCATCTCGTTGACAAGGACAAGTAACTAGTTGCTGTCAGTTCCTCCTTCACATCTGTTCCAACGGTCTTTTGTTTGTTTTTTTGCTCTGCTCACAGACACAGGGCACACGCTCTTCTCTCGTCACTCTGTGTGTGTGTGTGTGTGTGTGTTGTGTGTGTGTGTGTGTGTGGTGTGTGTGTGTGTGTGTGCGCGTGCGTGCGTGCGTGCATGCTTGCGTTGCGTGCGTACGTGTGTCTGTCTGTCTGTCTGTGTGTTGGTGTGTGTGTGTGTGTGTGTGTGTGTGTGTGTGTGTGTGTGTGTGTGTGTGTGTGTGTGTTGAGCGGAGCGGGACGTGCTGTATTGACGGGTCAGGTGAGTCTGCATCTGGCAGAGACATCATGACATCGATTCCTCCAGCTAAATGCCAGTGCACAGCGCCGGTGCTTTGACAGCTAAATCAAGTGCACACTACTGACTGACTCCGACTCTCTTGCCTCTCTGTCCCGCCTTCTAATCACGGTTTCATAAACATACCTTTCGAAATAAAGACCTCTCATCACAAGTTGACAACAAAGTAAAAACACGGGCACGTCCACACTAAACGTATCGATG
>CM031627.1:4487469-4512469 GCA_018398815.1 Conus ventricosus
GATACACAGACGGGCAGCTCAGCAGATTGGTGGCGGGTCCGGTTGGTAAGCAGGCAGGTTGCTAGCGAGCTAGGTAGTGGACGATAGGCAGGTATGTAGATGTAAAGATGCATGTTACATAAAGAACAAATACCATAATTTTCTCCAACAGATCTGGTGGGTAGGTAGGTAAGTAGGCAAGTTGCCGGCTTGCTCGGCAAGTAGGCCGTAAGGTGGCTAGCTAGGTCAGCAGGCTGTAGGTGGCTAGCTAGGTCAGTAGGCTGTAGGTGGCTAGCTAGGTCCAGTAGGCTGTAGGTGGCTAGCTAGGTCAGCAGGCTGTAGGTGGCTAGCTAGGTCAGTAGGCTGTAGGTGGCTAGCTAGGTCAGCAGGCTGTAGGTGGCTAGCTAGGTCAGTAGGCTGTAGGTGGCTAGCTAGGTCAGTAGGCTGTAGGTGGGCTAGCTAGGTCAGCAGGCTGTAGGTGGCTAGCTAGGTCAGTAGGCTGTAGGTGGCTAGCTAGGTCAGCAGGCCGTAGGTGGCTAGCTAGGTCAGTAGGCCGTAGGTGGCTAGCTAGGTCAGTAGGCTGTAGGTGGCTAGCTAGGTCAGCAGGCTGTAGGTGGCTAGCTAGGTCAGCAGGCTGTAGGTGGCTAGCTAGGTCAGTAGGCGTAGGTGGCTAGCTAGGTCAGTAAGCTGTAGGTGGCTAGCTAGGTCAGCAGGCTGTAGGTGGCTAGCTAGGTCAGTAGGCCGTAGGTGGCTAGCTAGGTCAGTAGGCTGTAGGTGGCTAGCTAGGTCAGCAGGCTGTAGGTGGCTAGCTAGGTCAGTAGGCTGTCGGTGGCTAGCTAGGTCAGTAGGCTGTAGGTGGCTAGCTAGGTCAGTGGGCTGTAGGTGGCTAGCTAGGTCAGTAGGCTGTAGGTGGCTAGCTAGGTCAGTAGGCTGATAGGAGGTAGGAAAATGCAGGATACACACTATATACAGAACGAAACAAACAATGCACTCATTGGAGATCAGGTTAGTTCGGTAGGTAAGTAGTCAGTAGATGGACTTAGGTAGCAGTCAGTAGGTGGGTAGGTAGATTTTGACATACATAATATATAAAGAACGAAAACACAGGTAAACGCTGAGATACGTAACACAGAAAGAACGAAAACTAACACGTTCCTTCACACAGCAGAGCCAAGAGATGAAGTCAGCAAAGGCGGTCACAAACAGCAGAGATTCATACATCATACCCTCACCATCCTCACCTCACAAGCGGAGATTCATACATCATACCCTAACCATCATCACCTCACAGCAGAGATTCATACATCATACCCTAACCATCATCACCTCACAGCAGGATTCATACATCATACCCTCACCATCCTCACCTCACAGCGGAGAT
Source organism: Conus ventricosus (assembly GCA_018398815.1). Classification (NCBI taxonomy): domain Eukaryota; kingdom Metazoa; phylum Mollusca; class Gastropoda; order Neogastropoda; family Conidae; genus Conus; species Conus ventricosus. The sequence continues at coordinate 4,488,830 of CM031627.1, forward strand.
TCATACATCATACCCTCACCATCCTCACCTCACAGCGGAGATTCATACACCATACCCTAACCATCATCACCTCACAGCAGGAGATCATACATCATACCCTAACCATCATCACCTCACAGCGGAGAATCATACACCATACCTAACCATCATCATCTCACAGCAGAGAATCATACATCATACCCTCACCATCATCACCTCACAGCGGGAATCATACAGTATACCCTAACCATCATCACCTCACAGCGGAGAATCATACACCATACCCTAACCATCATTCACCTCACAGCGGAGAATCTACACCATACCCTAACCATCATCACCTCACAGCAGAGATTCATACATCATACCCTCACCATCATCACCCCACAGCGGAGAATCATACATCATACCCTCACCATCATCACCTCCAGCGGAGAATCATGCAGTATACCCTCACCATCATCACCTCACAGCGGAGAATCATACACCATACCCTAACCATCATCACCTCACAGCAGAGAATCATACATCATACCCTACCATCATCACCTCACAGCGGAGATCATACACCATACCCTAACCATCATCACCTCACAGCAGAGAATCATAACATCATACCCTCACCATCATCACTCACAGCAGAGATTCATACATCATACCCTCACCATCCTCACCTCACAGCGGAGATTCATACATCATACCCTCACCATCCTCACCTCACAGCGGAGATTCATACACCATACCCTAACCATCATCACCTCCACGCAGAGAATCATACATCATACCCTAACCATCATCACCTCACAGCGGAGAATCATACACCATACCCTAACCATCATCATCTCACAGCAGAGATTCATACATCATACCCTCACCATCCTCACCTCACAGCAGAGATTCATACATCATACCCTCACCATCCTCACCTCACAGGGAGATTCATACACCATACCTAACCATCATCACCTCACAGCAGAGAATCATACATCATACCCTAACCATCATCACCTCACAGCGGAGAATCATACACCATACCCTAACCATCTCATCTCACAGCAGAGAATCATACATCATACCCTCACCATCATACCTCACAGCGGAGAATCATACAGTATACCCTCACCATCATCACCTCACAGCGGAGAATCATACACCATACCCTAATCATCACCTCACAGCGGAGGAATCATACACCATACCCTAACATCATCACCTCACAGCAGAGATTCATACATAATACCCTCACCATCATCACCTCACAGCGGAGAATCATACATCATACCTCACCATCATCACCTCACAGCGGAGAATCATGCAGTTATACCCTCACCATCATCACCTCACAGCGGAGAACTATACACCATACCCTAACATCATCACCTCACAGCGGAGAATCATACATCATACCTAACCATCATCACCTCACAGCGGAGAATCATACACCATACCCTAACCATCATCACCTCACAGCAGAGAATCAACATCATACCCTCACCATCATCACCTCACAGCGGAGATCATACAGTATACCCTAACCATCATCACCTCACAGCGGAGAATCATACACCATACCCTAACCATCATCACCTCACAGCAGAGAATCATACATCATACCCTCACCATCATCACCTCACAGCGGAGAATCATACAGTATACCTCACCATCATCACCTCACAGCGAAGAATCATACACCATACCCAAACCATCATCACCTCACAGCGGAGAATCATACACCATACCCTAACCTCATCACCTCACAGCAGAGATTCATACATCATACCCTCACCATCCTCACCTCACAGCGGAGAATCTTACATCATACCCTAACATCATCACTCACAGCGGAGAATCATACACCATACCCTCCCATCATCACCTCACAGCAGAGAATCATACATCATACCCTCACCACCATCACCTCACAGCAGAGAACCATACATCATACCCTCACCATCATCACCTCACAGCAGAGAATCATACATCATACCCTAACCATCATCACCTCACAGCAGAGAATCATACATCATACCCTCACCATCATCACCTCACAGCAGAGATGCATACATCATACCCTCACCATCATCACTTCACAGCAGAGAATCATACATCATACCCTAACCATCTCACCTCACAGCAGAGAATCATACACCATACCCTAACATCCTCACCTCACAGCAGAGAATCATACACTATACCCTAACCATCATCACCTCACAGCAGAGAACCACACAGATACCCTAACCATCATCACCTCACAGCGGAGAAGTCATACATCATACCGTAACCATCCTCACAGCACTGTGGTCTTCACTCTCTACTCTCGCCTCTCCATAAACACGTGAGAAGAGGGGGGAGGGGGTGGGGGTGGGGGTCAAAACGATAGAGGGCGGATGACAAAAAAAAATAAAGAAAAGAAGAAGAAAGAAAGCAATGGTCTTCTAAGCGTCCACACCTGATATACAACCACCATTTCAAAGTTTCTTGAACACGGCGGCCTTTCGACTTGGTTCTCTGGATGGGCAAGCAACCAGTTAACCTTCGTTCCATGAAAAGGTCAGAGAAAGAAACCAGGTTGTTTCTCTCTCTCTCTCTCTCTCTCTCTCTCTCTCTCTCTCTCTCTCTCTCTCTCTCTCTTCCTCCTATCTCCCTCACTCTATCTCTCTCTTCTCTTACCCCCTCCCTCCCGCTTTTCCCTGTCTCTCTTTCACTCCCTCCCTCCCCTCCCTCCTTCACACCCTCCCTCTCCCTCTCTCTCTCTCTCCTCTCTCTCTCTCTCTCTCTCTCTCTCTCCCTCACTGTCCAGCGCCACTGTTTCACAGCATGCATGGCTGGTTTCAACATCAACACAGAAAGCTAGAAGAAGTAAGTAGCGTAAGGAGTAGAAGATACTCATTCAAAGCGAATCACATTGTCGATTATTCTGATGTTAACAAAGAAAATGCTCTCTCTCTCTCTCTCTCTCTCTCTCTCTCTCTGAGTGTCCATATATTTTAGCCTCACGCATATGTGTGAGTGTGTAAGTGAGTGAGTGAGTGAGTGAGAGAGAGAGAGAGAGAGAGAAGTGTGTGTGTGTGTGTGTGTGTGTGTGGTGTGTGTGTGTGTGTGTGTGTGTGTGTGTGTAGTGTGTGTGTGTGGTGGTGGTGGTGGTTTAATTTTACGTCTTTTCATCCGGCGGATGAATTATTAGACGGGAAAAAAAAAAAAAAAAAAAAAAAAAAAAAAAAAAAAAAAAAAAGGGGGGGGGGGGGGGGGGGGGGGACAAAAACACAAACCACTAATCATTCAACACAAATCGCATACACTTTAAAAAGAAAACAGCTATCAGTAAGACCTTCATAATATCTAGCTACATCAAACTGGCTAATGCGCAATCAATTATGCTGAGTCAACAGAACTTACTCATTTTTATTTGTCAAATTGAACTTTTTCCAAACAACGTCTGGTGGGTAGGTAGGTAACGTAGGCAAGTTGCGGCTTGCTCGGCAAGTAGGCGTAGGTGGCTAGCTAGGTCAGCAGGCTGTAGGTGGCTAGCTAGGTCAGTGGCTGTAGGTGGTATAGGCGTAGGCTGTAGGTGTGCTAGGTCAGCAGGCTGTAGGTGGCTAGCTAGGTCAGTAGGCTGTAGGTGGCTAGCTAGGTCAGTAGGCTGTAGGTGGCTAGCTAGGTAGTAGGCGTAGGTGGTAGCTAGGTCAGTAGTGTAGGTGGGCTAGTGGTCAGCAGGCTGAGGTGGCTAGCTAGTCAGTAGGCTGTAGGTGGCTAGCTAGGTCAGCAGGCCGTAGGTGGCTAGCTAGGTCAGTAGGCCGTAGGTGGCTGCTAGGTCAGTAGGCTGTAGGTGGCTAGCTAGGTCAGCAGGCTGTAGGTGGCTAGCTAGGTCAGCAGGCTGTAGGTGGCTAGCTAGGTCAGTAGGCCGTAGGTGGCTAGCTAGGTCAGTAAGCTGTAGGTGGCTAGCTAGGTCAGCAGGCTGTAGGTGGCTAGCTAGGTCAGTAGGCCGTAGGTGGCTAGCTAGGTCAGTAGGCTGTAGGTGGCTAGCTAGGTCAGCAGGCTGTAGGTGGCTAGCTAGGTCAGTAGGCTGTCGGTGGCTAGCTAGGTCAGTAGGCTGTAGGTGGCTAGCTAGGTCAGTGGGCTGTAGGTGGCTAGCTAGGTCAGTAGGCTGTAGGTGGCTAGCTAGGTCAGTAGGCTGTAGGAGGTAGGAAAATGCAGAGATACACACTATATACAGAACGAAACAAACAATGCACTCATTGGAGATCAGGTTGTTCGGTAGGTAAGTAGTCAGTAGATGGACTTAGGTAGCAGTCAGTAGGTGGGTAGGTAGATTTTGACATACATAATATATAAAGAACAAAAAACAGGTAAACGCTGAGATACGTAACACAGAAAGAACGAAAACTAACACGTTCCTTCACACAGCAGAGCCAAGAGATGAAGTCAGCAAAGGCGGTCACAAACAGCAGAGATTATACATCATACCCTCACCATCCTCACCTCACAAGCGGAGATTCATACATCATACCCTAACCATCATCACCTCACAGCAGAGATTCATACATCATACCCTAACCATCATCACCTCACAGCAGGATTCATACATCATACCCTCACCATCCTCACCTCACAGCGGAGATTCATAATCATACCCTCACCATCCTCACCTCACAGGGAGATTCATACACCATACCCTAACCATCATCACCTCACGCAGGAGAATCATACATCATACCCTAACCATCATCACCTCACAGCGGAGAATCATACACCATACCTAACCATCATCATCTCACAGCAGAGAATCATACATCATACCTCACCATCATCACCTCACAGCGGGAGAATCATACAGTATACCCTAACCATCATCACCTCACAGCGGAGAATCATACACCATACCCTAACCATCATTCACCTCACAGCGGAGAATCATACACCATACCTAACATCATCACCTCACAGCAGAGATTCATACATCATACCCTCACCATCATCACCCACAGCGGAGAATCATACATCATACCCTCACCATCATCACCTCCAGCGGAGAATCATGCAGTATACCCTCACCATCATCACCTCACAGCGGAGAATCATACACCATACCCTAACCATCATCACCTCACAGCAGAGAATCATACATCATACCCTACCATCATCACCTCACAGCGGAGAATCATACACCATACCCTAAACCATCATCACCTCACAGCAGAGAATCATACATCATACCCTCACCATATCACTCACAGCAGAGATTCATACATCATACCTCAACCATCCTCACCTCACAGCGGAGATTCATACATCATACCCTCACCATCCTCACCTCACAGCGGAGATTCATACACCATACCCTAACCATCATCACCTCACAGCAGAGAATCATACATCATACCCTAACCATCATCACCTCACAGCGGAGAATCATACACCATACCCTAACCATCATCATCTCACAGCAGAGATTCATACATCATACCCTCACCATCCTCACCTCACAGCAGAGATTCATATATCATACCCTCACCATCCTCACCTCACAGGGAGATTCATACACCATACCTAACCATCATCACCTCACAGCAGAGAATCATACATCATACCTAACCATCATCACCTCACAGCGGAGAGAATCATTACACCATACCCTAACCATCTCATCTCACAGCAGAGAATCATACATCATACCTCTACCATCATCACCTCACAGCGGAGAATCATACAGTATACCCTCACCATCTCACCTCACAGCGGAGAATCATACACATACCTAATCATCACCTCACAGCGGAGGAATCATACACCATACCCTAACATCATCACCTCACAGCAGAGATTCATACAAATACCCTCACCATCATCACCTCACAGCGGAGAATCATACATCATACCTCACCATCATCACCTCACAGCGGAGAATCATGCAGTTATACCCTCACCATCATCACTCACAGCGGAGAATATACACCATACCCTAACCATCATCACCTCACAGCGGAGAATCATAATCATACCTAACCATCATCACCTCACAGCGGAGAATCATACACCATACCCTAACCATCATCACCTCACAGCAGAGAATCATACATCATACCTCACCATCATCACCTCACAGCGGGAGATCATACAGTATACCCTAACCATCATCACCTCACAGCGGAGAATCATACACCATACCCTAACCATCATCACTCACAGCAGAGAATCATACATCATACCCTCACCATCATCACCTCACAGCGGAGAATATACAGTATACCTCACCATCATCACTCACAGCGAAGAATCATACACCATACCCAAACCATCATCACCTCACAGCGGAGAATCATACACCATACCTAACCTCATCACCTCACAGCAGAGATTCATACATCATACCCTCACCATCCTCACCTCACAGCGGAGAATCTTACATCTTACCCTAACATCATCACCTCACAGCGGAGAATCATACACCATACCCTCCCATCATCACCTCACAGCAGAGAATCATACATCATACCCTCACCACCATCACCTCACAGCAGAGAACATACATCATACCCTCACCATCATCACCTCACAGCAGAGAATCATACATCATACCCTAACCATCATCACCTCACAGCAGAGAATCATACATCATACCCTCACCATCATCACCTCACAGCAGAGATGCATACATCATACCCTCACCATCATCACTTCACAGCAGAGAATCATACATCATACCCTAACCATCTCACCTCACAGCAGAGAATCATACACCATACCCTAACATCCTCACCTCACAGCAGAGAATCATACACTATACCCTAACCATCATCACCTCACAGCAGAGAACCACACAGATACCCTAACCATCATCACCTCACAGCGGAGAAGTCATACATCATACCGTAACCATCCTCACAGCACTGTGGTCTTCACTCTCTACTCTCGCTCCTCCATAAACACGTGAGAAGAGGGGGGGAGGGGGGTGGGGGTGGGGGTCAAACGATAGAGGGCGGATGACAAAAAAAAAAAAAAGAAAAGAAAGAAGAAAGAAAGCAATGGTCTTCTAAGCGTCCACACCTGATATACAACCACCATTTCAAAGTTTCTTGAACACGGCGGCCTTTCGACTTGGTTCTCTGGATGGGCAAAGCAACCAGTTAACCTTCGTTCCATGAAAAGGTCAGAGAAGAAACCAGGTTGTTTCTCTCTCTCTCTCTCTCTCTCTCTCTCTCTCTCTCTCTCTCTCTCTCTCTCTCTCTTCCTCCTATCTCCCTCACTCTATCTCCTCTCTTCTCTTACCTCCCTCCCTCCCGCTTTTCCCTGTCTCTCTTTCACTCCCTCCCTCCCCTCCTCCTTCACACCCTCCCTCTCCCTCTCTCTCTCTCCTCTCTCTCTCTCTCTCTCTCTCTCTCTCCCTCACTGTCCAGCGCCACTGTTTCACAGCATGCATGGCTGGTTTCAACATTCAACACAGAAAGCTAGAAGAAGTAAGTAGCGTAAGGAGTAGAAGATACTCATTCAAAGCGAATCACATTGTCGATTATTCTGATGTTAACAAAGAAAATGCTCTCTCTCTCTCTCTCTCTCTCTCTCTCTCTTGAGTGTCCATATATTTTAGCCTCACGCATATGTGTGAGTGTGTGTAAGTGAGTGAGTGAGTGAGTGAGAGAGAGAGAGAGAGAGAGAAGTGTGTGTGTGTGTGTGTGTGTGTGTGTGTGTGTGTGTGTGTGTGTGTGTGTGTGTGTGTGTGGTGTGTGTGTGGTTGGTGGTGGTGGTTTTAATTTTACGTCTTTTCATCCGGCAGGATGTTATTAGACGGTGAAAAAAAAAAAAAAAAAAAAAAAAAAAAAAAAAAAAAAAAAAACGGGGTGGGGGGGGTGGGGGGGGACAAAAAACACAACAACCACTTAAGTCATTTCAACACATCATCTGCATACACTTTGAAAAAGAAAAACAGCTTATCTGTAAGGGAACCTTATAATAGTCTAGCTAATCAGAATGGCTAAAGTGGCGGCAAACTCAATTATGCCTGAGTCAGACGAACTTGACTCTCATTTTCATATTTGTCACAGATTGATTACCTTTCGCCTTATACATTATAGTTAAAACTGGCCAATCTAATAGAAGGTGGTGCACAGTGATGAAATTTTCCACGACACACACAAACTTCAGGAGGAACAATTTGGAGTCTTCCATGTGGGTCAGCCTTAATTTTGTGTTAATCTTAGCAAGATGGCGTGTGAGCAGCTAGGCAGTGTGTAGCATAGCAATTTTTCACGAAAAAGGTTTTGTAAAACGTATGTGTTCCAGGTTCAGTAGTATTTCACCTTGGAAAGGAAGGTAATGGCAAAAATAGCACACTTCTGAACAGTTTTGGTGCACCAAAGTTTAGCTAGATTATCTGACTATTTCATTTCCCTCTGAGACCACAATGTGAAGGAATACAACAGAAGTCTTCGACGGATTATACCCTGAGACATATACAGAGTATCAGGTACCTTATTTCATATAACAAATCTTTTGGCCTTTACAATCCCAAGTTATTCTGCAGTGCTTGGCAAAAACAGACTGAATCAACACAAAACGCACACTAAAAAAGGATATTGGAGTACTATATACACAAAATAAAAGCCATCTAGTATGATACAGTTGCTGCAGTGTGAAATAATGAAAAATCCCTTTCCGAGATGAAAAAAAGTTTTCTATATTCAGACTTGGAATAACGAAACCAGAACCGCTGTCAGCGAGTCCCATAACTGAAATCCAGTATAGATTGAAAGGTGATTAGGATATGAATTTTCTAGGTGTTCTTCACATAGGTTTCACTAGAAGTTAATATTTTTTTTTTCTTTGAGATCGTTATATCATAATCAAACTTTCCACTCAAGGTGTTCCCAAGGAGGCATCATCGGAACCGTAGGGAACTTGGAATCGATGTTAAATCTACATTACACTTAGACATAAGTTCAGGCGGGTTTATTATTCATTATTGGCTGAATATATGAATTCCTTGGCTCTACTTGGAAAATTCTTTTATTCGAATTTACAAAAATATCATCAGCAACTGACATTTTTTTATGAAAGCTTCGAATCACATATTTGGTATTCTAGACATCTTTGCTCGATAAAGGTAAGATAATTAGCTCGCTTTGTCGCTCTTTTATGTATTTGTTTGTACGGAACTCCTAAACCTAATTAATAGCTTTACTGTCAATATTTGTAATTTTTTAAAAAGATACTTTGGCGTGCAAAGAAAACTTCTTGTCCATACTTTAACTTGGGCGGACAAGAGCCAAGACAATGCAAAGGGTTTTAGTATTTTTGACCCCAGAGGTTGGCAATTAACATTTTAAGAAAATTTAGTCTATTTCTAGTTTTAGATAACAAGTTTTCTATGTGCATTTTCCAGCGTAGTTTTAGGTGTTTTAAAAGGACTTCCCAAAAAATTGACTGATTTTGATATGGCAACAAAGTGCCATCTATATTCAAGGATGGGAGTTCAGGCGGATTTTTCTCATTGTTAAAATCATTAAACAGGTTTTTTCACCAGATAATTTAGCCATTTTCTTTTATATTATGCCGTTATAAATGTCCATTTCGTATTGAATTTGACTGCTGCACATGATCTAATTGACTTTCTTGTTATGTTTTCTTAAAAACTAGTATGCATCCATATTGCGATGTCATCAGCATACTGAACTTAATGGATATATTGGACAGCGCAGAAGGAAGATCATAAAGTGAGAACTGGAAAACAAAAATGGGGGCATAATTGATCTATGGGGGATAGCCCATTTTAATGTACCTGAAGGAAAATACATCTTTCCAATTCTTGTACATTTTGTCTGTCCATTAGAAACCTTTTATGTAAAAATTAAAGTATGCCTGACGATACCATCTTTTTATTTGTTAAAAGCAAACCTAGCTTGCCAAACACTGTCGTAGGCTTTTTGTAACATCAAAAAGTTGCCATCGTACTTTTTCTGTGGGCAAACTGTTTTTTTATTTGATTTGTAAGTTTTACAAGATGGTCTGTGTGTGCATCGACCTTTCTAAAACCAGCCTGCTGGGATGGAAGACAAAATAGTTCTTTTCACAATAGTACATCAGACGCTTCAATTACAATTTTTTCCAGAAAGTCCCGACATGACGAAGCAAAGAGATTGGTCTATAAACTGCTTACAGAAGTATTTTATCTTGCCCTTCCTTTCAGAATGGTCATGACCACCGAACTCTTCAATTTTAGGGAGTGTCGCCATTATTCCACATTTTGGTAACAAACGAGAGTATACATGTTTCCAGGAAGACGGCAGATGACATAGCATCTGATAAGAAATGCCTATCTAGACCAACTGCTGAGTTTGAGATGAGACTGAAGATAAAAGCTTCTGATCATTCTGAGACCGATAGGAGAATTCAAAAATGATCTGCAAATGGATCCAGGATCCAATAGTCCTCTTTTTGTTCTCTTTCCAATTATATATATTGCCTCATTTTCTGCTGTAGAGATGAAGGGACAAACTATTTGGAGAAAAAGGAATTCAACAAAAGCCTCAGGCTTTTTCATAAGGGAAGGAAATTCCTTTTCTAGCTTAATTGGGTAAAGTTGTTGTTTTGTGCCCATTTTCATTTCTTTTATTTTTTCACACTTTAAACATTGTCTTTTGATTCTGTTATTTCCTTCTTACAAAATTCATTCCCAGTATGCTTTTTTGCTTGAGCAATTATTGTATTAAGTTGTTTTTTTCTGTTTAATTAGTCTGAAAAATTTTCTTCAGACTTAGTTCGGATCCACCTTTAAAAGCATGACGTTTTGATTTTCAGCTAATAGGCATTCTTCAGTCCACCACCGTTACCGAAAAATTTACCACGTTTCCTATATTACTCCCTTGGGAATAGCACTATCAGCAGCTTGAATAATATTTTGGCAAAATTTGAATTAAAAAACATCAATGTTGTCATCTTCAACGAACGTTGTATCATAATGTCATCAGACTATTTGCAAAAGCTTCCCATTGGCTATTTTAATTAAAATTTGGGATTTTGTCTTCATACATTGTTATAGTCCCAGATGCTTAATTTCATCTTCAAATTTATTGTGATTGGAAGGTGATCTCTTCCAAGGCAGGCTTCTCCAGTGGACAATCGCAATCAATTGCTAGATTTTGAGATACCAGCGACAGTCTATAGCAGCTGGTTTGTGTGATTGATACATCTGGGATTCGAGTAACTCGACCATTTTTTCATTTTTAACAAGATTTGTGGAATCAACAATATTTCTAGAAATTGTTAGAAGACACTTTTGAACATTCTGATCCCAAAAAGGAGCATGAGCATTAAAATCGGAAATTATCCATTTCTTAGAAGGAAATCGATGTTTTCAGCCAGCTTGTATTATCATCTTTGGGGCGTGGGATAATACACTTGAAATGAATTATAAATGAGGTGTCATTAACTTTTATCGCAAGTCCCTACAGAACAAGCTGTTTCTGAATCTTTTAGTCCTGGGCATAGAAAACTTTGTGGAAAATTGTAAATCACATCTAACATAAATAGCGACTGCACTTTTCATTTGAATTATTGTACGTTTAGTTAGTGGTTGGGATAGTAGAAATTCTTATATTTGGAAGCTTGATATTTAACATTCTAGCGATTGAAAGGCGCTAATACACTATAATTTCCTGTAGTAGTAATTTTTCAAAGGGCAGAAAATTTGCAGAGATTGATCTGGCATTCACTGTAATATTTTCCAAATTGTTATATACTTGTTTCTTATTAATTGTTATAACGATAAGGGTCAATGTGTTACTTGTGAAAGAAAAGATAAATAATCACTAGTCAGGGATAAGGGAATTTTCGGACGATGCTATGGTCTTATGGCGGAAAGCCGCGGGGAGGAGGTAAACCATTACATTCCTGGCGGTGGGTGGTAAGGATCCGTGGGGTCCTGGAAAGGCCAGGGACTGCAGTGACTGCCGTGTGCCGCTGAATCTTCCACCTCTGTCTGCGTCGAGGACGCTCCCAGAAGAGGCGATTGTAGATGACGGCTAGGTTTCTTGCCAGTAGCCGTGCCTCCTTCGCATATTGGATGCGAGATCATCTTGAAGGTGCTACGACTTTGGATGTTGTCGTAACCCACATGAGAAACATTTTTGGTATTTATTCCATTATTGCAGAGTAGGTGTGAGCATTATATATCACCCGTTTTGCTTCAAGATGTTGTGATTTGACAGGGATTGACTTGCTGCACAAAGTGGGATGGGGAAAGATTTGCATGGCAGATTTCAAGAGAAGCCATGTCTTTTCCCGCACCACGCGGCGTTTCCTTTAGGTCGTTGAATCTGTGTGCAGAACCACACAATCTGGAGCAGGATGCAGCGATTGACTGGCTTCTTCTGCAACCTTCTTGATGTTAACTATGGTGAAAGCTTTCCTTGCAGCCACTTGTAGTCCATAAGCCATTCCCAGGCGTGTAGGATTGACTCGGTTCATCGTAAGTCATGAAGAATAAGGACACGAGGAGTATCTGAGGAATCGTATTTTTTTTCCGGCATTGATTTGGGGTTAACTTCGGCGTTCTATTTGGTGTCACTTTATCTACGTAATTGGTAGTTACGTCATTTTCAGTACTGTTCTTTTGGCAATTTCTTTTGTTTTGTTTTTGTTTTTTATCTTTTCTTTCGTAGACCACCGGCCCTACAGACCTTTCAGTTGTCATCTTGGATGTAGGGACCGGTGGGACTACCTTGACAGCGTCCGCATAGGAGCGATAACCAGAGGTAGGTGTTACGTCCGTCTGGGTTTCACTATTGACAAACGCTGTTATCGGAACGGGCCTGCTCAGTTTTTCGATCGCTTCTTTTTGCTCACTGATGGTTATTTCGAGCCGCGATATTCTCTCACACAGCTTTCCAATGATATTTGTCAATTTTTCAAGTCACTCACCATGTCAGCCTGATTTATTGTGCGTGTTTCACCTTCATGCTGATGAGGTCCCTCTTCGGCAGTTTGCACACTTTCCAGCAGCGCTCGCTCCAAAACTGTTTTTTCTTAAGCATGGTCTTTGTTGACTTTTTTCGGCCACCAGATCACTGTTTGCAGATGACACGGAGTTTACGCGTCCCCCTAACCTACTGGAATCTAAGCCGCACCATGATTTTCAAGCACAATTTCAAGCTGATTACTAGAGATGCTGGCAACAAGTATTAGTCGTTTTTCCCCCATCTTGTATTTGTGTGTGTGTGTGTGTGTATGTGTGTGTGTGGTGTGTGTGTGTGTGTGTGTGTGTGTGTGTGTGTGTGTGTGTGTCTGTCGTCTGTGTGTGCACGTGCGCAGGTATGTGTGTGTATGCGCGTTCATGTGTGCTATCATAATAACCTCCACCTCCACTCCTCCAACGCCCACACCTTTACCCCCATCCACCACCTATTTTTTTCCTCTGTCTGTCTGTCTGTCTGTCTGTCTGTCTGTCTGTCTCTCTCTCCTCTCTCTCTCTCTCTCTCTCTCTCTCTGTGTGCTGTCCGATTGACAAACTAGCTTGCATTCTGACATCCTTTTCAGTGTTTCTATTTTATTGCGCTATGGCAGGCCCATGACGTACAGAGACACGTTTTGGCCAATAAGTGTTGTCATATCTGTAGGACGATTATTACAGTGCTTGAATCGTTTTCTCCTCCTTGCTCAATCAATACCGTTGTAATAGGACTGCACAGAGGGGAAAAAGAAAACGCTTAGCAGCAAATGTATTACCGTCTTCCTCTCTCTCTCTCTCTCTCTCTTTTCTCTCTCTCTCTCTCTCTCTCTCTCCTCCCCTTCTTCTCCCCCCCCCCCATCTTTCTTCCATCTCACCCCCCTCTCTCTCTCTTCCACCCCACCCTCTCTCTCTCTCTCTCTCTCTCTCTCTCTATTCCACCTCTCTCTCTCAACCAAGCGAGCATGTATCCCATTTGTTTAAACACACACACACACACACACACACACACACACACACACACACACACACACACATACCCCCTCCCGCAACAAGTCGACTAAAAAATAAAATGTCATGCGCCAAGCGTTTATCTCATGACCCCTACCCTCAATCCCCCTTCTCAAAAACAGAAAATGGTTGTCGAGTAGGAGGAGGGAGAAGGAGGTGGGCGGGGGATGGAAGAGAGGGAGGATGGCGGGAGGGGGCGGGGCATCAGCGTCCGCTCAAGTTCAGACTCTCTCTGCCCGGGGAGCATGGCGGGAAACACAGGGTATGTGGTGTGAACACAGTGATATCACAGAATGGATGTGAAACTGTGTGGCTTTCCCGCTGTGGCTGGGTGGAACCAGAACACGCATTTATTGCTATCGACTGATCGCAACCGACGCCCTGACATGGATAACAAAGGAAAAAGACAAACTAGTTGCACTCATCAAATATACTTTTTCAAAACAAAACAAATACATAACAGTGGTGGTGTTGAAAAAAAAAACTCAAAACAAAATAAATACACAACAGTGTGGTGTTGGGAAAAAAAATACTTTTCAAAACAAAATAAAATACACAACAGTGGTATTGTTGAAAAAACAATACTTTTCAAAACAAAATAAAATACACAACAGTGGTATTCTTGAAAAAACAATACTTTTCAAAACAAAATAAAATACACAACAGTGGTATTGTTGAAAAAACAATACTTTTCAAAACAAAATAAAATACACAACAGTGGTATTGTTGAAAAAACAATACTTTTCAAAACAAAATAAAATACACATCAGTGGTATTGTTGGGGAAAAAACTTTTCAAAACAACATAAAACACACAACAGTGGTGTTGTCGAAAAAACAATACTTTTCAAAACAAAATAAATAACACAACAGTGGTGTGTTGGGAAAAAATACTCTTCAAAACAGAACAGAATACACAACTGTGGTGTTGTTGAAAAAAAAAACTTTTTAAAACAAAATAAAATACACAACTGTGGTGTTGTTGAAAAAAAAGTCTTTTCAAAACAAACAAAACAAATACACAACAGTGGCGTTGTTGGGAGGGGGGGGGGGGGGGGGGGGGAGGACTAGGGATAGGCATGGCGTAGAGTACATTTAGCCAAAATTCAGACTGAAAACCTTCAAAAGCCACGAGCAGAGACCTGGCCTGCTGACACATCGACGAGGGAAAGCTCTACGGGTCTCTGGAAGGCCTCCGCCTTACAGCAGCCTTCGTCAGTGCCTCTGGGGTTCCTGCCTGAGTGCACGCAGAAGAAGAAGAAGAAGAAGAAGAAGAAGAAGAAGAAGAAGAAAAAGAAGAAGGAAAAGAAGAAGAAGAAGAAGAAGAAGAAGAAGAAGAAGAAGAAGAAGAAGAAGGAAGAAAAGGAAGGAGAAGAAGAAGAAGAAGAAGGAAGAAGAAGAAGAAGAAGAAGAAGACTGACTGAAAACCTTCAAAGAGATGGTTATATCCTTTGGCATCTACGAATGGCCTCAATTGCCCAGCGCCCAGACATTCTGTGGATGATGAAAGCACTTTTTTTCTATTAGTGTGAAACCGTAAAAGATGTAAGAAGACAGTATTCGCTTTTTACTTTGAATGTAGCTTTCAGAAAAAAATGCTATTTCTGGCATCGCGTCAGCATAAGATGAAGTAATGACATGATCCATTTGACGGCAAACTCTGTCACAGACATGTGGAGTCTAAAACGAAAAAGATTCTGGCATATAATAGAGAGAGAGAGAGAGAGAGAGAGAGAGAGAGAGAGAGAGAGAGAGCAGTACGGAGGATCAGCGTTATTTTTAAAATAGTGCTCAACCACAGTGGGAGCGACACTTGTTGTATTAAAAACAAGCTTAAAACACCTACAAGCCTGTTTCGCGCTGTGCGTCGTCAGTGGTGTGATGGCTTGTGCTGCCAGTGATATATATATCTTTTTCTATGGTTGGGGTGTTGCACGTGGAGAACGCCAGTGAAATTTCGAATGAACAGAGAAACATGTGTGTGAGACGTTTTTGCCAGTTAGTCACAATAAACTCCCCGGAGGAAGGCCGTGTGCCGAAAATTTGGGTGACAAACGTACTTGTTGTTCTGTTCCTTGTTTTGTTCATGTATATATATATATATATATATATATATATATAATATATATATATATAATATATATATTATATAGCTTGCTGTTGTTTTTTTTTTCCCCGTGCTACATGTGTTTCTCCAGGTGTTTTTTGATTTCATTCACTGATAAAAACTTCCATCTGTGTCTGCAGTTGTTAACCATTTCTGTCCTAATATTTAAAGTTGCTAATTGTGGTGTACATAATATAATGTATTTCTCTGTAAGGCATAGATTACATCTTTTTGAAATGTTATTGTATGGTACTGCTCTTTTTAAGATTTTCCAGGATATGTTTGTAGTCTGTGTTTTTATCTTTAAGTTTCCAAATGTATTTACTCAGTTCTGTTTGGTTTCTATATCTTTCTTTGTTGAATGATTGTTTATGGTTTGCATATCTAGTTTTGAATTGGTTTTCAGTGATACCTACATATGTTTCTTTTGCGTTCTCTGGTGTTACAGTGGCTTGGTACAACATTGTTGTTGTAAAGGCATTTGTTGCTTAGGGACACTGTTCTTTTTGGTACAGTTACAAGATTTCCTTTCGTCACCCTCAATTTTCTCTGTGCTGCTTTTCATTTTATTTGCTGAATCAATGGCATTTTTTAAGATTCGCATACATGAATAAGATAATTTGATGTTGTTTTTTGTTGAATATTTTAAATAATTTATGGTCTTTTGGAAAAGATGATGTCAAGATTTTAAAGAATTCTTTCCCTACGTTTTTTTGACTCTTGCATCATAGGGGGATTGTACCATATGATATTCCCTTTCCTGTTCTTTCTGCATCTCTTTGGTCATTGTCGGGATCGTATCGTGGTTCATAATTGTAGCCATTTTTTATGTAACGCCTCTTGGTATTCAGCTGTAGCATTGTTGAACACTGTTTCGTTACATGACAAATTGGATATTCCTTTTATTTATGTTTTTGGGGTATTGTTTTCAGTATGGAGGGTGGGTGATTGCTTTTGATGTTTACATAAACAGCGTATCATTGGTTTCTTGTATGGTTTATATATGTTGGTTGAGGTCTAACGTTATGTCAATTAGTTCACTATCTTTTTTGTTTGCTTCTATGGTGATTTTTAAGTTTTTGGTTGTGGAAAATTTTACACAGTTCTTTTTTCTTATTTTCAATATTCCTAGGGTTGTCATTCGAGGGGCAAGGCCTCATCCCTGTACATCCATTTTGTTTTCCCCGATTTTTTTTTTTTATTTGATAACAGAATAGTCCGACAAGTTCGCAAGTATGGGCACCATCAAAATGATCCCACTGAAAACACCAAAAGTTAAATTTTCTGCTTGTTTTTTTAATCCATTTCATTTTACTGTGCAGTAAAGTTTTCTTTGTATGGAGAATAAATTTCCATTTCTAAACCCTGATATACTGTGTACTTGTTGGCAAATTTTATAGCTTAGTTAGTAAGCTTTCATCTATAATGGATAGAAATCTACTATGTCAAATTTATAAAAACGAAATTTTCTTGTTATTGAGTTTTTTTAACCATTGTATGACTTCATATGTGTTTTTCCAGAGATTGATTCATGTTTTTCTTTTAATGTTTTTAATGGTTTTCTCTAAGATTTTTTTTTTACCTAATTTTCCCTAGTTCAGATTTGAAGGTTTACAATCTACATGTTGGATTATTCAAGAAATCGGTTTGTGGTCTTTAAGTGTAATAAAGGCTTCTCTAGCTGCTGTGGTCTCTACTCTGCACTTAGGTCCATTTGGTGTACAAGTTCCTTTTTTCTTTCTGAAAGTGATCATATGTAGCCTTAAACAGCCTTTTTGTAATTTTTGGGGGATATTTTTGTCAAGGAGTTTTGAGTACTCTTCAGGGTTTTAAACCCTGATGACCGCACACGCGAAACAGGCTGTAGGTGTTTTAAAGCTTGGTTTTAAAATTGTTTTTAATACAATATATATATATTATATATATATATATATATATAATATTTGTGTGTGTGTGTTTTGTGTGTGTGTGTGTGTGTACATATAAAATATATTGTTGCTTATAACCACGGAGTCCGCTGTAAAATGTTTTTTGTCTCACATCACGCAAGTCCCAACACTCTAAAACAACATCTTTCACTGTGAGTGGAACATGGGATGGAATGCACCACAGAGCTTCTTCACCTTTCAAAGATAACAATGGGTGTAAAAGGGAGTGCCTGTGTGCAAACGGCACAAGACTGTTTCTTCTTTACAGCCGCCCCTGGGACCTGGTCAGACACAGGGAAGCAAGATGGGAGTTCTCCAGTCTTTTCTGACGGCTAAGCGTTCTTGAGAACATCCTGTTGTGTTCCTTTCGGCCCCAAATAGGAAGGTGCCCACTCTTGTCATACCACTTCAGAGACGTTTGGGTTTGTTCCCTGGGTCGAGGCAATTTTCTCCTTTTCAGGTGTGTGTGTGTGTGTGTGTGTGTGTGTGTGTGTGTGTGTGCGCGCGCGCGCGTGTGTGCGCGTGCGTGTGTGTGTGTGTGCGTGTGTGTGTGTGTGCGCGTTGTTGTTGTTGTTGTTAATTTATAGTCTGTTCACACTTGGTGATATTAGACTTTACAAGGGGGAGGGGAGGGAGGGGGAGTGGGGGTTGGGGGAGGGGCTTCGGAGGAGGAGGGGGGGGGGGGGGTAAGAAATAATGTCAAGAACAGAACACACTTAAATATAATAAACTACACTATCATTGTGTGTGTGCGTGTGTGTGGTGTGTGTGTGTGTGTGTGCGTGCGTGCGTGTGTGTGTGTGTGTGTGTGTTGTGTGTGTGTGTGTGTGGTGTGCATGACTGTGTCTATGTTTAGTATCATTTTAGATCTACATTCCTTAAATAGTGATACTTCCTTTGTTTGTTGCTATGTCTTGTTGCACTTCCTCCCGTAGTCACATGACCCTCGACACAGACCACACATTTCAAAGAGCTAAGTGCATCTCTCTCTCTCTCTCTCTCTCTCTCTCTCTCTGCCCCATGTTTTCGTAGTAAGCTGAGCAGCACGCTTGCCATACTTTCCTAATCTCAGTCGAGTTGATTTGCTTGTAACTCCTTGCCTCCAATGAGCCCCCCTCGCCACCCCCGCGTTTCCTCGTGTTCCCCTCTCCTTGTGCCCATGATCAGTTCTAGTATTGAGCAACTCCTTCACCGCCGCCTCTCCTCCGCAATCCCACACTCACCGACTCCATCGCATCCCCCCTCGCCATCCATCTCTCTCTCTCTCTCTCTCTCTCTCTCTCTCCTTCCCCTTCTTTATGTGTGTGTGTGTGTGTGTGTGTCTGTCTGTCTGTCTGTCTGTGTCTGCGGTGTGTGTGTTTGTGCGTGTGTGTGTGTGTTGTGTGTGTGTGTGTGTGTGTGTGTGTGTGTGTGTGTTGCGCGCGCGTGCGTGCGTGCGTGCGTGCGCTCTCTCTCTCTCTCTCACTCTTAGCTCTTCTCCTTTTTTCTCTCTCTCTGTCTCTCCCCCCCCCTCTCTCTCTCTCTCTCTCCCTCTCTCTCTCTCTCTCTCTCTCTGTCTCTCCCCCTCTCTCTCTACCCCCTCCCCTCCCCCCCTCATATTCTCAAAGGCCAATCAAAACGATGTCCAATTATCCCTAATGACTGACATCCCTTCAGAACGGGAAACGGCCAATCCAAAACAAATCATCCACTCCGTGCCGCTGACCGTCACACCGAACAAAACAAAACAAAAATCGATGCCAGCACTCCGAGCCCCGCGCAACAAAAAACCCCACACATAACCCCCCCCCCCCCCCCCCCCCCCCCCCCCCCCCCGTCATCATCGGAGCGACACACACACACACAGGCTGCACACCAGAAATCAATACGCCAAGGCCTTGCTTAAGGAGTCAAGTATTTATAGACCGACACAAGTCAATTAAATTCTTCTGAGAATGTTCATTGTGTCGGAAAATTGATGCTCCTTTTCTTTCATGCGGCCATCAAGGCACACCCAGTGGTTCCAAGCAGACAGATTACAACGAAAGGAACGGGACTATTTGGGGACTGCCAGCTGGCGCAAAGGTAGGGTCACGGTCGAGTGAGAAGGTCTGAAATGTGACGTCAGCTAAGGAGAAAGGTCATGTATTTGAAGACTGTAATGTGACGTCATCGGTGGAAATTCCCAAAACAAGGGAAATCATTGGCGTGGAGTTGTTCTTTTGACCAATTATCTGTTTAACATCAAACGCTGGCTCAAACTCATGGCAGGCCTCAGAACGCTTCCATGGAGTGTACAGTGATTTGGTGCCACATTCTAATGAGGCGTGTGGCCCCACACACGGCACAGCAACCAGCCCTCGTCAAACAGCAGAGGCGCGGCAACGGAAACGCAGCCAAGAGGGAAACCATGCGCAGCGCTGTTCACAAGCCACTGTCCGCTGCAGTCCCAACGGGGCAGGATGGGATTAGATCGCTGCCTAACCATGCGTTCTGAAGTGGTTTTGGCCTCCACTGGTTTGTGTTACTGCACAGGCTGTCCACACACACACACACGCACACACACACACACCACCCTACACACACACACACACACACACACACACACACACACACACCACCCTACACACACACACACACACACACACACACACACACACACACACACACACACACCACCCTACACACACACACACACACACACACACACACACACACACACACACACACCTCACACCAACTTCTGGCCACACAGAAAACAGCATCTTAATCTCGTTCCCCCACTCACCCCAGGCACAAGACAAATCGGTCACTCTTCTCTTGTTTACCGCCATGCAGAAAGAAAACAAATTCATGCTATCAATCTATTCAACCCCACAAAGCAAGCAAACAATCAAATAAACGAAAGTCAAATCCCACAAAGCAAACAAACAAATAAACGAAAGTCAAACCTACCCACCACAACTGGAGCGGAGCAATGTGCAGCAGTCGGCTTTAACGGCTCAAACGTTTCGCACATGTCCAGTGCAGTCCCCCCCCCCCCCCCCCCCCCCCCCCCCCTTTCTCCCCAAAGCCCCCACCCCGCTCCCACGTGTTCTGCTCACACCTCCACCCACACCCCTCTCCGACAACTCCCTCTCCACCCACACCCACACCCAAACCCTCCACATACACGCTTTAACACCTAACCTCTGCCGCTGTCGGTCGTTAACACGTTGCATCCGCGGCTCAATAACGACAACAAGGTCCAAGTTACAAGAGGCCCGATGAGGTTCTTCCACTGGCGAAATCGGTAACCAGCTGTTAGGGGGTGTGCACTCTTCCCCACACCATCCAAAGCATCCAAATCTGGCGGTTTGCTTCACAAAGCCCCCCCTATCTATGGACCAATTCTCACCTGCTTCCCAGCCTGTTGCTGGCCATTTGTCAAGAAAGCATCAGTTGGCAGAGCGCCTGACTCGTAATCTTGGTGATCCTGGGTTGCTGGTTCGAACCTCCGCCGGGGCGTTTCGGTACAGGGGGATTTTTCCCTCGGAGTTAACATTGATTCTGACTCCATTTCCCATACAGTCCTTCGAATGAGACTATAAACCGAGGTTCCGTGTGTGAACGCACGCACAACACCTTGCACACACGTAAAATCCCATCACCAACTTTCGGAAGAGTAGGCCAGTTTGGCCGTTGGTATGGATGACACGTTACACATAGCATGCACCCTGCGTGAGAAATGGAAAAAAATGAAGGAAGTAAGGAAAATGAGTGATCGATATTGAACGATACTGAATGGATGACACGGATGACGCGGGAAACGACTGAATGAAGCGCCAGCTGGCAGCTCTTCAGTCGGCACTACCCAGGTAGGCAGCCCGTTGTGTAAACGAGGTTTGATTGTAAAGCGCTTAGAGCTTGGCCTCTAGCCGAGAATAGGCGCTATATAAGTATTCATTATTATTATTATTATCTTCAGTCAGCTCTCGCACCTTCGCACCTTCTCCCAAGACTGGGTTGTTCGGGTTTTGAGGACGGACGGAGGAAAGTCTCCACCAGCCAAACTGAAAGCCAACAACCGCCGTGTGTACTGCTGCTGCTGTGGCTTCACCGACACCACAGCATCATTTCCTGGGGGTGGGGGGGGGGGGGGGGGGTGTGACGCTGTCCTCAAGACACAGACATTTCCGTGGTGTCGTCAGACTTTTTGTCAGGTGACGCCTGATCGCGTTCATCGACACACCCCCTCCATCCCCTCATTTTTTCCCCATCCCCTTCTCCCCTCCCCTCCCGAATCTCTCTCACCATCAATCAATCAAGCAGCGCTGTCTCCTGTCTTCTCTTCATTCCCCAACTAACCACCAATACCTCCCCCTTTCCCCCTCCTCTGTCTTTACAATCAATCACTGCCTTCTCTCCTCTCCCCATCCCTAATGCTTCCTGCTACACACCCCCAGCCCTCTCTCTCTCTCTCTCTTCTCCCCCTCCCACTCCCTCCCTTTAGCTCCCCTCCTCCTCCCTCTCTACTTTCATTGTGTAGCACTCGCCACACCTGTCCCCTCCAGACCTCTCTCTCTCTCTCTCTCTCTCTCTCTCCCTCTCTCTCTCCCCCTCTCTCTCTCTCTCTCTCTGTCTCTCTCCCCCCTCTCTCTTCTCCCCTCTCTCTCCCCCCTCTCTCTTTCCCCCCCCCTCTCTCTCTCCCCCATCCCCCCCCTCTCTCTCTCTCATTGTCAGAGGCCAATCAACGATCGATGACGTCTAATTCTCCCTAATGACCGGCATCCCATCCAGGGCAGGAAACGACCGGTCCGGGACCCGTCATCATCTCCTTCCTGCAGACTGTCGTCACGCCAGTTAGTACACACACAAAAAATCAATGCTGACACTACCAGCTCCGCACAACAACAACAACAACAAAACCCAAACGCTAAAACCCTCCACCCCGTCGTCATCCGAACGACGCTAAGTCTGCAGCTAACCCTCTTCAAACGCCAGCGCGCAGGAGAAGGAAAGGATGCAGGGTGAAGTGAGGAGATGCGAGGTGGACGGCGGGGGAGGTTGCAACGAAATGTGTCCAAGAATGACACCACTGAGGTTGCGAGACAACGTTCACCCTGCCGATGTGCCACCCAATCTGACACAGTACGTTCACCCTGCCGATGTGCCACCCAATCTGACACAGTACGTTCACCCTGCCGATGTGTCACCCAATCTGACACAGTACGTTCACCCTGCCGATGTGCCACCCACTCTGACACAGTACGTTCACCTTGCCGATGTGCCACCCACTCTGACACAGTACGTTCACCCTGCCGATGTGCCACCCAATCTGACACAGTACGTTCACCCTGCCGATGTGTCACCCAATCTGACACAGTACGTTCACCCTGCCGATGTGTCACCCAATCTGACACAGTACGTTCACCCTGCCGATGTGCCACCCAATCTGACACAGTACGTTCACCCTGCCGATGTGCCTCCTAATCTGACACAGTACGTTCACCCTGCCGATGTGTCACCCAATCTGACACGGGCATGATGGGGGGGGCGGGGGTAGGGGTAGATGGCGGACCAAAGCAGCCATTCTCAAGTCGAGTGGTCTTCGCCTCAAACCGGTTCCTATTACTGCATGAACTACGGACTAAATCCACACACACACACACACACACACACACTCGTAGTGATTGGTGAACACTGCAGGTTTCATCT
>CM031627.1:4522469-4557914 GCA_018398815.1 Conus ventricosus
TGTGTGTGGTGTGTGTGTGTGTGTGTGTTGTGTTTGAGTGTGTGGGGTGTTGTGAGTGCGTGTAAATGTACTATCTGCCATGCTTGTTGTGCTGTGTGTGCGCGTGCATATGTGAGTGCGCACGTGCGTGTGTGTGTATTGTGTGTGTGTGTGTGTGGTGGGGTGTGTGTGTGTGTGTGTGTGTGTGTGTGTGTGTGGAATGTGTGTGTGTGTGTGTGTGTGTGTGTGTGTGCGAGTGTGAGTGGTGTGTGTGTGTGTGTGCGGGGCGTGCGTGCGTGCGTGCGCGCGCGCGTGCGTGCGTGCGTGCGTGTGCGCGCGCGCGTGTGTGGGGGTGTGTGTGAGTGCGTGTTGTCTGTGAGCGTGCCTGTTTTGTGTCTGCACTGTCTGTGTGTGAGTGTACGTGTGCGAATATGTATGTGTGTATATGTGAGTTTGTATGTACGTGCGTGCGTGTGCGTGCGCGCGCGTTGTTCGTTGTATGTATGTATGCATGTATCGTGTCCCCGTGTCTGTGTGTATGATAGGAGTGGGATGGGGGGAGGGAGTCCTCGAGGGGGCGGGGGGGAGAAAGGGGGCGGGGGGGGGGGGGGGGGGGAGCACGCAGACCTCCAGACACAATGTTTTCTTTCCATTATTGTGTGCGATGAGACGGACAAATAATCCGTGCGCAGAACACCGACCAAGAAGAAGATTTGTTGTTGTTGTTGTTCTGGCTGGTTATGGGCCTTGCCGGGACGTGATGCCGATCTCCCCTCTCTCTCTCTCTCTCTCTTCTCCTCTCTCCTCTCTCTCTCTCTCTCTCTGTCGTCAAAAGCCGAGAGAAATTTAGAGAAAAAAAATTCTGGAGCATAAATATTATCAAGAACCTTGTTTACTGAACTAAGTTCACTGGTGGCATGCACTAAACCTGATGTCATACGGAATTTATCGTTGATTTTGTATATGGCTTTCAATTTAGAGAAAAAGCTACTTCAAAGTGCTGCTTGAGCTACTTCAAAGTGCTGCTTGATGTGCCTGCTACAATCGTTGTTATAGTGCTCCTTTTGTCTGACATGATGAAGTGTTTATGAACATTTTTTTAACCCTTCATCAGGGCTGAGGCCTACCTGAACAAGCCATCATTCATCCACTCATTCTCTCTCTCTCTCTCTCTCTCTCTCTCTCTCTATCTATCTATCTATTTCCCTCTCTCTCTCCACCCCTTCTCTTTCCCTCTCTCTCTCTCTCTCTCTCTCTCTCTCGATTTCCCTCTCTCTCCACCCCCTCTCTTTCCCTCTCTCTCTCTCTCTATCTATCGATTTCCCCCTCTCTCCACCCCCTCTCTTTCCCTCTCTCTCTCTCTCTATCTATCGATTTCCCCCTCTCTCCACCCCCTCTCTTTCCCTCTCTCTCTCTCTCTGTCTATTTGATTTCCCTCTCTCTCCACCCTCTCTCTCTCTCTCTCTCTCCCTCTATCTATCTATCTATATCTATCCATCGATTTCCCTCTCTCTCCACCCCCTCTCTTTCCCTCTCTCTTCCTTCTCCCCCCCCCCCCCCCCCCCCCCCCCCCCTCCTCCCCTCTCTTCCTCCTCTCCCTCTTTCTCCCCCTCTCTCTCTTTCTCTCCCCCTCTCTATACCTCCCTCCCCCCCTCTCTCTCTCCCCCCTCTCTTTCTCCCCCTCCCTCTCTCTCTCTCCCCCTCCCTCTTCTCCCTGTTTCTCCCCCTCTCTTTCTTACCCCCCCCCCTCTCTCTCTCCCCTCTCTTTTTCCCCCCCCCCTCTCTCTCTCTCTCTCTCTCCCCCCTCTCTCTCCCCCCTCTTTCTCCCCCTCTCTTTCTTCCCCCCTCTCTCTCCCTCCCCCCTCCCTCTTTCTCCCCTCTCCCTCTCTCTAGTCACACAAGACGGTACCGCGGCGCCCTCGAAACTTCAAAAAGTTGGTCCGTGTCTCCTTTCAGTTCCGCTGCACGATTTGTTCACAACCGATTTCAGCCGTAAGGAAGGCTCCGCCAGAGATGGGCATTGCTGATCTTGCTGTCCGTTACGTCTGATTTGTGTCTGTTTGATCTTTCTCCCCCTCCCTCCCCATCCCCCTCTACTCCCTCCGACCTTTATGAACCACCATGATCAACCCCCCCACCCCTCTTACCCCCTTCCCTGCACATAAACACTTGACGTTAGAGTCGCGTTCATCTTTCGTTTGTTGTTATAAACTCAAGATACGAAGCAAATCAAATATTGCGCCCGTTAAGAAGAATGATAGCTCTGTCTGTCTGTCTGTCTGTCTGTCTGTCTCTCTCTCTCTCTCTCTCAGATATAGACAGACAGATAGATAGATAGATGGATGGATAGATGGATGGGTAAACTGACAGATTCTAGATACATACACACATACATACATACATACATACATACATACATACATGGACAGACAGATGGATTGGTAGACTGACAGACTCTCTCTCTCCTCTCTCTGCGTGTGTGTGTGTGTGTGTATGTGTGTGTGTGTGTGTGTGTGTGTGTGTGTGTGTGTGTGTGTGTGTGTGTGTGGGGTGCGTGCGTGCGAGCGTGCGTGCGAGCGTGCGTGCGTGCGTGAGTGCGTGCGTGCATGCGTGCGTGCGTGTGTGTGCGCGTGTGTGCATGCGTGTGTGTGTGTGTGTGTGAGAGAGAGAGAGAGAGAGAGAGAGACAGACAGAGAGAGAAAGTGGGGGGGGGGGGACTTTATCTACACCCACAACCAATACCACAATTCCCGAATCCACATTTCTATAGCCCGCACTGCCCACATTCCCCCTCAGCACGCTATGGTCAAGCTGTCTGTTCTTTACCCATAGTCCGCACTGCCCACATTCCCCCTCAGCACGCTATGGTCAAGCTGTCTGTTGACCTTTACCCCATAGTCCGCACTGCCAACATTCCCCTCAGCACGCTATGGTCAAGCTGTCTGTTGACCTTTACCCCATAGTCCGCACTGCCCACATTCCCCTCAGCACGCTATGGTCAAGCTGTCTGTTGATCTTTACTCCATAGTCCACACTGTCCACATTCCCCCTCAGCACGCTATGGTCAAGCTGTCTGTTCTTTACCCCATAGTCCACACTGCCCACATTCCCCCTCAGCATGCTATGGTCAAGCTGTCTGTTGCCCTTTACCCTACGGTGCATCCATCAGCGGCAGGTCAACTGACCAAACAAACCAACAAAAATCTCCCTTTACATCTCTCTCTCTCTCTCTCTCTCTCTCTCTCTCTCTCTCTCTCTCTCTCTCTTCTCATTCTCTGACAGAAAGAACAATAAAGAAATTGACAAAACGACTTGAAGAAACAAAAAAACACAACAGAATTAACAAAAAACACAAACAGAAAGGGAAGAAACTTGTGAAGAACGTAAGACAGAAAGACAGACAGACAGACAGACAGACAGACAGACAGATAGACCGGAAAGTAAGAAACTAGTCAATCGCTGACGAAAGAAACACAAACACGCAGAAACCAAGGGATAAAATCAAACCGGAAGGAAGGAAAGAAAAGGGAAGGGAAGGGGAAGTGGGGGGGTAGAGGTGAGAGAGGGACGGGGTAGGGGTGAGTGGGGGGAGAGGGACGGGGTAGGGGTGAGTGGGGGGGTAGAGGGGAGAGAGGGACGGGGTAGGGGTGAGTGGGAAGGGGGGGGGTAGAGGGGAGAGAGGGACGGGGTAGGGGTGAGTGGGGGGGTAAAGGGGAGAGAGGGACGGGGTAGGGGTGAGTGGGGGGGTTAGAGGGGGGAGAGGGACGGGGTAGGGGTGAGTGGGGGGGGGGGTAGAGCGGAGAGAGGGACGGGGTACGGGTGAGTGGGGGGGGGGGGAAGGGGGGCGGGACCTGTCTTTACACACACACACACTCTGGACAGTCCCGATCTCTGCGCACCCGCGAATCCATCAATCACGTTGCATCTTTCCTCCACCACCACCACCCTGCCATCACCCCCCACCACTCACCCCTCACCCTCCTTCCCCCAATCCCCCCCCCCCCCCCCCCCAATCTCTCTCTCCGTGCATCTTTCTCTCACACGTCCGATTTCTTCTGTATCTCAGTGAGTGGCGTAAAAAGGTGGGGGGAGGGGTGGGGGGGGCATGGCGGGAGGGTATGGAGGAGGAGGCACAGAAGAGTACAGAAGGGGGTGGGGGTGGGACGGATGGGGCAGTATGTCAACTGGAGTCGAGGAGGAGGAGGAGGAGAAGGAGGAGGTGATAGGAGAAAGAAACAGATGGAAGCGTCCAGGAAGAGGCAGCAACGGCTGAGAGAGAGGGGGTGGGGAGAGAGGGGAGGGAGAAAAAGAGAGAGAGAGAGAGTCAGAGGGAGGGAGGGAAGGAGAGAGAGAGAGGTAGAGAGAGAGAGAGAGAGAGAGAGAGATGAGAGAGAGAGAGAGAGAGAGAGACAGACAGACAGACAGACAGACAGACAGACAGACAGACAGACAGACAAAGGTAGTAAGGGAGGGAGGGAAGTCAAGAAGAGAGAGAGAGAGGGAGAAAGAAAGAGGGACAGAGGGAAGAAGGGAGAGAGAAGAGAGGGAGAGAGAAGAGAGGGAGACAGAGAGGGGGAGGGAGAGGGGAGACAGAGGGAGAGGGAGAGAGAGAGAGGGAGAGGGAGTGAAAAAAAGGATTAATGACAAGAAAGGTAGACAGACTGACAGACAAGCAGACAGAGAGAGAGAGAGAGAGAGAGAGAGAGAGAGAGAGAGAGAGAGGAGAGACAGAGACAGAGAGAGAGACAGAGAGAGAGAGAGAGAGGGGGGGGGAAGAAGGTGGTGGGGGACAGACACAGAGAGCGGTGGACGGCAGCAATAAGAAAAGCGCACAGAAATAAAGAGATTCCTGAGTGAGCTCACCTCTACCGTTGTTTATGGCCCACAAGATCAAGGCAGTGGCTATCAAGACGTTGTTCTTCACCTTGTCTGCTTGCTGCTGTTTGAGTCGTTATCGTTGTTGCTATTGTCGTTGCTGTGGTTGTGTTGCCGTTGCTGTTTCGCGTGTTTTGACAGTTTGTGAGAGACAGAAATGGGAGAGGGGGAGAGAAAAAGAGAGAGGGGTGGAGGAGAGAGACACAATCTCCCACCGTCTACCTCACAAACCATCTCCCACCGTCTATACCCCCAAACTATCTCCCACAGTCTATACCCCCAAACCATCTCCCACAGTCTATACCCCCAAACCATCTCCCACAGTCTATACCCCCAAACCATCTCCCACAGTCTATACCCCCAAACCATCTCCCACAGTCTATACCCCCAAACCATCTCCCACAGTCTATACCCCAAACCATCTCCCACAGTCTGTACCCCCAAACCATCTCCCACAGTCTGTACCCCAAACCATCTCCCACAGTCTATACCCCCAAACCATCTCCCACAGTCTATACCCCAAACCATCTCCCACAGTCTATACCCCAAACCATCTCCCAAATTCTATACCCCCAAACCATCTCCCAGTCTATACCTCCAAACCATCTCCAAAGTCTATACCCCAAACCATCTCCCACAGTCTATACCCCCAAACCATCTCCCACAGTCTATACCCCAAACCATCTCCCACAGTCTATACCCCAAACCATCTCCCAAAGTCTATACCCCCAAACCACCTCCCACAGTCTATACCCCCAAACCATCTCCCACAGTCTATACCCCAAACCATCTCCCACAGTCTATACCCCAAACCATCTCCCACAGTCTATAGCCCCAAACCATCTCCCACAGTCTATACCCCAAACCATCTCCCACAGTCTATACCCCCAAACCATCCCCCACAGTCTATACCCCAAACCATCCCCCACAGTCTATACCCCAACCCATCTCCCACAGTCTATACCCCAACCCATCTCCCACAGTCTATACCTCAAACCATCTCCCACAGTCTATACCCCAAACCATCTCCCACAGTCTATACCCAACCCATCTCCCACAGTCTATACCTCAAACCATCTCCCACAGTCTATACCTCAAACCATCTCCCACAGTCTGTACCCCCAAACCATCTCCCACAGTCTGAACCCCCAAACCATCTCCCACAGTCTATACCCCCAAACCATCCCCCACAGTCTATACCCCCAAACCATCTCCCACAGTCTATACCCCAACCCATCCCCACAGTCTATACCCCAACCCATCTCCCACAGTCTATACCTCAAACCATCTCCCACAGTCTATACCTCAAACCATCTCCCACAGTCTGTACCCCAAACCATCTCCCACAGTCTATACCCCAAACCATCTCCCACAGTCTATACCCCAAACCATCTCCCACAGTCTATACCCCGAAACCATCTCCCACAGTCTATACCCCCAAACCATCCCCCACAGTCTATACCCCCAAACCATCTCCCACAGTCTATACCCCAAACCATCTCCCACAGTCTGTACCCCAAACCATCTCCCACAGTCTCTACCCCCAAACCATCTCCCCAGTCTCTACCCCCAAACCATCTCCCACAGTCTATACCTCAAACCATCTCCCACAGTCTATACCCCCAAACCATCTCCCACAGTCTATACCCCCAAACCATCTCCCACAGTCTATACCCCAAACCATCTCCCACAGTCTATACCCCAAACCATCTCCCACAGTCTATACCCCCAAACCATCTCCCACAGTCTGTACCCAAACCATCTCCCACAGTCTATACCCCCAAACCATCTCCCACAGTCTATACCCCCAAAACCATCTCCCACAGTCTATACCCCAAACCATCTCCACAGTCTATACCCCCAAAACCATCTCCCACAGTCTATACCTCAAACCATCTCCCACAGTCTATACCCCCAAACCATCTCCCACAGTCTATACCCCAAACCATCTCCCACAGTCTATACCCCAAACCATCTCCACAGTCTGTACCCCCAAACCATCTCCCACACTCTATACCCCCAAACCATCTCCCACAGTCTATACCCCCAAACCATCTCCCAGTCTATACCCCAAACCATCTCCCACAGTCTATACCTCAAACCATCCCCCACAGTCTATACCCCAAACCATCCCCCACAGTCTATACCCCAAACCATCTCCCACAGTCTATACCTCAAACCATCTCCCACAGTCTATACCCCCAAACCATCTCCCACAGTCTATACCCCAAACCATCTCCCACAGTCTATACCCCCAAACCATCTCCCACAGTCTGTACCCCAAACCATCCCCCACAGTCTATACCCCCAAACCATCTCGCACAGGCTATACCCCCAAACCATCTCCCACAGTCTATACCTCAAACCATCTCCCACAGTCTATACCCCAAACCATCCCCCAGTCTATACCCCCAAACCATCTCCCACAGTCTATACCCCAAACCATCTCCCACAGTCTATACCCCAAACCATCCCCCACAGTCTATACCCCCAAACCATCTCCCACAGTCTATACCCAAACCATCTCCCACAGTCTATACCCCAAACCATCCCCCACAGTCTATACCCCAAACCATCTCCCACAGTCTATACCCCAAACTCTCTCCTGGAGCGCAGTCCCTAAATCACCTCTATCAGGACTGGTATGAAGGATAAAAAAATGGATAAAACCCGCTGAAGACAGATACTCAACGCTACCAAACCCTACACGTAACAAAGAAAAGCACGGTGGAGTAGGCGTCCAAAGGACAGGGAAACAGAGCAGACAACTCCTGCAGGAAAGTGCACATAGGGCCGATAAATCCAACAGGAAAAGTGCACATAGGGCCAATAAATCCTACAGGAAAGTGCACACAGGGCCGATAAATCCTACAGGAAAAGTGCACATAAAGCCAATAACTCCTACAGGAAAAATGCACAAAGGGCCAATAAATCCTACAGGAAAAATGCACAAAGGGCCGATAAATCCTACAGGAAAAATGAACATAGGGCCCATAAATCCTACAGGAAAAATGCACAAAGGGCCAATAAATCCTACAGGAAAAGTGCACAAAGGGCCGATAAATCCTACAGGAAAAATGAACATAGGGCCCATAAATCCTACAGGAAAAATGTACAAAGGGCCGATAAATCCTACAAGAAAAGTGCACATAGGGCCAATAAATCCTACAGGAAAGTGCACATAGGGCCGATAAATCCTACAGGAAAAAATGCACATAGGGCCGATAAATCCTAC
The DNA here is from genome assembly GCA_018398815.1 of Conus ventricosus. Taxonomy (NCBI): domain Eukaryota; kingdom Metazoa; phylum Mollusca; class Gastropoda; order Neogastropoda; family Conidae; genus Conus; species Conus ventricosus. The sequence continues at coordinate 4,530,559 of CM031627.1, forward strand.
AGGAAAAGTGCACATAGGGCCAATAAATCCTACAGGAAAGTGCATAGAGGGCCGATAAATCCTACAAGAAAAGTGCACATAGGGCCGATAAATCCAACAGGAAAAGTGCACATAAGGCCGATAAATCCTACAGGAAAAGTGCAAATAGGGCCAATAAATCCTACAGGAAAAATGCACATAGGGCCGAGAAATCCAACAGGAAAAGTGCACATAGGGCCGATAAATCCTACAGGAAAAGTGCACATAGGGCCGAAAAATCCTACAGGAAAATTGCACATAGGGCCGATAAATCCTACAGGAAAAGTGCACATAGGGCCAATAAATCCTACAGGAAAAGTGCACATAGGGCCGATAAATCCAACAGGAAAAGTGCACATAGGGCCAATAAATCCTACATGAAAAGTGCACATAGGGCCAATAAATCCTACAGGAAAAGTGCACATAGGGCCAATAAATCCTACAGGAAAAGTGCACATAGGGCCAATAAATCCAACAGGAAAAGTGCACATAGGGCCGATAAATCCTACAGGAAAGTGCACATAGGGCCGATAAATCCTACAGGAAAGTGCACATAGGGCCGATAAATTCTACAGGAAAAGTGCACATAGGGCCGATAAATCCTACAGGAAAAGTGCACATAGGGCCGATAAATCCTACAGGAAAAATGCACATAGGGCCAATAAATCCTACAGGAAAAGTGCACATAGGGCCGATAAATCCTACAGGAAAAGTGCACATAGGGCCGATAAATCCTACAGGAAAAATGCACATAGGGCCAATAAATCCTACAGGAAAAGTGCACATAGGGCCGATAAATCCTACAGGAAAGTGCACATAGGGCTGATAAATCCAACAGGAAAAGTGCACATAGGGCCAATAAATCCAACAGGAAAAGTGCACATAGAGCCAATAAATCCTACAGGAAAAATGCACATAGGGTTGATAAATCCTACAAGAAAAGTGCACATAGGGCCAATAAATCCTACAGGAAAAGTGCACATAGGGCCAATAAATCCAACAGGAAAAGTGCACATAGGGCCGATAAATCCTACAGGAAAGTGCATAGAGGGCCGATAAATCCAACAGGAAAAGTGCACATAGGGCCAATAAATCATACAGGAAAGTGCACATAGGGCCAATAAATCCTACAGGAAAGTGCATAGAGAGCCAATAGATCCAACAGGAAAAGTGCACATAGGGCCGATAAATCCTGCAGGAAAAGTGCACAAAGGGCCAATAAATTCTACAGGAAAGTGCATAGAGGGCCGATAAATCCTACAGGAAAAGTGCACATAGGGCCAATAAATTCTACAGGAAAGTGCATAGAGGGCCGATAAATCCTACAAGAAAAGTGCACATATGGCCGATAAATCCTACAGGAAAAGTGCACATAGGGCCGATAAATCCAACAGGAAAAGTGCACATAAGGCCAATAAATCCTACAGGAAAAGTGCACATAGGGCCAATAAATCCTACAGGAAAAGTGCACATAGGGCCAATAAATCCTACAGGAAAAGTGCACATAGGGTTGATAAATCCTACAAGAAAAGTGCACGTAGAGCTCCTACAGGAAAAGTGCACATAGAGGGCCGATAAATCCAACAGGAAAAGTGCACATAGGGCCGATAAATCCTGCAGGAAAAGTGCGAATAGGACCAATAAATCCTACAGGAAAAGTGCACATAGGGCCAATAAATCCTGCAGGAAAAGTGCGAATAGGACCAATAAATCCTACAAGAAAAGTGCACATAGGACCAATAAATCCTACAAGAAAAGTGCACATAGGGCCGATAAATCCTACAGGGAAAAGTGCATATAGAGCCGATAAATCCAACAGGAAAAGTGCGTATAGGGGCGATAAATCCTACAGGAAAGTGCACATAGGGTTGATAAATCCTACACGAAAAGTGCACATAGGGCCGATAAATCCTACAGGAAAGTGCGTATAGGGCCAATAAAAAAAAGTGCGTATAGGACCAATAAATCCTACAGGAAAAGTGCGTATAGGACCAATAAATCCTACAGGAAAAGTGCATATAAAGCCGATAAATCCTATCGGAAAAGTGCACATAGGACCGATAAATTGTACCCAAACAGTGCATATAGGACCAATACATTGTACAGGAAAAGTGCTTCAGAGAACTGATAAATACCAATCCTGACTCAAACCACCTCAACCAGTTTCGGGTGATTTGAGTCAGGAATTGGTATTTATCAGTTCTCTCCTAGTAAAACCCTACAAACAAACATACTGTGTAGGATTGTCTGTTTTCAATACTAATTTACTAAACTTTTCAGATTTTAGTTTTTGCTTAATCCTGTGTTTTTCCTGATCATTTTCAATAACATCATTTTCACGCAGACATTCGTCAAATGAGTTTCTTTTCTTTCAGTGAAATAAAACTACAGTTTTTAATGTTCTTAAAGTCTTTTTAAAACCGGTTATTTTTCTGGTAAAATCCCACATTTACCCCATCATTTTCCGCTAAAAAGCCAGCTTTGACAAAGTTTTTCTCTTTTTTAATTTAAATCTTTTTCTGCCAAACATTTCCCTATAATAAAGATTTTCTGCGTTCCTTCAAAACCTTTATAAAGTATTCAAAACATCCTAGTTTAGTGCTAGGGTTAACTAAAATACGTCATTGCTGTCCAAAAAACCCCCTTTTCATGATTTGTTTGTTCCTTTTTAAGGTTGGACAAAAATTTACAATATGAAAAAAATTTAGTGATAACTGTTTGTATAAGCTGGGACAAATATTGTTTTTCCACAACCAGTCTCCCCACAAATCATTTGAAAAAAGGGGGGATTTTATCAAAAGTTTAACTGCTCCATAGTTTTATAACAGAATTTAATCTAACCCCGTTATTATTTTATTACCTCCGTAAAAAATTGTTCAGATAAAAAAACCCCTTGGGGCCAAAATGTGTAGATTATCAATTTCAGTTCTGTAAATTGTTTCTTTTTTAAGTACATTGATTTTGTTTGTTTTTTTTTTGATCTTAAACCTCCCCTTTGTGAAGAAGGGCGTGGAAACTTTAAAGGCGTTTACGTCTAATTTTGCCAGCAAAATATTAATTCTTTTTAGGAGTCCTAACGCCACAACCCCATCCTCCCCACATCTTTAAAGACAAAAAATTTTAAAAATATCTTTGTAAAACGGGCTCCAATTTTCTGCTTGGAAAGAACTGAATTTTGTGAAGCTTTTTTTTACAATGTTTCTTTCTGGGGGGGATGTACTGTTTTTTTCCATCGGCTTTTTATTTCAATTTCTTTTCGACTATTGCCCGTCCGGCATAAGATTTCTGTAAAGGGCCAGGTTGAATGCTTTTTTGAAACTTTTTTGACAGCTAAAAAAATGTAATGGGCTTATGAATTCAAAATTTTATGTCCCCTTTTAAATAGGGTTTTAAAAAATGCCATTTAGGTCAGGGTTTTTGACTATTTTATATTTTATCTGGCCAACATTATTTTGCCTCTGAATTTTGGGAGTGTTCTGTTTTGGAAATTTTTTTTGTCGAACCCTTTGGTTTATAATCACCATCTTTGGTACTCAAAACCATACAAAAAGGCCTATCCACCGTTCTGTTCAAAGTCCGAAAATCGCAAGGTCTTTTTTAAATTTTAAGGTTTCCCTTTAAGGGGCTATGTAACTCTGATTTTCTGGGCCCCCGCGCATTATTTTTTAGTAACGTATTTTTTTATTTCCAAAAAAATGTGCAGGTTATCAATTTTCACAACTTCCCCCCCTTTATCTTTTATTTTTTTTATTAAATGATCCGACCCCCCCACAAAATAATCTTTAAACGTAAATTTGGGAATTGTATAAATTTCTAATCGCAATTGCGCTTTCCCCGGGAAAAATCTTAAAAAAATTGAGGGCCTTCCTCATATAATTTTTACAGGTGCTCAGCTCACCCAAAAGAACATAGGTAATTAAATTTAAGCAAGATGAGCGGTTTTCTCCCCCCTAAGTAGTTTTTTTTTGGGGTAACTCTAAACTTGAACGGCCCGATTGGCAGTTTTAAAGCCTAACATTTTAGCTAGCCTTTTATAAATATCCTACTTTTTCTTCTTCAGGTTTGAAGGCACATTGTTTTTTGATTGCATTTTAAGTTTTGAGGCAATGTCGAAGTTTTCTCATTTCTTTTTTAGCGAGCAAAAACCCGTAATACCATCGGTATGGTTAACTGGCTAAATAATTGGCCCCTATTTTTAACTTTTTTAATCTTATTATTCTCCTTGGCTTTGCTTATATTAAACCATACGACTTTGTAGAATATTTCATGGAGCGCGACCGTTCTGGTTCCGCATTCGTTATTAATAGCATGTTCTAAAAACGAAGGGCGGTCTTGAGTTGTTATTGTTACAAACATTTTTTAAAACAAATTAAAAATGATGCATTCAAATATACTGATGCAAAATATTCTTTTGGGGCCGCACTACAATCTTAAAAATATAACAACTGACACCCTCGACATTTCTGTGACCCAGACTGACACCTTTCATAAAAAGGTAAGTACTCCATTAAGCAGATATCTTAACCCCCCTATTAAAAAGACTACATCGCGAAAGTGTGGTTCAGTCATCCGATGCAGTTTTATCAGAACCAATTAAACTTTGCTGGTTTTGTGCATCAACTGGGTGTGGAGTATCGTATGCTGATCATTTAAATCATCCTAATCCTTTGGTGAGGTCAGTGTATAGATTTCATTTCTATTACACCTTCAGACTATTTGACTGAACTGCAAGCGCCATTACCAAATGACAAACCGTTTAATCCATTTAGCAACAGAATAGACATGAAGGCTTTGAAAGAATCTGTAACGAATTCAATATTAACATCAAGACAGACTTTAGACAAAAGTTGGATCTTAATCATGGCTTAGGCACCCCTTATTATTGGGCGTGCACAGAAAATATAACTATGATTGGAATCCTCCTTACACATCTTCTCTTCAGGCACAACTGTTCACCTTGGGTCCATAGAGCAAGAGCATAAAACAGCATGGACAACATTTATCTTAGACACTTCTAAGGGCCTAACTAGAGCGGGAATAGAACGAATAAACGACTCTATTCGTACTTACGTTTGGTGTTGCTAGGTTCACAAGCACAGGCAAGATCGAGCATAACTGATCCTTCTACTGGCTTTGATGCACAAAAAACAATACTTACAAATTTAAAGGGTGCTATTAATTCTACAGTTGATTTACCTTCAAGTATAAAAAGGTACCAAGATGTTTTACAATACGCAAGATCAAAAGTAGACTTTGCTGTTGGCACTGGTTTATACATGCTACCTTCTGACCTCAGGGCTCCAGGTAGGAACAATAATGAACTACAACAATGAAATTCTTGTTGCAGGAAATGAACAGAAGGTTGGGGCAAAACGACATAAATTCTGAGCCAGTAATATTGCAAGCAGTAAAAAAACAAGATGACCCCCCAAGAATAAGTCATCCAATCCCCGCGGCCCAAAGCCCGAAGACCGTTGAAGACTCAGCAAAGCTCGCGACTTTTTCGCGATGACCATGAATATGAAAAGCACGCTTGTTTTTGGTTTAAACTGGCCTGGGATTACTTGGTCTTTATCTTACAAAAAATAGAACCCAACTATTAAGAGAACTAATGCCCATAAGTGCCGGCCAAAAAACCCAACTACTTTGCTTGCAGTGGGACAAAACCCAGAAAAACAATACCCCCAAAAATATCCGGGGAAAAGGTCAAAGTTTTCCAGTTTAATTTTTTTTAAAAACTGCAAAAAGATCAAGCTGTTTTTTTACCCATGTTTTTTTCGGTGGGGGGCATGGTGGCGGGGGCACGGGGAATTTGCCCCCCACCGCCGCCGAAATTACCCAAACACCAGTGTGTTTAAATTGGGCAAACCCCTAAGGCCTTTATAACGCTTGTAATGGACTCCCTGCCTTTTAAACAGTGTTCGTATTCGTTCTGCTAGCGGGGGTGCTTCATATAAAATTTTTGGAGGGGTTTTTTTATTCTCCCCCACTTGAGTTCGAAAATTGTTCACGGTTAGTAAAAACCCGCTTCTAGTCTTGCTGATCTTTCGGTTAAAGGGATCTTTTAGTTTTTGGGGGTTATTTCTTTTTTTAAATATCAGGCCCAAAGGTTGGGGGTCATCACCCTCAACGATTTTTTCTTTTTCTCTTTTTATATGCTCATCTAGTTCCCCTTGTTTTGCTAAATTTGGTTTTTTTAATTGCCTCTAAATGCTTCTTAAACCCATGACCCGGGGCCGCTTCTTCGCAGGGGTTTAGGGGCCCGGGTGTGAAAAGTTTTTAATGTTTTTCCCTTCTAAAAAACGGGTTTTTTCTGTTTCTTTTTATTTGTCTGCCCCTTGCCCAAAATTTTTTAAATTTTCCATTTTTTTGGCATTTGGTTATCTGTGGGGATTTTCCCTGCGTGTGTTTTGAAGTTTGAAACCCCCTCCCCCCTTAATTTGGGTGAAACAAGCCCAAAGGGCGTTTTGATCTTTTACCCTAAAGTTTTGATAATTGTACTTTTGGCTAAAAATTTTGAGGGGTTGGGTTTTAGATGTAACGAAAAAATTTTGGTCCTTGATCTTTTTTCACAGACAAATGATCATTTTTAATTAAAAATCATTGGGGGTTAAAAATTTCGGGGGGTTTTTGGCCTACATTTTGGGAAAAAATGATTGGGACCTTACTTTCGGGTTAATTCACGCCGCAAGGGAAGCGCTGACCCGTGCTGGGGTCAAAGGGATCATTTCACTCATTCGTCTCCGGATCAAAAACATCAAATCTTTTTTCCCTTCAATTCCTCCCATGTTTTTAAAAATTTAACTTTTTTATTTTTTTTTATAAAAAAATGTCACAAGAAATTTTGGCCCCGATTCGGGGCCCCCCAAATAAAAAAAGAAAGGGGCCCCTTGGCGTAAAGGGGAAATAAAGGGAATTTTTAAATTTTTCCCAAATAACCCAAACTACTATTAAATGGGGATAAAAAATTCTTATTTGTAAAAATTTCCGGACCTGGGAAAGGCGGATAAAGGGTGTTTGTGCCAGGCTCTCCCCCGGTCTTTTTTTAAAATTAGAACTCGTTTCAAAAAACAGACCCCAAACAAAATTTTTGTCCAGAATTTGGGGGGGCAATTGTTAAAAAAATTTTCCCTATAAAAATTAAAGGGGCAAGAAAAAATTTTTTACACAATGCAGACATATTTTAAAACCTTTTCTGATCTATGGCTAACCGGGGAATGAAAGGGCCCCACCCGGGCTTTTCCAAGGAATAGAAAATTGAAAAAGGGCACAAAAAATTTTAGAATAGGCCCGCACTGGGCGCAGATGCTAAAAGAAAGCAAAAAGTTTTTAGCTCTAAATTTTGCGTAGGGAAAATCGTTTTTTCCCATTCCCTTAGATTTTGATTTGTTAAAACGCTTGCGCCTTATTTTTAAAGGGGGCTTTAAAAGGGGGGGGTCTATGAACTAACTTTTAATGAAAAAAAAATGTGTTATAAGTCATCAGGACACCAAAGCAAAGTACGGCTTTTCTGAATCTCGTTAGAGTTTGACGTTTTTGGGCAACCCAAATTTTTGCAAGGCTGTTTGAAGCAACAATATCAGTAAAAAAATTAAAGCAAAATATTACAAAAGAGTGATTCATAAACAACTTATCCCAGAAGCGGGCAGGACGCATATGGAATTTTATTTTTAGTGTTGCGGGCCAAGATCGCTTAAAGGTATTTTTATTGCTGTGCGAAGATGAAAAAAAACTTTTTAAAAAGAGGAAGTGAAAATTTTTAATCCTAAAAAACGAAAATTTCAAATGTAAAATTGACGGTTTTTTTCCAAAACCCAAAACTACCAAACGGGGTTAGACCCTTTTCCCTCATTTTTTACAAATAAAAAATTTTTGGGGGTGGGGGGGGTTTTGAAAAATCTAAAGCGGCCTTGTGTTAAAGATTTACATCTTCACCCAAAGTTAGGGGTTTTTAAAGATTTTTTAACAACAAAATACGGTTTATGGATTGACCTAAGGTAAACAGAGGAAAAACAGTTGCATGAAGCGGGAGAACTGTGAGAGACGTAATAAACATTCAAATTGATAAAGAAGAAGAAGCCGATAAACCGCTTAATGTACATTTGTTTTTAATATATGATGCGCAGCTGAATATTCAAGATAACAGATTAAAAGATATACAATACTAAATTATTTTTATTTTAAAAAAAGCATGTCTGTTCAGGTTTATCCAATGTGCCTACAGCGCCGCCAAAAGAAGAGATAGTAGAAACCCCTAACATAAAAACCTTTAGATTAACAAACATTACGCAAATGCAGCAAGTACTAGAGCAAGACCTTTCAAAATACAGCAAAACCAAACGAAGGTATTCTGCTGCCTGTAATGCTGTTACATATGTTAATACTGGAGCATCAACTATAAGTGCTGCATCGGCAGGAACAAGTGTAGGCCTCTTAGCAACGGGCATAGGCGCACCCGCAGCTTTACCTCTAGGAGGTTTGTCTTTAGCTCTCGGTCTGTGTTCATTAGCTGTAAGTGCGGCTGGCAAAAAATTAAAAACTAAACTCCAAAAGCACACAGCTATGGTTCAACTAATAACGGCTAAACTTAGTTCGTTTAAACTGACAATAAATAAAGCGCTTGTTGACTCAAACATCACGGATGAAGAATTTAATCGTTTACAGACCGATTTTGATGACTACAAAAGACAAAAGTTTGATCTTCAAAGAAAGGCGAGGACAACTTTTTCTCAACAGCCAGACGCCGAGCAGATAAAAAAGGAATGCTTAAAAAAGTAAACGAGACATTAAACTCTGTTCTAAACAGCTCACAGTAACAACATCGAAGGGTGTTTATACTTTAGTTTATGAGTCCAAGCACAAAAAGACCGTTGATATTGATTCTGATTAAGCCGTTGTATTTTTTTAAATTTAAATAAATATGTTGGCTTAGAAAAGAAAGACAGCATGGCTAAGATATATGAAGGCCCAGATGAATTGTTTGAAGGAATGCTCGAGAAAGAGCGTTTGTCAAGAGCACTGAATGATATTGATTTAGAAGTTATTAATCCAGAAAACGTGCGGGCAAGCGTTGTACATGCTATTTCTCAAGTTCCAAGTAAACTAACAATAGACCCGCCAGTTAAAGTAATGTTAGCTGTTTTAATCGACTATATAACAATAAATGAAGAAAATCTAGAAGTCTGGGTCTCAACTAAACAGCAGACTATTCTTTCTCATAACGACTTAACACCCGGTTGGGCAGACGAACTGCTTACACAGTTTGATGTGGCCGCTGAAGAAGCTAAAATGAGAGGCTCTGGTTGGTCAGAAGGCGAAGTCTTAGAGATTAGATTAAAACAGGCTAAGTATGCACCGATTGTAGGCAAGGCTTACATTCCGCTACCTCGTGAGTTGGTTTCAAAGAGAGCAGTTTTAAACATAAAGAATTCAGACGACAAATGTTTCATGTGGTGTGTTCTTACAAGGCTGCATCATGTCCGCGAACACGCAGAGAGAGTGACTAACTATCGGCAATACACCAAAGATCTTAACTTCAATGGAATATCCTTTCCTGTTAGTGTAGATCAAATTGATCAGTTTGAAGAACAAACAAACCAATAACTGTTAATATTTACACATGGGATGAGGAAACAAATCTACAGCCCATTAAAGTGTCTAAGAACAGCCCAACGATTGGTGATCCAGACAAAAATCATGTTGACTTACTACTGATGTTTTCACCAGCAGGGCTACCACATTACACATTGATACGAACAATGAGTAAACTAATGCAGCATACTTCAAAGAATGGGCATAAACAAGAATTCTGTAGAAAATGTTTAACAAGAATTCCATCTGTTCAAGCCGCGAGCGAACATAAGAAACACTGTATCGGCCCAGTTGACTGTAATACAGAACTAATTACACCCCCAGAAGGCAGTAAAGTTAGTTTTAAGAACTGGAAACGGATGCAAAATTCTCCATACGTAGTTTTACGCAGACTTCGAATTGCTCATTGTTCCTTATGAAGGACCAACCCCACAGAGACTTCCTAAAACAGCCATAGTGAGTAATCACCAGATTTGTTCATTTGCCTTCATTGTTGTTAGGTCGGATGGCGTTCATTCAAAGCCAGAATTATATAGAGGGCCTAATGCTGCAGAATACTTCTTAGAACGCATGCAGAAGTGCGTAATGACTGTTCTAATAATCTAAACTTATCTGAAATCATAATGACGCCTGAAGACCAACAACAGTATAAATCAGCCACACATTGTTGGATTTGCGGTTTAGAACTAATGTCTAACAGTGAGGAAGCCAATTCAACAGTAAGAGACCATGATCACATTAGCGGAAAGTTCAGAGGAGCAGCGCACAACAACTGCAATCTTCAACTAAAGTTTGAACCAAAGACATGGAAGCTGCCTGTATTCTTTCATAACTTGCGAGGTTACGACTCTCATCTTATAATGAAAGCAGTGGACGATGCCTTCAGGGTGTCATGCATTGCAAAGTCATCAGAAAAGTACATGTGCTTTAATCTGAATAACATGTCTTTTTATGACTCTATGCAGCACATGATGGGATCATTAGAGTCACTGGCTATGTCCTTAAAGTCCTGCCCAATAACAGAAGAATATTTTGACTCAACTCTTGTTAGAAAGGGCGTTTACCCTTATGAGTACATGAACAGTTGGGAAAGGTTTGATGAAGACACACTTCCTCCTAAAGGTGCGTTCTTTTCTAGTCTCAGAGGAAAGGACATCAGTGATTCTAATTACCAGCATGCTCAAGATGCGTGGCAGAAGTTGGATTGTAAAACGATGGGAGACTATCATGATTCATACTTGAGGGCAGATGTATGTTTGTTGGCGGATATTTTTGAAAACTATAGAAAGACCTGCATGAAACATTACAGCCTGGATCCTGCGCATTATATTTCTGCGCCCGGGATGAGTTGGGATGCTTTCTTAAAGTTTACTGGATGTCACGACCGACCCTGGAGGTCTGCCCTGACAGGATCGGTCTAGGTGGGAGTGAAGGGAGTGACTGACCTCACACGCTCCGCAAGAGACCACACAATAAAGATTACGATACAACACCCCATTTATTCACACCAGCAAAATAAACATTCCAACACACGCACCATGCACGATCACGATAAAGCACTCCAACGCACACAACATGCACAATCACGATCAAGCACTCCAACGCACACAACATGCACAATCACGATCAAGCACTCCAACGCACTCAACATGCACAATCGCAATCAAGCACTCCCACACCCACAACATGCACGATCGCAATCAAGCACTCCCACACCCACAACATGCACGATTATAAATAAATATTTCACCATACGACGTACACAATTATAAAGAAATATTTCCAGTATTGACCCTTTCTCACACCACGGAGTGCGTCCACATCCCTGCCCCTGTCAAGTCCGCAGGGGAAAAAGCCCCCGGGGTTCGCACTGGGTTTCCCCGGGCCCGGGGTTTGGGTTTTTTTTTTTTTTCCTTCGGGGGGGGAAAAATTTGCCCCAAAAGCCGACACCCTCGACCCCCAAGGGGGCCGTAAAGGGAGCTTTGTCCCGGGGGGGGGGGGGGGGGGGGAAACGAAAGCTGTTTATGGGGGGCCCCCTGGACGGGGGTCCACCCGGCCAGTCGAGAGGCGGGCCCCCTAGCGTCCCAGGGTTTCCCGCCCAAAGGGCCCGTGGCCTGGGCCACGCGTGGCCCCCCTTTCTCGTCCGTGGTCTCAGCCAGAACTTTGGCCCTCGACCTCACGTGCCCACCCAGTTCGTGTTTTTCCAGGTAAAGGGCCCCCGGGAGGGGGAGGCCCGTAAGCTGGGAGGAGAGTCGGAAAAGGGGGAAAAAAGAAAAGGGAAGGGAGGAAGGAAAAGGGGGTACAGCTACCCTTGGGGGGTGCCCCGAAGAGGCGGGTCAAAGGACTCTCTCTCCCCTCTGTCCAGTCGAAGGAAAAGGGGGCGAAGATCCCGGAAAACAGAAGAAAACGATGCCCCCTCCCAAAGGGCCGACTGCAAAATTTTGAAAGTATGACTGAACCCCTCAAACGATAAGGTAAAGAACCGGGACTGGAGCGGGGCGGCCCCCCGGCCCATCTTCCGCTCGGGTTAAGAGCAAAACCTTTCCCCAAAATGGGCCCCAACAGGGCCATTTTGCGCCCACAGAGGAGAAACTTCAAAAAAAGGAACGAACCCCGTGCAAAGGGAAAAAAACCCGGGCGGAGGCCGTTTAAAACAAAAGTTCGAGAGAAAGGAAAAACCGGCCCCCGTGAACTTGAAGGTGAATAGCACGGGGGGGGGGGGAATTAGAGAGAGAGAGAGAGAAAAAGCAAACCGAATTTGGGAGCTGAACTATCCCCAAGGTTGAAAACCGCCCCCACAAGCCAAAACTAAGGGACGGGTAAAACGACAACACAACGACAAAAAAACAAATAAGAATTCCCCCAAACCCTGGGTGGGTCGAACGTTCGTGGGGCCTCGCGAAAAAACTCGGGGACAAACCCCCCTTTCAAAAAAGCATCTTTTTTCTCTGAAAACCCAGGCTCCTTTGAACCTTTTTCGCATGTCCCAAATTTCCCAAACCAATGGGCCCAAACCCCAACTTCTGTGATCGCAGAGTACGATGAATCCAATAAAAAACTTTCCCACGATAGAATCACACGGGAAATACATAATATTTACATTTATCAAATAACTAAGAAAACCCCTTCCCAACCATGAAAGTAACAATCCGAACCTTTGGTGATTCACAAAATTTTTAAAACATCATTTGAAGGAAAAATGTCACAAAAAAACCTGATACAGAGACAAAGGGAAAAAAAAACCCCTGGTCAAAGGGGGAGTGTCCCTCGACTGCCTTTCCAACGTGTGACAACGGAGCTGGGCAAAGATAGTCAGCATCCAAATTACAGGCCCCCTTGTATGAGGGAAAAGTAAAACACATGCCCTTTTCACTCCAAAGCCTAACCATGAGTCGACAAACGGGACTGGGGACCCGGCCCAAAAGCATTTTGGAGAAGGGATGATCGCTCTCCAGTACAAATTTTCCCGGCCATACTTCTTCTTGGGCACGCCATTGCTGTCCAAATCTCCCGGGGGAACTTAAAGCAATATTAGGGGTTATCTATAGCCCCAAACGGGGGCCGCCCCCGGGGTATGGGGACTCGCGGGTTCTTAACCACACGAAGTGTAGCGGGGACCGCGATCGGAGGGGGTTTTTAAAGGGGGTTCCCCCGGGGTTTCGACCCCAACCTTGCTGAATGGTTTCCCCAACTCGGGGAAATGCCCCCTAGGGGAACACGCTTCAAAGCGACCCTTAGGCGTGTCCGTGGCAGAAAATCGCACCTGCGGCAGTATGCCCAAAAAAAACCCCTTTTGGGGTTCATCCCTGGCCGGGAAGAAACCTCCCCTAAACGTTTCGGGAGTCCGCTTGGACCCCAAATAGCCCTGCCGGGGGAAAAATCGTGGGCCTCCCGGGGAGAAAATACTCTCTCAAGTTTTGGGGGAAACAAAAAGCTTTTTTGGCCCACACATCTCCCCGAGGGGAAACCCCCTAAAGGGGAAACCCCCTTGTGGAGCTTGAAGTTTCACCTTGGCGTGTGGGGCCGACTGAGCGGGACGATCCAAAAGTTTCGTACGTTGGCATCCAGTCCCGGGCCTGAAAGACGGATAATGCTGAGGATGGGCCCCCTTGCCAAAACCCTCGTTAAGTCGGCTGGAAAACGGGACGTTTTTCCCTGTTCCTGCTTTTTAAAGCTTTGGCGCGCGTGGGTGACCCCCAAACCCCCACCCCCTTTTCGGGAAAGATCCGTAGCAGGGACGGGATTTGCGCCCCTCTGCGAAGGTGATAGTTTTCCCCTACGAAAAGGGGAAATACCGGGGTCGCTCCACAGCGTTGGCCCATACTTCGCCACAGAAGTAGGGGGTGGAGATAAAAAAGAAACAAAAAGGCGGGTGGGGAAAAACCCAGCCCCCCAACCCCCCACACAATAAAAACTAGCGCCCCCCCGGGGCCCTCGGGGGAAACCAAATTCTTATCCTCAAAGATCTTTAAATGCCCCCGAACCCCTTTGTTGGTGTCGACCAAGGGGGAAACCCAACAACAGAGAAAACACGGGCACTCTGAATCACCAGAAGCTGGGATGGAACCCCACTTTTACCCCGAGGCACGAGGACTTTTGGAAAGGACCCCCCCACGACTACCAGCGGCTTTAGGACAATTTTTCCCTTAATGTGGCCAGGACACCCCCAAAAAAAAACACAATCGGGGCGCTGAAACCCCCGATAAATGCCTGCCCTTGTTCACCCCCTAGCAGTTTTTCGGCCCTTATTGCTACAAAATTCCTGTGGAGGGCTTCCTCTCCGTATCTGGGCGATCCCCAATAAGCCCTGCGAGTTCAGCAAACCCTCAGGGGTTTGTAATGGGAACCCCGGCGAAACCCTGAGGTGCTGTCTCGCCTATCCGGATCCCAACTCGGGGGGAACACGTGTTGGTGGCTGTTCAATGGGATCAGATCCCCACCCCACAATTTTGCAAAACTGACCCAGTACCCTAGCGTTTTGCGCAGCCCTTTCCCCAAAAAACCCCTGCACGAAGGTCTGGGGTTTTTATTCTTCTTCATGGACCTGAACTTCTCCGGGTAGGCCCTCGGGGGTTAAGGGTTTGGAAAAACGCTTCCCGCAGAGCCAACTGCTTTGTCTGCATAAGAGCCCCTTTCCCATTTAGAGGGCCACACCCCCTTGGGCCCCAGATAACCCCCCGGAAAAAAAGGTTTGCAAAGCCTTTGTTCCTCAAAAATTTTGGGTATGAAAGGGAACCTTGTCAAATGCCTAGAACATATCAATTTCCTCACTAGGTCTAAAATCGGGAAACCCTTTAACTTTGGCCTCTAATTTTTTTCACCTGCCTGGTGTTTAAAACCCCCTGGTTTACAGAAGCGGGAGGCCGCGAAAAAAGTTTTCCACCTCCTCCCTACGCAACCCTCCATCCTGTCTGGGTTCTTCCCTACGGAGGGCTTCCTGCCTGGCACCCCCTTTCCCTGGTGATAAACCCCCTTCCTTTTTACGCTGACCTCCTGTCTAGCAGCCTCTTCCCTACCCCGGGGCAGCCCCCCCCCTCCCCCTCAAAACGCTGATCAGCCTCCTCTCTACGCTGACCTCCTGTTTTAGCACCTTTTCCCCCCACGAAAAATTTGCTTTTCCCTTAGGGCCAAAATTTCCCCCTTTGTTCTGTCCTCTCCTCTCGGGCGAAACCCTTTCCATCCTGCCTAGCCTTTTTTTGGGAAACCTTTGCCTCTTCCCTACGAAAGAGCTTCCTCCCCTAGAAACCCCCACAACGCTTCCCCGCTCCAGAAACTTAAGGGGCAAGGTATACCCCGGGAGGGGGGGTTCACCATCCCCCGCCCGGGGAAAAGATAAACCCGTCTGACCCGCCCCTTGGGGGTTTTCCGATTTTCCCTTTAAGGAAAGTTTTTCCCCGGGGATGCCCCTTACGAGGGGAAGCCTGGAGAGGAAAAGGGGTTCTGGGGCCCTCTGCGATTAAAACAGAAGCCCACAATTGTTTCGCAAATTCTTTGACGCTTCGAGGGGAAGGGTCCCCCGGGCCCGGGGTCTCGACGGGAGACCCCCCACGAAAAGGTAGAAAAAGTATTTCATTTGGACTACCTGCTACAAAAGGGAATAGGAAGAAGTTACCGTAGTCGAAGAAACGGGTTTTCAATAGTAGGGACTAAAAGTAACATTTTGAATACCCTTCTTCTTCGACCCCACGCGTCGCCAAAACCACCGGGGGCCGGACGTCCCCCAAAAATTTTCCAAACCCTACGGTTTTCAAATACGGGGGAAAAGGGAAAATTTCCCCACTAGAGAAAAAAAAAAAAAAAAAAAAAAAAAAAATATTTTAGGGGCGTGTGTATATGTGTGGGGTGTGGTTTGTGCGGCAATTTGGCGGGCCCCCACTCTGGCAACCCCCGCGCTTACAGCCGAGCAACAGGGGCTTTTGGGGCTCCCCCAAAAAAAAAAAACAAAAAAAAAACTAGGGTTCCGGCGGGGCCCCCACTCTGGCAACACCGCGCTCTAAACACGAGCAACAGTGGGTGGGGCGGGCCGAAAGAAAAAAAAACAAAAAAACCTAGCAACGGGATCCAGAGAGGGGAAAAAAAAAAAAACACTAGCGGCGATAAAAACCCCCTTTACTCAAAAAACCCGGAAAGAAAAAAAAAAAAACAAGAATTGGCTAAATAAAAAAAACGGGGAAGGGGAAGACTGGCGGAAAACCGAGGGAAAGGGCCCTTACGGCCTTATCGGGCGTGGGGGTCCCCCGGCGGAAGGAGGCCGGGGGGCCGGTCGACCCCCCTTTGGCTCACCACGACTCCCGAGTCACACCGGATTTCCCTAAACCCCCCCCAAAAAGACTCCCCTTCACTCTAGAGGCACCCAGCCAACCCCCCAGGGAACAAACACGCCAAACTGACAAAAACAAATCCCAAAACAGAAAAAACTAAACGGGGTACTTGCAAAAACGAGAGAGAAAAAACAGCCGACCCCTTTCACCCCCCGGCGAGGCCCCACAATTGTCACGCCCCGCCCCCTGGAGGTCTCCCTACGGGAAATCGGTCAAAGGTGGGAGTGAAGGGAGTGACTGACCACCCCCGCCCCCAAAGGGGAGACCACCAAAATAAAGTTTCCCGATACAACCCCCCATTTAAAAAAAAACCCCCCAGGCCAAAAAAAACTTTTCCAAACACCACCATCCCGATCACGAAAAAGGGGCACTCCAACGCACAAAACAGGGCACAACCCGATCAACACCCCCCAACGACACAACATCCAAAATCCATCAAGCCCTCCAACGCACTCAACAGGGCAAAAATCGAAAACCCCAACCCCATTTCCCACACCCAAAACATGCAGGGATCCCCAATCAGCACTCCCACACCCACAACATGCACATTATAAATAAATTTTTCCCACCATACACGAAACAAAATTATAAAGAAATTTTTCCAGTATTGACCCTTTCTCACACCACGGAGTGCTTTCCCCCCCCAATCCCTGCCCCTTAAAGTCCGCAGGGAGCCCTGTGGGGCACTGGGTTTTGCTCCGACCCGGGGTTTGGTTCTCGCAGGGAGGCGGCCCAAAGCCGACCCCCTGATTTTCCCAAAGCGGGCAGTGAAGAGCGTGCCCGGGGGGGGGGGGGGGGGGGGGGGGGACGTAGCTGTTACGGGGAAGGTCGGGACGGGGGCCCCAGGCCGGCCAGTGGGAGACGGCGGGCCCCCCCTAGCAGCCCCAGGCCCCCGGGACCAAGGGGGGCCTCGACCAGCGCGTGGCCCCCATCTCTTCCGTGGTCTCCACCCAAGAACGGGGGCCCTCGACCAGCACGGGAAACCTTTCCGGTTTCTTTTGCCCCAGGTAAAAGCCCCCGGGAGGGGGGAGGACGTAGCGGGGAGGGGGTCAAAAGAGGAGGAAAAAAAAAAGGAAGGAAGGGGGAAGGAAGGAAGAAGGGAAACAGCTCCCCGTGGGTAAACCCCGAAGAGGGGGGGAAAAAGGGGCTCTCTCTCCCCTCTGCCCGTCGAGGGGGACAGAGGCGAAGATGGGGGAAACAGAAAAAACGATGTCCCTCCCCTACAGGCCGACTGCAGGAATTAAAAAGTACTGACTTTTACTTCCCCGAAAAGGAAAAAGAACCGGACTGGAGCAGGCCCCCCCCAAGGGGACACCCTTCCCTGGAGTAAAGAAAAACCTCCCACCCCCCGCAATGGCCCCCCAACATGCCCATCCTGCGTCACAGATTTGGGGGCATCCCTTAAAACTAAAAGGAAGAAGCACGTGGGACAGGTAAAAGACAGGCGGAGGCCGAGGGGAAGAAAGTTCGAGAGAAAGGTCCCGGCCCCCCCGGGAAAATTTTTCGGATAAATTTGCAGGGGCCCGGTGGAATTAGAGGAGAGAGGGGGGAGAAAACCCAAACCGAATTTTGGAGCTGAACTATCCCAAAGGGTCCCAACCGCACCAAAAGCCACCCAAAGGGGAGGGTACACGAAAAACAGAACGACAATAAAAAATAAGTAATTCCCCCCACCCGGGTGGGTGGGAACGTCGTAGGCCTCGCCCCAAACTCGTGCCCATTTTTTAACAGATTGATTTTTGCCCTGTTTTTCCCAATGATTCAGATGTTTGGGAAAAGGGGATTGCGTGGGGGGAATTTTTTTTGGCGTCGCCCATTCGGGTAAAGAAAAACAAATACTTGGACACTAGGGAATCTGAAAAAAGTTTTAATTATTTTAGGGAAATTAAGGATGCAAACAATCTGTATGGTTTGGGCATGGCGCAACCCTTTTTCCATTACGCAACTTTAAAATGTACACAGGCGGGGATTTCCCAAAAATATTCAAAAGGCATTAAAGTGGTTTTTTTTTGGGCCCCGTTTAACCCCATCAAAAAGCGTGGTTTTATTCTTGAAGGGTTTAATTAAATATCCTCCTGAAATCCATGACCTGCATAATGACTATCCATTTGGGGCAGAAAATCTAAAGATGGATCCCGGAGCCGCCCTTTAAAATTTTGCCTAATCTTGTGGGGGAAAAAAAAAATTTTGTCTGCATTACAGGGTTCTTCAATTTTTTTTAAAAAAATGGGGTTTAAGTTTACAGCAGTTTATCGCAATTTTTGATTTTTTATCAAGAACAGTTCATGGGAAAACCCAAAAATCATGGGAAGGAAAACTGATCTCAGAATAAAACCACAGATGCTTTTAGAAAAAAACTTTTTTTTAAGTGATGAAAAAAACAGCTGTTTTTTTGGAAAAAACTATGGAGAAAACCCCCACAAACGTAAAAATTAGATTAGTCACCAAAAAGAACGAAAGCAAATTTAAACTGACTTTATAACCAATTACAGGACTTTAGAAGATTTCTTTAAACAGCTTTTTTGGGCATAATGATGAAAAAAAAAAAAGGCAAATTGGACAACCTGTTTTTTATTGGTTTACCGTTTTTGAATTATCAAAGCTTTTGAAAGTTAAAATTTTTTTATGACTTCTTTTAAACCCCGTATCCTGATCCCCGAGTCTTTACACAGTACAGACAGTTTTTTTTATAGTTTCCCCCACTGAAAAAATTTTATAAAGACAGGAAATTTGAAGTAGTAAAGTGCATGCAGGATGGGGATGAACGTCCGGGTTAATTCCCAAAGATTCGCCCTTTTCATTTTTAATTACTTTAAAAAGAAAAGGGTTTTTGGAAAAAAAAAGGTTGGAAAATTTTCCCGGGAAAAGGGGATAAGGGGTTTTTTGGTTTTAAAGGGCCAAAAAAGTACAGTATTTTTAGCCCGGGAAAAAAATATTAAAAAAGCAAAGGGAATATCTCGCAGCGTTGGCAAATCAAACATATCAATGACAACTTAAAAAAGAAGCATTGTTTGGAATAAGACCTTTTTATTTATTACAACGTAAAACTGCGATCTAACTACATGAGGGTCAACACAACCCGTTGTAACCCAAAAAATTTTTAGATAGAAAAAAACACAAAAAGAGTATTTTTTAAACCCGAGTTTTCATATGCAATCGGGCCCCCTGGAGGAAACCCCATAAACAGGGGGGTTTTTTTTTTCATCAAATTTTGTTTTTTAAGATCGATCATTTGCTTCATCCAATTCATTTAAATCTTTTTTCATGTTTTTCTTGATGCGTTCGAAATTTTTTTTAAATTTTTTCAAGTTTTTTTTTTTTTTTCCCAATTTTGGGGGGTTTTAGTTGTAGGTGATCGGGGTGATTTTGCATGCATTTATTAATCCCCGGAAAAAAGTTTTCCTTTTAGCATTACAAAGCCTGAAAAAGTTTCCCCTTTCTTTTTCAAGGTTTTTTTTCTTTTTTTTTACCATTCTTGTTTGTTTTTTTTCCTTCCTTTTGGCCTTCCAAATTTTAAACCAAAAAAAAGGGGTTTTCGTAAATTAATTAAAGCGGAAAATGGGTCGGGAGGATTATTTGCAGTTCTTCCTTCACAAAAGATCTTTGAGGTCTGGTTGTTTTTTTTGTGTTTAGGGTTTTTCGTAAATAATAAAACGGGCGATTCATCTTTTCAATTTTTTTTTATTTTATACGGGGGCAACACTCCCCAAAAAAGGAAACTGTTGCCCCTTTATGGGTGTCCCCCTTTTGCTTCCCCCCGTTAAAAAAAAGGTACCTTACTTTTTTAAAACCCAAAAAGGGAAAGGTTTTTCCCGGGGGGTACTGGATCTTCCACCCTTTATTGGGTTTTTTTTTTGATTGCTTGTACTGGGTTTTTGGGCCCCTTTTAAAATTTTTCATTATTCATTGCGCGCAAAAATGAGGGGGTCCCTTTTAACCCCTTCTGTTGTTGCGAGAAATTTTCCCCAAACCCTCTCTGTGATCTGGGGAAAGGGGAAAAGTCTTTCGGCTAACTGTTTGTTTTAAAATTTTTTACTAAAACCCGTGATCTTTGTAACCCCGGAATGGGCCCCTTTTTTAAAAAGGGAAATTATTTTTCAACAATATTTTATTCACTTGCCCCTTTTAAAAATTTTTTTCCATCATCAACTTGAATTCATGCGAGGATAATTTTAAAAAGGGCCCCGTTGTATATCATTTTTATGGCAAACAGCAAACAGCAGAAGCACCTTTTGTGTTAATGGTTCCGATCTTTGTAAACTTGAAGCTAAAGTCAATGACTGTTTAGTGGGGTTTCTTAAATCTTTTTTCGTTTTTAATTTGTATCAGGGGTAAATAAAAAGATCCATTTGATTGGGTTTTCGTTTGGAGTTGTATTGACAAAAATGTGGTCTCTGTATTCGTCTAAGCCCCTGGTAAATTTAAAATTTTCCCAAATCGCTTGTTTAAATAACCAAATTTTTTTGCTGTTTTTTCATGACTCCGTTTCTTTGGGTTAGCTTTTTAATTGGGTGTTATTTCCCTTCCAATATCCTTTGGGGAATAATAATTTTGTTCTTTTTTAATTTTGCCCAAATTAATTTTGCAACAAATACACAACGGCATACCAAAAACAAAAAAACCCAATTTCTTTATCTTTTTTTTTTCGGGTGGTTTATAAAAGTCACTGAAAATTTTTGGGGGGGGCCCAAAGTCTTTGATTTGGGTTTTCCTGTTACAAGAATAAAATTTTTTATTTTCTTGATCAAAATCCCTTTTAAAAGTGAAAACTGCATTTTCCCCCCTTTTTTTTAAATGTGTTAAAAATAAAAAATAACTTTCCAAATTTTCGGGTTTTCATAGGATCTTGTGCTGCGGGTTTTGGGCCCCCAGCTTTGTTATGTCTTTTTCTCTCGCCCCTTTATTCGCATTTACTAAATGCGTAATTACTTCCACTAAAAACGAGCGCATTTTAAAACCCCAGCGCCGCCTATATCATTTACAGTGAAAGCCTTTTTTTTAAGGGATTTTTTATTTAAATATTTATTTCGGGCGGGGTTCTTTTGTGGGGAAAAAGAAAAAAAAAAGCAATAATTGCAATCAGCTTTGCTGAATCCTCAAAGTCTAGTTTTTTCCAAGATCTGCCGGTTTTTTTTCTTAAAAGCTTTTTTCCAAGCATTGAGTATCCTACACTTAGACCCCCCAATTAAAAAGCAGAATGGTATACAAAGGGTTTGCCCCAGTTTTTTTTGGTGCTCATTTTTTTAAAAAAATAAAAAAAATTTTTAAATTTAAAAAAAAAATAAAAGTGGGTGATCTACTAAAAGCTACAAGGCAGCCTAAACCTTCCTTTAACTTTTTGAAAGACCAAGTTGAAGACCAAGGGTATTATCCCAAAAAGGAGAGGCTGTATTCTTTTGGGGGCATGTTGGAAAAAAAAAACAATTCCCCGGAAATTTAATTTAGCTTTGAAAAAAGATTCAAAAAATTTGTCCCCCGCAAGCATTATAAAGGGATAAAAACAGGTATGAAGCGAATTTGGGAAAAAATTTTCGGGCAAACGGTTTCTTTTGTTTTTACACTAAATAGGGCAGTAATTTGCCCCCCTTGAATTTTGAACAAGGGCTTTATGTTGGGTTTAAAAAAGCAGGATCCCTATTTAACCCCCGGGCATTAGAAATCTTTTAGGTTTTATTTTTATTTTCAATTTGGAACATTTTTATCGCCCTTTAAACTTTGGGGTTAATTAAATTTTTTAATCATTTAGATTTTTTTTTCCCCCTTAAAAAAGACCGTGGGGAAAAAAAACGCAGAAAGGAAAAAGCTTTAATCCCGAAAACATTGAATCAGGAAAAATTTAAAACAGAAAACATTGAATCAGGGGGAGATATAACCAAAAAAGCCCCCTCAAACCTGGAAAGCTTGGGAGGAGGAAAAAAAATTTGCCCAGTGGAAAAAACCCCCCAAAAAAAAATTTTTGTTTAAATCCAAAAATATAGCTCATAATGAAAAAAATAACGCCGCCCAAAGCCCAAAAGTTAATTAATTTCCAGCTCCAAACCAAAAACAAGTTAATTCAAGGGGGGCCAAAAATCTTCATGGGAAAATTTTAACTTAAAACTGTTTCTTTTTTTGGGGTCATTGCTGGTGGGGGGTTTGGGTTTTTTCAGTTTATAAAATATTTAAAAATGGGAAAAAAAACCAAAGTCCGAACCCAAACTCCAACCCCTAAAAATAGGAAAACCGAACAAAAAAACATGCCCCAAAACCCCCCAACAACAAAAGTTCATATTGATCCCCTTTTTGGCCAAAAAATATTTTAAGAACTTAAATTTAAAATTTTTTTAAAAAAAATGAACCTTTGGGGGTTTATAAAATTTGGTGTCAATAAAAAAAGGGCATGGGGTTTATAAAAGACCCTTTCCCTAAAACCGAATTGTAAAACCAAGGCGGTTGCTTTGGAGTAAGAAATTCATTTTAAAATCTATGCTGGACCGATTTTGGGGGCAGAGGGCGCTGAGCAAGACATCCTCAAAAGATGACGCGTTTTTTGGGGGGTGTGTTTCTATATTAGCATTTACAAATTTAAAAAATAAAAAAAATAGATTTTTGTTTTTTTTTTAATTTTAAGAAAACTTAAATAAGAACTTGGGTTTTTCTTGAGGGTGACTTGGGGGATGACTTGAGGAAGAATTGAGGGCGACTTGAAAGACCCGGGGAGAACTTAGAAGTTCAAGTAGAAACTTTGAAGGGGACTTGGGGTGACCCTTTAAGGGAAAACTTTAGGGGTTACTTGAGGACAAAATTGGGAAGACTTAAGTAAGAAATTAAAAAGTGACTTTAGGATGGGCTTGTGAAAACTTATAAGAACCCTTTTTAAGTGGGCTTGATTAAAAAACTTAACTAAGAAATTTGGTGGGTTAAGGTGTCTTTTTAAAAAAAAAAAAATTTTATTTTTTTATTTATTTTTTTTAATTTTTTTTTTTTATTTTTTTTTTTTTTTAAATTTTTTTTTTTTTTTTTTGAAAGTGATTTTTCTCCCCTTTAAATTTTGCAAAAAAATATAATTCCCTCCCCTGGGAAAAAATTATCTATTTATAGTCAGTGAGAGAGAAGTTTATTATTAAAAATTTTTGTTTTTTTGTTTAATTTGGGTAAAGTTTTTAATATAAATATTTGTACAAAGTAGCACTAAAAAAAATACTTTAAAGCACAGGGTTTTTTTTTAACCTTTAAAACTTTTGCTTGAATAAAAAACCCAAATTTTTAAAAACACCCCCAATTTTTCATAAAAAACCCTAAAATTATAAAAGCTTTCAGTTTGTAATATTATATTAACCCAAAAAAGGTGTAAAAAATTGGGGAAAATGCCTGGGGTGGTTTTGTGCTTTTTTGTGTGGTTAGGAAATTTTTTAACTTGGCCCCCCCCTTTTTTCTGCCCCATAGGGCCCCTTCCCATTTTTGTGTTTCGTTTTTAGGTCACTGGGGCGGGTAAAAACGCCCGGGAAACCACAATTTTGAGTCTGGTCACTGGCGTTGGTATAAACGCCCCCAAACCACAATGTGTGTGTCCTAGAAGGGGCAACCCCAAAATGGGGGGTGAGAAAAATTGCCCCCCCCTTAGACAAAAGAAAGTAGACAACCAAGTGTAGAAAAAACCACTATTAGAAGCATATTCCCAAAAAAATTCGCTTAGCCACATTATCTGTGATCCTCTGGATTGGTTGGGCCCCCAGGGCGCCCTAGGGGCTCAAGTTAGACCCCCTGGGTGAAACCGTAATGTGGCTAGATGTGAAGGGGTTTTGCATTTTTTTTTTTTTTTTTTGGAAAAAGATCAGGGGGAAAAAAATTAGGATTAAAAAAACTGAAAAACAAGTCCACTGATTTGAGAGAATGATAAATGCCAATTCCTAGGGTCAGGGTGCTCCCACGTTTTTTGGGCAGCGGGCCTAGGATTGGGGATTTATCATTTTTTCAAAGGGACAAAAAAGGGGAAAATTTTTTTTCAACAAGTAAAAATACAAAACCCCGATGGACCCCTCATACTCAATAAAGAAAGAAAGACCTTAAACCCTAACAGATTAATTTTATAACAGACAGTTTAAAAAACCCCCAACCGACAAAATAAAAAAAATTTTTCCAAAAATTTCCCCAAAAAAATGCCTTCCTCATGGTTGGAAAATTTACATACATACATAAGAAAAAATCTCTCTCTCTCTCTTGTGCCTGTCTGTTTCCCCCTTTTCCCCCTCTTCTCCCCCGTGCGCGTTTGGTGTGTGTGTGTGGGTGTGTGTGTGTGTTGGTGTGTGGGGGGTTTTAAGGGGGGGTGGAGGGAGAGAAAGCTTTTGTAAAAACAGGTTTGGGAAAATTTGGTAATCCTTCTTTTTGGTTTTAAAAAATTGGCGGCGAAGCAGCTAAAGCCCCATCCGCCCTCACCGTTGGCCCGCCACACACAGAGCACGTGAAACATTCATGATAAACTCAGTGCGAATGGATGGGAGATGCCTGCAGCTCAACACATGTGATGTATTCTAGACAGATGCCGCCAGCTGTTTAGGCCGTATTGCACTGCAGGTGATTGATGGGTATCCCTTAGGCCTACTGTCGCCGCCTGTACTTTCGTTGCCTGTTCTTTCGCCGCCTATACTTTCGCCGCTTGTACTTTCGCCGCCTGTACTTTCGTTGCCTGTTCTTTCGCCGCCTATACTTTCGCCGCCTGTACTTTCGCTACCTTTGCTTTCTCCGCCTATACTTTCACCGCCTGTACTTTCGCCTTCTTTACTTTCTTCGTCTATACTTTCGCCGCCTGTACTTTCGCCGCCTTTACTTTCGCCACCTATACTTTCACCACCTGTACTTTCGCCGCCTATACTTTCGGCGCTAATACTTTCGTCACCTGTACTTTCGCCGTATTTACTTTCGCTGCTTATACTTTCGCCGCCTGTACTTTCGCCGCCTATACTTTTGCCACCTGTACTTTCGCCACCTGTCCTTTCGCCACCTGTCCTTTCGCCGCCTATACTTTTGCAGCTAATACTTTTGTCACCTGCACATTCGCCGTCGATATTTTCGCCGCCTGTACTTTCGCCGCCCCTTCCTTAGCTGCCGGTACTTTCGCCGTCAAATGGGTCGTATATCACAGGAAAGAGAAAGAAAAATGTTTTCAATGGTATAGACTCTCTCTCTCTCTCTCTCTCTCCTCTCTCTCTCTCTCTCTCTCTCTCTCTCTTGTGTGTATGTTGGTGTGTGTGTGTGTGTGTGTGTGTGTGTGTGTGTGTGTGTGTGTGTGTGTGTGTGTGTGTGTGTGTGTGCGCGCGCGCGCGCGCGCGCGCACCTGTATCGTCTATCTAACCTGCCTTCAAGATTTAAAATAATGACACTAACTGGTAAATGAGTTTCTCAAGCCTTTTAATCATATTACCAGAGTCTTTGTGGTGCAGCTTAAGTCATCTAAAAATCAAGGGTTGTCCCCCTTTGGTTACGGGGACAAACTTCACCGTTGACACCAGAAAATCGATGGTGACAATGAATGTCAGCGTGTAACCTGCAGGAGGCTAAAGGAGGGTAGACAGCTCCTGTTGAAAAAAACATTGAAAGCTCTGGCAGTTCTTCATCCTCTATCCCGCGGCAGAGTGGACAAAAGCCACGACAGCAACGACCGTTTGTTGACCCACCACACACGGTAGGCTCCCTACATATGAAACATTCATGACGGATACGAGGCGAATGGATGACAGGAAGGCAGACAGGAGCCCGCAGCTCAACAGGTCTGATCAATTCTGGAGAGAGAGAGAGAGGGGAGGGGGGGGGAGAGGAGGAGGAGGAGGAGGAGGAGGAGAAGAAGGGGAGAAGAAGAAAAAATTTATTTCTCCAGGTAATGAGATGAGCAAATCATATATACTTTTTTTTAACCCAGCCCTGAGAGAGAGAGAGAGAGAGAAGAGAGAGAGAGAGAGAGAGAAGAGAGAGAGAGAGAGAGAGAGAGAGAGAGAACAAACGAAATTGTACTTTTCCACGGTAATGAGATGAGATGAGCAAATTACACATACTTGTTTTTTACCCAGCCCTGTGAGAGAGAGAGAGAGAGAGAGAGAGAGAGAGAGAGAGAGAGGGCGCTGTTAGAACGGCGGGGGTGACAGAGGGCACCTGTAGGTTATTGCAAGCTGGGTCCGATCATCATCATCAATGGGCAAAAACTGAAGTGATAACGACGGAGTTTCTGCTGCACTGAATATGCATGGAGAATTTCTCACGTAGGCGTTGATAGATGTGTGTGGAAAGGCCGGCGTAACAGTGTTTCGTTTGTGGGGTAAAGCGCGTGTGTGTTTTTTGTGTGCGTGTGAGCGCGCGCTTGCGTACATGCGTGTGTGTGTGTGTGTGTGTGTGTGTGTGTGTGTGTGTGTGTGTGTGTGTGTATGCGTGTGTGTGTGTGTGTGTGTGTGTGTGTGTGTGTGTGTGTAGTCGCGCTCGTGTGTATAGGAGGGACAGGGGGAGTCGGAGGGGGAGATGGAGGGACAAGAATGTCGAAATCGTCCGATGGAAGCTAAGAACCATAGAAAAAAATGCTACCGATGGTAACAATACTGTCCATTCATTACGAAAACAAAGAATTACAGAAAATGCTACTGATAGTAACGATGCTGTCCGTTCTATCACCCCAACTACACACTGTGATTCATTAATATAAGCCTACATTTATCGCAGTCACAAACAATGAAACCACGAGGACTGAGGCCTACATGGTTAAAATTGCCAGCGGGCCACTAGCTTCCTTCCTCCTCTAACGCCTTCTTCCCCCCCCTCCCCCCCCCCCCCCCCCCCCATCCCCGTCCTCCCAAGGCACCCGCCTCCCCGTCCTCCCTACTTTCAGCACTTTGGGCACAATGTCTGTGATAGTGTCAATGCTGGTGTCAATATACGGATCACACCATCACCACCCTTCCCGTC